>CM053028.1:415722873-415887374 GCA_028564925.1 Lithobates sylvaticus
GCCTTAAAATCCATCCCAGACCTCAAGGGTCTGGTATGGGTTTTGAGGGGGACCCCACACCATATTTTTTTTTGGCTGAGATCCCCCTTAATATCCATAGCAGACCTGAAGGGCCTGGTTATTGAATTTGGGGGGACCCCCACGCTTTTATTTTTTATCAATGACTTTTTTTTTATGAATGGCTTTCAATGAATGACGGTTCTCTGTGTGACGGGAGCCATCAATTCATTAGCCACGAGTGATTTTAAATAGCTTTTTTTCCTGCAAAAATGACACTTTGTGCAGGGACAGTTCTAAGCACAGGAAACATGTGCCCCATTCACAGGCATACTATAGACACCCCCCAGATGTGATACTGCACACACTAATTCCCAGAATCATAGCACATAATGTCAGCAGTCAGCAGCACATAACACTGACACTGACACTGGGACACAACACAATATGCGAGGCCGTCGGCGGCGTGTACTAAACCCCTTGAGCTATAATTGGCCACAGGCATCCTGTCTGTGGCCAATTATTGCTCTCCTTGCCGCTGGCTCTTTGATTGGCCAAGCATGCGGGTCACAGTGCATGCTTGGCCAATCATCAGCCAGCGAGCCATGCGAGCGGCCCACAATGCACTGCGCCAGTTGCAGTGCATTGTGGGCCACTCGCATCACACGAATTTGATGCGAGCGGCCCAAATAGTTCTGGGCTCGCCAAAGCACCTTATTCCCATGTTGATGGGGACAAGAACCTCATCCCCACAACCCTTGCCAAGTGGTTGTGGGGGTATGCAGGTGGGGGGCTTATCGAAATCTATAAGCCCCCTTTAACAAAGGGACCCCGAGATCCCGGCCTCCCCCTGTGTGAAATGGTAACGGGGTACAAGTCCCCCTACCATTTAACAAAAAAAGTGTCAAAATGTTAAAAAAGACAAGACACAAGTGGGACAAGCCCTTTATTAAAAAAGAAAAAAAAATGCCCCACGATGACCATTCATCTTCTTCTATCTTGCCGCCCAAGTGTCACACGGTGAGAGCCTCCCATGGAGGCGGTTCGGTCGCCTCCATGGAGGCGGCCGGGATCTGGGGGTCCCCTTGTTAGAGGGGGCTTCCAGATTCCAACAAGCCTCCCGCGCACAGACCCCCACAACCACTGGGCAAGGGTTTTGGGGATAAGACCCTTGTCCCCATCAAGGCCCTACCCCAAAGCACCCTCCCTATGTTGAGGGCATGTGGCCTGGTACGGTTCAGGAGAGGGGGGGCGCTTTCTCATTCCGCCTCTTTTCCTGTGGCCTGCCAGGTTGCATAAGGGTCTGGTATTGATTTTGGGAGGACACCTACGCCATTTTTTTGAAAAATTTTGGTTCAGGGTTCCCCTTAATATTCATACCAGACCAAAGGGCCTGGTAATGGACCGAGGGGGGGGGGGGGTCCCATGCTCTTTTTTGCAATTATCTGTATCTATATTGCCGAGACCCGACAATTCATTACAGCCGTAATCAGTTTTAAATGACAATTTTTCCTTTAGAAATGTAATTTTGCTGTGGTAATGTTCTAAACACAGGAAAAATTTGCCACTTTGCAGGCATACTATAGACACCCCCCAGGCACAATATTTAAAGGAATATTTCAGTTTTATTCTTTCACTTTAAGCATTAAAAAAATCACTGCTCTCGAAAAAAATGTGCATTGATACATATCCCCTGGGGCAGGTCCCAGGTCCCCAAACACGTTTTATGACAATAACTTGCTTATAAGGCTTTAAAATTAGCACTTTTGATTTTTCATGTTAGTGTCCCATAGACTTTAACAGTGTTTCGGGGGCTTTCGAATTGTTCGCTGTTCGGCGAACAGGCGAACACCCAATGTTTGAGTCAAACTTACATTTGACTCGAACATCTGGCTCATCCCTAAACTCTACTTGTTTTATACTTTTGTGTATCTTAAATTGTTACGGTACCATTAAAGTCCACTAACCCATTTTTCTTCACTTTATATTTGTCATTTATACATTCGTGGGGATTTATATTTATTGTTTGATGATTTATAAGGTTATACATGTATGATTTATTTTGCTTATATTTGTTGTAAGTTCTGTGTTCTATAAAACAGCACAATCAATTGGAATATAGCCTCCCCTTTTACCTTGGATTCACGCTGATCATGGATAACTCCATGGTCAGTGTGATTCTGACACATAGGCAAGGTTATCTATATACTCACATTTCACATTTTTCACTGGTTTAGCGCAATTCAAAATTTTCGAACCTCTATAAATTCTACATACCGCATACAGTATATATCCCTGTCTGTTTTTTTTTTTAACTCTCTTGATATCTGTTTTATCCATGAACTAATTAAAGTGTTAATTCCAGCCAAGGCTAGATCATTTGCATTGTGGAAGAGCATAGCTTGGTTGGTGTGGAGTGGAAAGCATTCACTATCACCTCAAACATAGCGACACGTGCCAGCTAGTCTCACAGACATGACTTAAACTATAGTCATGAGACTCATACAGACATAAATTTCACCAGGAAGGTTAAGAAAATCTAGGAAAGCCCCTCTTCAAGTCAGTATTGTGACTGGATACACCACAATGAAGTTGAGCTTTGCTTGCCTGACTAAGCTAAATGGGGTTGGTTGCAGTGACATAGACATGAGTGTATGGTAGTGCTAAATTGCAGTTAGCTACAGCAAAAGGAAAGTAAGGAAAGGAAACAGTATCTGCCTCAATTAAGTGTTGGAGTGTGATTGGCTGTAGTGGATAGAAGGTGAGTTTAGAAAAGTGCTAGTGTTCAGCTGGTTGCAATAGAAAGGAAGTGGCAGAATGCTTTTTTTCTTTTCTTCTTTCTATAAATCTATAATACATCCAGTTAAAAAAAATAGCCACAGTCAATAGAAACATAGTCAATCTGTTTTTTAATAACTTTGTTAGGGATATCCTCATGCCTGTCAATCACTACATTCTCATTTCAATGGTGTAAAATTGCTTGACAAGAAACCCAAATCTGTGGCCTCTGTCTTTATAATGCATCAGCCATACAAATCTAAATGGCTGTGATACACAGGGTTAACTTTTACCACATGTAGGGATCTGCTTCCCTCTATTGTCTGAATTAGTAAATGCCTGTAAATATATTATGTAGGCACTCCCTACCCCTGGTTTTCAACTTTGAACCCCTAGGAGGAGAGCATGGGGGCATATTTATATATGAGGATGGCACATCTTTGAGCAGTATTTGGACCTTGCAACCTGACCTGGAATCCGTTTTGACGATTCAAACATGTGTAATGACCAAACTTAATTGCAAGGTCACACGCTCTGAGGTGAGCGGCCATTACCTTGGGGTAGGAAGCACCTGAGTGTAATCACTGCTGAAGATCGCTATATTCACAGTCACCTATCAAGTCATGTTTATTATCTTTAGATTAAGGATGCTGACAACTGACCCTGGATGGTCAGAGTATCACGGACCTATATGCACCTGAGCACTTTATGGATCACTTTTGTATCAATATTAATATTTTATGAAATGTGTGTA
Source organism: Lithobates sylvaticus (assembly GCA_028564925.1). Taxonomy (NCBI): domain Eukaryota; kingdom Metazoa; phylum Chordata; class Amphibia; order Anura; family Ranidae; genus Lithobates; species Lithobates sylvaticus. The sequence continues at coordinate 415,726,403 of CM053028.1, forward strand.
TATTCACGTTATATGATGTTGTAAGCTGTATGACAAGAGTCGCTTATATATATATATTTTTTATTCTTGTTGGGATTGTATTTATAGGCACATCACTTTAGTTAACAATTTAGTTTTTTTGCTGCAGGTTCAGCAGATCATTAAGGGGATAGCGCAGCACATGATTTATTTGTTTATCTGTGATTCTCACAAGTTAGTATGGGACGTGATTAGTGCTAGCAGCTGTCATCACACTATTATAAGATAGGGGATCTTTGATTTGGTAGCTTGCAAGACCTTTACTACTATTTAGAAAGAAAGTCTAAGCTACAAGTCCTGTTTATGCTGCTAAATCCTGGACTATTATAAACTACTAGTAAGGGACTTAAACACAAAATAGACAGGCTGACTCTCTACAGTGCCACACCACAGTTTCTGCCGATGAGAGATTAAATTCCAGGCAGCTGGGACAACAGTTGGAGGATACCCCCCATGACCACTGATCTTGTCTTCAGGTCTCCAACACAAAGACAGATACCTCCTTATCTTTAGGGTTCCCTGCAACTGGAATTTGCTGTAACACTCATCTGGACGTATCTCTATTAATTGAGACATAGAGTTAAAGCTCTGCTGGCCATACTTCTACTAGGGATCACGGGAGTGCATTTCATTCTGCACTCCTGTTATTGATGGTGCTCGCTGGTTAATTGTCACTGGGCTATTTGCCCCGACAACAGCTTTTATCAAATAGTGTTTATGCATACTTTGTATTTACCCTTTTCAACCAGAAGGTGAAACTCTACATTTTAGTTTTCAAATTTTACATGGCTAACTTTACCCACTTTGCTGAAAATCTAGTTGTTTACAGAGCTGAACATCTCTAATTAGAGACCAATAATTTGGTTAGAATTACATTTTAATCGATTTTACAGCACATGCACTGTATTTAACTAACTTAAATCTGTTCTAGGTCTGAAATGTCAAACTTGATTTAATGCCAGATCTACTGGTTGCATCATTACCTCAGCCATAGTCAGGTGCACTCATCAGATGGCTACATAAAACATTTTTTTTCTGTCCAATGTCCATCTATGGACCTCAAAAGTATCCTGCTCTTTCTACACAGCAGATTATCAAAACATTAAAGCTACCTCATCTGCCCTTTCACTCAGCATGCTATAAGCATTTATAGCCCCTCTGAGACTTCTTTGAAGTCTTGCCCATACTGCAAAATGTACTGGTGCTATATAGTAATACATAATAAATAATCCTATTTAATTTCAAAGGAGATGTGCAGTACATATCTTACTGATGCTAGAGAGCTTTCATTTTGCCTTCGCTACAATATATACAGTACACTCCTTTTTTAGGACCATTCCCCATACTCTCTTTGATTAAAACATAATTAATTTTGTAATACATTTTTGCTTCCATCTGGTGTAAAACTTTATCAGAACTTAAAAGTTATGTTCATATCCCATGAGTGGTAAAAACTCTCTCATTTGTGGTATCTTACTAAAGTTTTTATGCTGACCTTTTCCTTATTTTACCATAAAGCTGCATGAAGTATTACAGCAATCAAGCCTTCAAATTTCAATTAATATGCAGTCAGTGAAAAGAAATAATGACATGTGTAGCGCTACCCCCAGTTAAGAGAGCCGCTGGTTTGTTTTGGGTCCCTGAGTACAGCTCCACCAACCCCCGGCAATTTGGCTCTACCCGCTCTGGCACAGTTAGTAAAGGGGTACGTCCCTATGCACATAAAACTTAGCTTATACTCTAAGTGTAATTGGTATGAACTCACAAGCAGACTGCTGAGATAAGAATAACTGGCTTTACTTTGTCAGTAAGGAAAAAGAATAGCAACATGCATTTGAACATATATCTTACAATACTTTAGCAGGTCCCTGCAATATGCACTTTAAACATGTACACAGGTATATGAATCTAACAATGGGGAAACGGAGCGCCAAGTGTGGCGACCGTCTGCTATGCACCCCTGAGGTGCAATAAATCTATCTGCGCCTACCTAACGGACCAGGCCTGATCCCTAGTAATAGAGCTCAGTCCTTGTACTAGTACAGTGTTCTTCACCGGCAATAAATCTGTAGAGGTGGTGCACATGTAGCTTTAAATGGTGTCATTTGTAATCCACAAAAAGTAACATTGCTGCTCTGAGGTAAATTGCGCCTAGGCAGTTCAATAGGCATAAAACTTGTGTGTCAATGCAGGATTGAGCCTACAGGCTCTCTCACCAATCCTTGGGGTACCGTCCTCCGATCCGGTCCCTCTAATGGCGGCTCTGGTCTCTTCAATGGCGGCGTCCGGTCTCCTCAGTCACAGCCCTGCACTCCGGTCATCAGCTCCGTCCGACCGACAGTAAGGGGAAGTCTCCGCTCCGCTGCTGTGGACTCTGAGGGGTGAGAGTCTCACTCCATCGGCTGCAAGGCCCAGGCTTCAGGCCTTCAGCTCCGGTCCGCACAGGTGTCTCTGCTGGCTGTAGTCTCCGCGTCACACGCTCTGTCAGCAGAGGCAGGCCAGTCCTGTCAGGCCTCAGAAGAGGAAGTGTCCCAAGAGGAAGAGGCGGTCTCCGCTCTTCCCTTTTATAATCTCCCCCAGCAGCCTCCCGGGCGGAAGTCAGCAGCCCGGGGCCCTGGGGAATCATGGGAGATGTAGTCTCTACCAGAAAAAGGGGTAGAACCCCGCTACACACTCCCCCCACTTTAAATCTTTGGTCCCCAAAGATAGTGTTCAAACTACAAACTGTCTCGGGAACAACATTTTCACATAATTTGGACAGAGGAGCCTCCCACCAATTGGCATGAGATGGGGAGCTGTCCTGTCTACAGGTCACTTCAGTGTGTGCGACCTGCTTAACTGTGCCAGAGAGTGAGCTGGGGTTGCCCTCCACTAAATGAACAGCGGAAGGGTCAGGGCTTTCAGCACTTCTCCTTGCTGTAGTAACAGAGTCCTCTGAACTTTCTCCCATCTTGGGGTAAGTTAACTTCTTGGGAGGCTTCACACTCCTGCGAGCTCTCTGTTCTCTTGGAACTTCTTCAGGAACACATTCTGGCAACATCTCTGGTTCTGGAACATCTTCTTCTTGTTCTGGGTAGAGACCAGGGATATCTTCCCAGCACTCAGGCACATCACTGAATGGCACAAACTCTGTGGCTTCTGGGTTCAATGTGTTATCTTCCACATCTTCAGTAGGTGGAAGATCTATGGCAGAACTTCCTGGAGTTGAGGAAGGCCATAGCCATTCAAGTTCTCCTCTTTCTTCCTCTGGTTGGGGGTCCTGTCCACCCCTAACTTGGGAGGTCTGGGACCTAGTATTAGGCCTGGGGGTATCCAGAATGGAAACAGATTCAGGTACATCTCTTACTGGAGGCATTCTGACTGCTTCAGTGAGTGGGAGCAAATGATTCCTATGCCAGGTCTTCAAAGGCCCCAATCTTCCTTCTGGCTTCAACTTGTAGACAGGCAATCCTGGAAGTTTTCTACAGATGATATATGGTTCTGATCTCCATCTATCAGCAATCTTGTGTTTTCCAGGGATCCCTAGGTTGCGTAACAGTACACGGTCCCCAGGCTGTAGGTCCTGTACTCTAACTTTCAAATCAAAGTTCCTCTTATTTCGGGCCCCCCTCTGGTCAGAGGCCGCTTGAGCTTTTTCATAAGCTATCTTCAGACTGCGCCTCAGTCTGTCCACATATCCTTTGTGGGAGGCAGCAGAGGCATGGTCTAAGGAAATGCCGAAGGCCAAATCCACTGGCAATCTTGCTTCTCTCCCAAACATAAGTCGGTAAGGGGAAAAACCTGTCACATCACTTGTGGTGCAATTGTAGGCATGCACTAGAGCTGATATGTGTTGGCTCCAATGTTGCTTCTTCTCTGTTTCCAAAGTTCCCAACATGTTCAATAGGGTCCTGTTGAACCTTTCAGGCTGGGCATCACCTTGAGGGTGATATGGTGTGGTCCTAGTCTTCTCTACTCCCAGAGAATCTAGTAGCTTCCTGATCAGGCGACTCTCAAAGTCCCTTCCTTGGTCTGAATGGATTCTCTGTGGCAGTCCATAGTGAACAAAGTACTTCTCCAAGAGTACCTTGGCTACTGTAGAGGCCTTCTGGTCCTTGGTTGGGAAAGCCTGAGCATAACGAGTGAAATGGTCGGTTACCACCAGAACATTTCCCAATCCGCTCAAATCGGGTTCAAGGCAGAGAAAATCAATGCATACCAGATCCATTGGGCCTTCACTCTGTAGGTGGCCCATTGGGGCAGCTTGATGGGGTAAAGTCTTCCTCTGAATGCATCTTGCACAGGAATGGCAATACTCCTCCACTTCGGTCCTCATGCAGGGCCAATAAAACCGGTCTCTGACAAGTTGGAAGGTTCTCTCTGCTCCCAAGTGACCATGCTGGTCATGTAAGGCAATCAGCACAGTCTCTCGATGCTTCTCTGGGAGAAACAACTGCCACTTGTCTTCTGGTCCATCAGAGGGGCCCCTTCGGTAGACTACCCCCTGATGCACCTGTAACTTGTCCAATTCTTTCCTCAATAGGCGAGCTTCTTTAGAAGGGTGAAGGCGAAGTCCCTCTGGACTCTTGTCTTCCAGGGCTTCCAGGACCAATTTCCCCATGGGGTCTTCCAATTGGTCACACCTTAACTCCTTCTTGGACAGCTTCGGCAGACACTCTTCTGCCAGTTGAGTTACCCCACAGTAACACTTTGGGACTCCCACTGTGGTAACTCCTATCTCTTCAGCTCTGGATCCTCCTCTGGCTTGGAGTTCAGCCCCCTGACAAAGGGCTCGCACTCCATCTGGTGCCACTTGGGTCCAGTCTTCCCAGTCATCGACCATGACATGGGATCTTCGGGACAGGGCATCTGCATCCCTATTTCCAGCCCCTGGTCTGTACTTGAGACTGAAATTGAATCCAGACAACGCCGCCAACCATCTGTGTCCAGTTGCATCCAGCTTGGCGGTGGTGAATAGATAGGTCAAGGGGTTGTTATCTGTCTTTACAGTAAACTCGGCCCCATACAAGTAGTCTCTCAACTTGTCAACAACTGCCCACTTGAGGGCTAAGAACTCCAACTTGTGGGTGGGATAGTTCTTCTCGGAGGGGGTCAGGCTCCGGCTCACATAGGCCACTGGTCGTAGCTGGTCTTCATGCTCCTGGTAGAGTACTCCACCTAGGCCCTCATGGCTGGCATCAACATGTAGCTCATAGGGTCTAGTGGGATCAGCGTAGGCCAAAACTGGGGCTGTGGTGAGACTTCTCTTCAAGGTTCTGAAAGCCTCTTCACACCTTGAGTTCCACTGGTCTTGGACCGACTCACTGGACCTCCTAGGCCCCATTCCATCTTCCTCCCCTTCTGTCTTCAGCAGCTCGTTGAGGGGTTTGGCAATGCGGGCAAATCCATCCACAAACCTGCGGTAGTAGGAGCAGAACCCCAAGAAAGACCGAAGTTCTGTAACTGTTGTGGGCCTTGGCCACGAAGTAACTGCCTCCAACTTCTCAGGGTCTGTAGCCACTCCTTTTTCAGACACTATGTGTCCCAGATAGTTCACAGAAGACTGATAGAACCGACACTTCTCTGGAGAAAGTTTAAGTCCCTCTTCACTGAGCCTCTTCAGTACTTTCTCCAACCTGGCTTCATGTTCTTCCAAAGTCTTTCCAAAGACAATGACATCGTCCAGGTACACAAGGACTTCTATGAGGTTCATGTCTCCAACTGTCCTTTCCATTAGGCGTTGAAACGTAGCAGGAGCTCCAGATAGGCCCTGGGGCATCCTGTTGAACTCAAAGAATCCCACTGGGGTTATGAAGGCAGTCTTTTCTCTATCTTCTGGATGCATGGGGATCTGGTAATACCCACTCTTGAGGTCCATCACACTGAACCACTTAGCTCCAGATAAACTCTGTAAGGCATCTTCTATCCTTGGCGTGGTGTACTGGTCAGGAATGGTCCTCCTGTTGAGAGTTCTGTAGTCAATGCACAGTCTCAATGACCCATTCTTCTTTCTGACTACCACAATTGGGGAGGCATAGGGGCTCCTGGATTCCCTAATCACTCCCGTCTTCTTCAATTCCGCAAGCTGCTCCCTCAGATCCTCCAGATCTGCTAGCGGGACTCGCCTCACTCTTTCTCTGAATGGCTTGTCCTCTTGCATGCGGATTCGGTGGGTGGCACTCCTCGCACACCCCACGTCAAACTCATCTTTGGAGAAAATCTTCTCCCATCTGGTCAGCTGGGCCTTGGCTCTCTCTTTCCAAGCTCCAGGTAGGTTAGGGTTTTCCATGGAGAGTTTCTTCCAAACATCTTCACTTTCACCCGTCCCCTTCACTTCTGACCAGCCAACTGGGACAGCAGGACTCACCTGTCCCAGAAGCATCCTGGCAGGGATCTCCACGGGCTGCTCCGTGGGGTTCCTCACACTGACAGGGACTCTTCCTCTAGCCTTCTTCAGGTCCTTCAGTGAAATTACTTCTGGTATCACCTCCAGACCTGAGTGACCCTCCATTGGGTCAGGTTCCAACATTACAAAGGGGCCAGGCTGCTCCCAGGTAAGTTTTACCGTGGCTCTCATGCAGGTCACCTCTCCAGGCTGTAACACTGCTCCTTCTTTTCCAAGCCTCCATACCCTTCCTATCCCCTCACTTGGGGTCTTCTGCTCTAGGACCAACCGCTGATAGGCTGCCTTCAGCATGGGATGGATCTTGGGAGCTGAAAGATTCTCTTTCTTCACCAGGGGGGTCAGAAGCCTTCTGACTAGGTCCGTGTTCGTCCCTATGATCAGGGAAGTCTTGCTGGTTCCTGGTGGGCGGGGACACACCACTGCTAAGGTGTCGAACACTTCAGACTTCCCAGCTACGGATGGGTCAAACGTCAATCTGATGGGTAAGTATCCATCATAGGGGAAACTCTGAGTTCCCAATCCCCTTATCTCCAACTCTTCTATCTTCTGTATTGGCAGATGACTCAGGTATCTGTCATAGAAGTCCCTGTACAACAGGGTCACTTGTGCTCCAGTGTCCAGAAGGGCCTTCGTGTACACTCCTTCCACTTGGATGGGTACAGTAGGGGATGGACCAACTAGCTCTTCTGGGTAGGGCCTAGTTGATGCTGTCCTCTTCTTTGGACTCTTTGCTTTACCAGCACTTGATTTGCACTTGCTCCTTTCTTGAGCCTGATATGCATTGATTTTCTCCCTCTTCGTGGGAGTGTGAACCCGTTGAGGGATATTGTCATCTCTCACTTTGAAGAGTTCACGCTTGGGGGTGCTGTGTCTCCCCGGAGGGGTCTTGCCCCCTTTCTCTGGAGTGCACCTTGGTTGAGGATCCCTGGGCCCCTTCTGAGGGGTTTGGTCTCCTCGCTTTCTCTTCTTGTTGTGCTTCTTGGAGCTCACTGAAGGTGATGGGCACCCGGTTGACTCCTTCACCGGGGCCCTTTGGCGTTTCCCGCCGGCTGGCGGCTTTCTGCCTTCTTCTTCTTGGGACTGGAACATATAGCTGCAATATGACCAATTCCTCCACAATTAAAGCAAATCATCTCACTGTGGTCAAGAGGGGATGCTGGTGCTGGAACAGCTGGAAACAATTCCCTCCTGCTTGTTTCCTTCTTGGGACTGGGCGTCTCTTTCGCCACTAGAGATGTCAGTATCTCCATCATCTGGGACATCTGCAACTTCAGGGCATCTACCTCTGTGTCTCTTTCAGGGGTTAAGGCCGACCTGACCGTGGCCACTGGAAACTTGGTAGACCCCATCACCTGCTTCTCCCTTTTCTCTTCCAACATGGCCTCTTCTTCTCTGACCATTCGGATGAGGTCAGGGTAGTCCAGGCTCTTCCCATCCTGCCGGGTGCGTAGAATTAGTGCGACAGGGTCCAAGGGTTGGGCTCCCCTCATCACCTGCTGGGCACGGGCTTCATCTACCTTCCCTGGATCTATCCCCTTCTTCAGGATAATCCTATGCAGGATCTTGTCTATGCGTCCCATGTACTCTGACAGCTTCTCCCCTGTCTTCTGGTAACAGTGTTCCAGTTGATAGGTAAGTTCTGTGACTTTTTCTGTCCCACCAAACACACCTTCCAGGATGTCTATGTAGTCCTGGGCAGTGCAATCCTTTTTACTGGTCTTCAGATTGCGTATGGCCTCTAAGGCAGGTCCTTTTAGGCTTTCAACAATCCTTTGTTTCTTTCTGCCTTCTGAGACCTCCCATTCTTCTAGGGCCTGCGTGGCACCATCTAACCACTCTTCAAATCCCTCTTCTCCCGAGGGTACAGGTGTCCTCCCTGAAAACATCCGGAGTTTCCTGTATCCCGACATTGGGTAATCCCCGGGGTCTCTTCTGCACTGGGTTACAATTTCCCCTAGAACAGCACACAGTTCTGCACTAAGAGTAGTGTGTGTGGGTGCGGGACTTTCCGCGCCCTTCTGCTCCTCCTTCTTTGGAGATAGAATGGCTTTCATAGGAGAACCTTCTCCCTTGCGCGGCAGCGCATGCAGCAATTGGTAGGCCTGACCATTCGGTGCCTGTATGCTCTGGCTCCTGAACTGCTCTGGAGTCTCTTCCTTCCACTCTATTAAGGCGTATGTGTACCCAGCGTCATTTCTCATGTCCATTATCCATGACTTCTGGCATGGGGATAATGACATTATGAGCTGCTTGACTGCCTCTCTCTGCCACATCCCTGGCAGTTCAATAACTGCTGCTGCGGCTGGGTCAGCGGCCCATGTTGCGGACCACCGTCCCACTTCTATTGGGTCCATGCCGGTACCTTCTGGCGGCTTTTCCCGCTGACTCAGGATCCCGGATTACGAGCCCCCACGTGTAGCGCTACCCCCAGTTAAGAGAGCCGCTGGTTTGTTTTGGGTCCCTGAGTACAGCTCCACCAACCCCCGGCAATTTGGCTCTACCCGCTCTGGCACAGTTAGTAAAGGGGTACGTCCCTATGCACATAAAACTTAGCTTATACTCTAAGTGTAATTGGTATGAACTCACAAGCAGACTGCTGAGATAAGAATAACTGGCTTTACTTTTGTCAGTAAGGAAAAAGAATAGCAACATGCATTTGAACATATATCTTACAATACTTTAGCAGGTCCCTGCAATATGCACTTTAAACATGTACACAGGTATATGAATCTAACAATGGGGAAACGGAGCGCCAAGTGTGGCGACCGTCTGCTATGCACCCCTGAGGTGCAATAAATCTATCTGCGCCTACCTAACGGACCAGGCCTGATCCCTAGTAATAGAGCTCAGTCCTTGTACTAGTACAGTGTTCTTCACCGGCAATAAATCTGTAGAGGTGGTGCACATGTAGCTTTAAATGGTGTCATTTGTAATCCACTAAAAGTAACATTGCTGCTCTGAGGTAAATTGCGCCTAGGCAGTTCAATAGGCATAAAACTTGTGTGTCAATGCAGGATTGAGCCTACAGGCTCTCTCACCAATCCTTGGGGTACCGTCCTCCGATCCGGTCCCTCTAATGGCGGCTCTGGTCTCTTCAATGGCGGCGTCCGGTCTCCTCAGTCACAGCCCTGCACTCCGGTCATCAGCTCCGTCCGACCGACAGTAAGGGGAAGTCTCCGCTCCGCTGCTGTGGACTCTGAGGGGTGAGAGTCTCACTCCATCGGCTGCAAGGCCCAGGCTTCAGGCCTTCAGCTCCGGTCCGCACAGGTGTCTCTGCTGGCTGTAGTCTCCGCGTCACACGCTCTGTCAGCAGAGGCAGGCCAGTCCTGTCAGGCCTCAGAAGAGGAAGTGTCCCAAGAGGAAGAGGCGGTCTCCGCTCTTCCCTTTTATAATCTCCCCCAGCAGCCTCCCGGGCGGAAGTCAGCAGCCCGGGGCCTGGGGAATCATGGGAGATGTAGTCTCTACCAGAAAAAGGGGTAGAACCCCGCTAAAATATTTATTTTGGGTATATCTTGTAGACCCAAGTTCTTCAAGTGGTGAAAGCAAAGCCACGCTAAGGGGAGCTTACAGATTGATAATGCTGACCTCTTTTTCTGAAAATGTCCTTAGGTCAAATTTATATGTGAATAACTTCCAATCACTATAAGGTCTAATTCACATGAGTGTAAAAAATGCATTTACAAAATGTTTTTATTTATGGATCTACATGCAGCTGCACTGTTTTCAATAGAGACATTCACACAGATGCATAAACATGCACTGCAATCAGATCCATATCACAAAATCCAAATATCTGCATCTGGGGACATGCGTATACATGTACATTACATTTTGGTATTAAAAAAAAAAAAACAGGGTAGATAGGCTGCCTCCGAGTTCCAGTGCCACACCACTGTTTCCGTGTGTGAGAAGCTGTGTTCCAGACTGATTGGAATAATTGGAAGATCTCCCCATCATCACTGATCTTGTCTTCAGGTCTCCAACACAAAGACATATGCTACATTGTGATCATCCTCAGGGGCCCCTGCAATGGGATCTCTTTTAATAACTATATGTAGCTGGGTATACAGTATGTGCGCAATTATACCAGGATTCTTGTTGGGTTGGATGCATTAAACTTTTCTTTTATAGAGCTTGTATTATTTCAATACTGATGTTCATTTATATATGTATGAAAAATATTATATGAGAGTTGCAATATTTTCTCTATGGGAGATTTACTAAAGCTTTTGCACATAGAATATGGTGCATCTGTACATAATAACAAATCAGCTTCTAACTTCAGCTTGTTTTATTAAAGTTTGCCAATAAAATAAAATCTAAAAGTTATAAATTGTATTCTGCTGTGCCAAACATATATCATTTTCCCACTAAAACAAAGAGTGAATCAAATATTCCTTCCACAAAAACATGCTGCTGCCCCTTTAAAAACTCAGCAAATTACATAAAATGTCTGTAAAAGCCAAATATATACAAACATTAGGTGGCGCTACACATCATATCCTCTTACAAAATATTTTTAAAGTAAAAAAAGTGACAAAATATCAAAAACAGTTCAAAGTACCATAAATAGTCCCAAACATAACATACGCTTTATGTAAAACCTAAAAGCTGATTGGTTACTATGAACAGTTGCATCAGATTCGGTGAGCACCCATTTTAGTAAATCTCCCCCTCTGTTCCCAATTACTTTATTAGGTTTTCTGGTTTATTTCCCAGGAAGCAAATCCCCTCTGTTCACAGGTGAAGGTACTGCCAACTATTATTAAACCCATTCTACCATTGAGTCCTACAACTTTTGGAAATCTTCACGGGGAATGCCTTAAAATCAAAAGGAGAATAATTTATTCCCCTAAAAATATATGTAGAACTGAGGAATTGCAAGCATTTTACATCAATTCTAGATATAAGAACCTTTATGTATAATTGTCTGGCTGATGTTATTGTGGATAGTAGGTTCTGTTACCATCATAATTATTAACAGAATATTTTTGGGCCATACAATTGGACAGCCAAAGCAACAAAATGTATGTAATTAGGTGCTTTCATATTTTCTTTCTATGCTTTTTCATTTCTTTTTTTTTTAAGTAGGTTATTGAAAGATCAGCAATGGTACTGTGACCTGTTCATTGTTTCCTCTATGTGCAGTGTTAGATTCTCCTCGTAAAAAATAAATGAAGCAATTCTCAGCGAGTTACCAAGCACACTGTACTCCATTGTGGTTTAAAAGCCCTGCATTCTTATAACCTTTGCCCTTCTACACATGAAAATATTTGAAAAAAAAATATATATATAACGTGCCCCTTCCCCTGACTTCTCTGTCAAGAGCGATGGCACAACCATCCACCCATCCCCACATGCCAGGGTTCTAGGTATTATCCTGGACTTTGAACTCTCCTTTTGGCCCCACATCCAAACCTGTTCCAAAGCTTTCCGCCTCAACCTCCGCAACATCTCCAAACTACGTCCCTTACTAACCAATGAAACCACAAAGCTCCTGATTCATTCCCTGGTTATCTCTCGTCTTAACTACTGCAACTCCCTCCTCACTGGCTTACCTTTAAATAGACTATCCCCCCTTTAGACCATCATGAATGCTGCTGCCAGACTCATCCACTGTGCAAACCGCTCAGTGTCTGCTACCCCTCTCTTCCAATCCCTCCATTGGCTGCCACCCGCCCAACAAATTAAATTCAAAATACTAACAATAAGTTACAAAGCCATCCACAACACTGCCCCTAGCTACATCACTAGCCTAATCTCAAAATGTCAATCTAATTGTCCTCTTTATTCCTCCCAAGACCTCCTGCTTTCAAGTTCTTTCGCCGCTTCCTCTCATATTGCCTCCAGGACTTTTCCCGAGCCTCTCCCATCCTCTGGAATACCCTGTCCCAATCTTTTAGACTATCTTTAAATCTATCTACTTTTAGGCGATCGCTGAAAACGTTTTCCTTCGGAGAAGCCTACCCTGCCTCCACCTAACAACTGCACTTTTATTTTCTTCAGCTCATCCCCCCACAGTTATTACCCTTCGTATCACTTGACCCTCCCTCCTAGACTGTAAGCTATAACGAGCATGGCCCTCCAATTCCTCCTGTATCGATTTGTATTGTAATTGTACCGTCTGTCCTAATGTTGTAAAATGTTGCGCAAACTGTCGGCGCTATATTAATCCTGTATAATAATTGTTACAACTAAACTCTGGGGATAAAAAGTTTTGATGAATAAGATGTTAAAGATGGTGAATAAGATGATATACTCCTCTGTGTGATCTAAATGTCAAAGCCCCTTCCCTTCGCTTCTGCAGCAGTTACAGATTCCAGGCGTTATTTTGTACAGTGCAGGACCAGCAGCCCTGCATTGCATGGAAAGATGCTAAGGGCCCCCCACATTCTGAACTATGGATTAAGGTAAGTATATCACTGTATTCATCATCCCCTAGACAAAATGAACAGTTAGCTCTTGCAGTGGGAAAGAGGATCTGCTGCGAGGGCAAATCTGAGACATTAAGTATATATATTTACAGTAGTTACATAGTTACATAGTCAGTAAAGTTGAATAAAGACTCCAGTCCATCCAGTTTAACCTGTGGTGTGTGCATGTGTTTATGTCAATAGTAAGGCTGGGTTCACACTGGTGCAAATTGGATGCAGGTTTTCCCGCATCCAATTCGCATGTCAGGAGACTGTGGCCAGCTCTCAGTGGGGTGGCTTGCAGAAGAGTCCTGTGCATCTTCTGGTCCATTTCATGTCCAAATTCTGCCCAAAATTTGGGCCTGATTCATCCCTGAAACAGAGAACAAGGACGCACCAGACCCCTGCTTTGAGCTGCTCCGCACAACAGTGTGAACCCAGCCTTAATCGTACATCTCTGTCTGTTGTGGGCATTAAGATGCCCATCTTTTTTTATACTATCAATGCTCCCTGCTGATATTACTACTTGTGAAAGAGAATTCCACATCCTTACCACCCTGACAGTAAAAAACCCTCTACACACTTTAAGGTTAAACCACCTCTCTTCCAATTTCAGTGAATGGCCGCATGTCTTTTTAAACTCCCTTTCACTAAAAAGTTTTTTCCCTATGCTAAGGTCACCAGTAAGGTATTTGTATATCACTATTATATCCTCTCTCAATATATACAATATATATTACTGTAGTACTATGCAGAAGTTATAGGCACTATCAAAAATGCTTTAAGGTGAGGATGCTTTCAAAAATAATAAAAAAAAATAATATTGAAATATGTAATAGGCCCACTTTGACTGGCACATAGAAATTGGCCAATGGCTTGCACTAGATGTCAATGCTCTCATTGATGCAAAACTGTCTTGCCACTGACAAATTTCCAGGAAGCTCTCATATAAAATTGAGAGAGTGCAGTTGATACAGCAATGTAAAATTGCACAGATGAGGGAGATTTGGTGGGTGTTTTACTGCAAGAACTAAGAGACCACAGATGACACAACTGTGTAAAACTGGCCAGCAGCAGGACTGTTTTAATTAGGCATAATAAGCCTAACTGGTGTAAGTATGATATTTATATATATATATATATATATATATATATTATATATATATATATATATATATATATATATATATATATATATATATATTATATATACACATATGTATATATGGTTTGTAAGCAGGCCCTTGTCATATTTATAGGTACAATGCAGGACAATTGTACCTAGCCACCACTTGTTGGAGCTCCTTAGAGCAGTGGTCATCAACCCTGTCCTCAGGGCCCACCAACAGGCCAGGTTTGCAAGATAACTGAAATACATCACAGGTGATATAATTTGCTGCCCAGTGATTGCAGTATTCTTGTCTGCATCTCCCCAAGGTAATAATTAAAACCTGGCCTGTTAGTGGGCCCTGAGGACAGGGTTGATGACCACTGCCTTAGAGAATAGGCTTCAGGGGATCAGTCTCAAAGCATGAAGGAAGCTTGCCAGAGCAAGCGATAGGGCAAGTGTTGCATCTTGTTCCTCTACCCTTATGCGTACACATGACCAGACTTTTCGATGTAAAAGGTCAGATGGAACAAATCCGCTGGACAATTCGATTGTGTGTGGGCTTCATCGGAAAAATCTGATGGACTTTAGAAATAGAACATGTTTCAAATTTTTCCGCCGGAACCAGTTCCTATCGAAAAATCTGCTCGTCTGTATGCTAGTCCGACGGATGAAAACCGATGCTAGGGCAGCTATTGGCTACTGGCTATGATCTTCCTTATTCTAGTCTGGTCATACGTCATCACGTTCGATTCCATCGGACTTTGGTGTGATTGTGTCGTTCGGAAAGTCCGTCGGAAGTCGGTCGGAAAAACCGTTGGACCTAGTCTGCCGGAAAGTCCGGTCGTGTGTGCGCGGCATTAGGCTTAATGAGCATTTAACCCTCAGATTGCCACAGCCAGAAATGCTAGGGGGGGGGGGGGTTCAAAGTGGTTTCTCAGCAAAATAAAGCATTGAGACATTAATCGATGGGTGAGTTTGCTTTGATTATTAAAAATTCATTAAATAGGAAATTTGGTTTGTAGTGCTGAGATACAGCGCAGTGCTACTTTAGGATGTGTTTTATCCTATGTCATGTAGGCATTAAAGGTTAATTTTTATTGAAAAATATAGGAGAATATGGTATGGAAAAAAGAAAACTGTCACTGCTATGACATAATTGTAACAGGTTGCATATTGCACAGACATATTGTAAAAAAAGATAAAATGGATACAACTTAATATTGTGCGGAATGTATTTACTGCTCTGAAGGACAGAATTTATGTCAGCTATAAGTCTCACTGGAGCAATACAGTATCTTCAAAATAAAGGGTCATTAAAGGCAAACTATAGATAAAGAACAAACAAATGGAAGGTAAACATGGTTCAGTTTATAGGCAGTATGATATAGCTGAAAGCCAAGACACACCTGGGGAAAATATCTGAAAAATAAAATTCCCTCTTTCAGGTGCAGACATGTATAGTTTAATTATGAAATAAAAATAGTGCTGCGCTGTAATAAAACAATACATTCAAATAGTGCAAATGTGCAAAATAAAGTCGGCAAGCTCGCTGCTCTTTTTTTGTTTGCCTGTTCTAAACATTTTAAATGTGCGTACCCTGTTTTAACTTGCAGTTACCAATATATTTTTGAAAATGACTACACTATCGAGCATCCCTACTGTTTGTCACATCTCCTTACACCCACTTACAAGGCTTACTTGATATAGCCGTGTTTGGCAAGAAAAGGGACTCTGATTGCAGATACAGACATATACCAGCAGATCCAGGGACGCCAGACTGGGAGACTGCCAGATACCTAGATCTACAGGGAACACATTGGTTACCTATCAAGACATACTTATATGCTGTTACCTTACAGCAGTAAGCTAAGGGGATACCTATACACCACGCTGCACTGAAGATAGGAAGTCACCGGTTACTTTCACTCCATTCAAGAGAGTGGTCACCAGCACCTTATATTTCTTTTTGACACTGAAGATATATAGTCACCACTTTATCCTGCACTTTATATATAAAAAGACTATCACGTATACATTAGCACTTTAGTTCACTTGTTTACATTGTATGAAAAGAACATTTCCCATTTACAAAGTATTTTATGAACTTGTTTTTTGATGCCTGAGATTATCATTGCCTTCACTTGAGATGTATTAGGACAGCACGTGATAACTTTTCTTTTCTATATACTTTTTGTTTCTATTAACAACTAAAGAAAACTTATGGTCGAATTGCTACAGGAATCTACTTATGTGTATTCAACACTGTGCACTTGGTCACTTTAATTTGCACATTTGTACTATTTGATTGCATTGTTTTATTACAGCGCAGCACTATTTTTATTTCATATTTATACTAGGGTTTCAATATTACCTTCAGTGTTTGCAGCAGTATACGTCTCAGTTATTGGGTTGGCGCTTATCATTTATTTCATGTATAGTTTAATGATCATGATAACAACAATATATGAAGAGCTTCAAGTATCCCTATACAAATGTGCATAAATATAAAAATAAAAATCAGTAAGTCAACAAAAATGGCCATTACAGGTAACATGAAGAGGAGAAATTGACAGAACTGAAAAAGGTGATATTACAGATGTAACACCCCACAAGGGTAGTCATTTCATTTTCTTCTCAATCACACTGGGCAACAACATTTTTTCAAAAGTTTTGCTTCCTAAAAAAGTTTGGTGGTTATTAGTAGACCCATTTCAAACTGAACCAAATATAATTTAAGAATGACTATTATGAGGGAATCTTGAGAAATATTGAATGAACTTAATGACCCCAATGTATTGAATCACATAAAGTTTCTGACATGTTGCATGAGTTCAGCAGGACTAAAGTATTTTTCTCCTGACTTTCATTTGCACTCATGGTCTGGTGAATCTTGCAGGTGTCTAACAAAAATCAGCCATAATTTATGGATTCCAGTTGCCCGAGACTGTTTTTCTATTGTGGCTGGTGAAACCTTTGAAACATTTGGTGAAATGTGTGAATGCAAAAAATGCATCTCCAGTCACATGCACGTCATGGTCTTGTATGTTGTAAAAAAGTCTTCAACTAGCTGAAGAAAATTCTCAACAACATCCTTGAATGCTTTCCAGCCAATTCTCTCTGACCCCATTAACAGATCTTCAAACTACTTGTCAGTGAAGACATATCTGATCTATGGACCAAGAAAAATGTTTTCTTTAATCTTGGCATCAGTTTTTCTTAGAAACATCTGTCTCAAGTAATGAAAAACTTCACCTTCCTTGTTCATTGCTTTTTTTTATCAGTCTGATGTGACATGGGGGCCAAAGTTTCTTTGTTGGATCAAAAAGTAGTTCATATGCCACGTTTTTCCTTCCTGAAACCAAATTCTTTCAGAATGGCCATTTCTTTTTTAATGTAATGTGATTTTCTTGAAAGGCTGTCCAATTTATGTATAATATACAGTAGCAACAGTACTTGGTATATCCAAGCTGCATTTCAAGTAGCAGAGCCACTACTTTTAGATCTCCACAGATAGTCTAGCTTTGCTTGGTGTGCTTCAACAACAGTTCCAGTTTTGTATGTTTATTTCATGTATGCAGCATAGCCAACAAGTATTAACATTATGTAACAAGACAGCCTCGGGGCTTAACACAGATGCAACAATAAAGAGATGCCATTTTAGTGGTTCATGTTTACAACCCAACACTGAAAACAAACTGTCAATTTCCAAACAGAAAATGAGATTGTCAACTTTTGATTTTGACAAAAGCACAGGCTGTTTAATTCTGAATGTGTTATGAGATGAGGCTCACAAGGCATACACAGTTCGAAATTCCGATCATTGTCACTGCATGTGTCTAGTTGGTGCATTGCAGCATCTTCATCTATTTTGTCTAAGCTCCTTTTCTCTGCTAGCTTTATCACTGGCAAATTGTCAAAATGTGGCACCCATTTCATGGCTGAAGGCAGGTTGGGGTATTCAGTTTATTTATTTTTGTCAGAGAAACCAGAGGCATTAGTCAGACAGTATTAACAGCAGTAGCGGCAAACAAACTAAAAAATTCAAAAAAATACTTAAAAAAAAAACATCAATTGCAGCATCACTGTGCCTATCAAATTCAGACACTTGTCCCATCAAATGCAGCCACTGTGCCATCAATTGCAATCATTGTGCCCAGCAAATGCAGCCACTGTGCCATCAAATGTAGCCACTGTGCCCATCATATGCAGCCACTGTGCCCATCATATGCAGCAACTGTGCCCATAATATGCAGCCACTGTGCCCATTTAAATGCAGCCACTGTGCCCATCAAATGCACCCACTGTGCCCATCAAATATAGCCACTGTGCCCACCATATGCAGCCACTGTGCCATCATATGCAGCCACTGTGCCTGCCAAATACAGCCATTGTGCCCATCATGTGCAGCCACTGTGCCCACCAAATACAGTCACTGTGCCCATCATGTGCAGCCACTGTGCCCACCAAATACAACCACTGTGCCCATCATGTGCAGCCACTGTGCCCACCAAATACAGTCACTGTGGCCATCATATGCAGCCACCGTGCTCAGCATATGCAGCCACTGTGCCCATCATGTGCAGCCACTCTGCCCACCGACCCCCCCACTCGTGGGACTCGTGGCTCTGACAGCACACTTGCCCCCATCTCTGGGCTCTGACAGCAGCACCCCCCTTGGAGCTCACGGCTCTAACAGCACCCCATCGCAGGGCTCGGGGCTCGGGCAGCACCCCCAACCCCCCACACGTGGTTCGTGGCTCTGAGAGACCCCCTGTGGTCAGGCACTTACTGCCAGGCAGCAACTCCTCTCCAAGTACACCAGAGCGGCGGCGACCTCTGCTCCAGTGTGTGTCTCCTCCACTCCTCTTCATAAGCGCCAATCATCCAATAGGGTGGCCTGACGCTTTGGCCAATCAGGAAACAGGTCTCACGCCCTGCCTCCTGATTGGCGGGGAGGAAGGTAAGTGTGAAAATAGCGAAAATGTATTTGCTATCGTCACAAAATTGGGTGGGGTCAGGGCCATCACTGATTAACAGTCTGTTATGTGATCATTCTGTTCTCGCGTTATCATCAGAATAGAAACTGGCATTGACTTCTTCATTTCTATGAGTGAAGCTCAGCACATGACAGCACACGTCAACACAGCACATGTTCAATAAATATGATTAGCTCAGTTCTTAAAAGAAAAGTTGAGGTTTGTTTCTTTATTTTTTTTTATAGAAATCATACTTATTTTAGCAATCAAACACTGCTTATCACTTCATTCTCAGTGCTCCATGAGCAGGGAGCTGGTGGCTGTCAGTCAACCACTCTCTGCTCTGCCCCCCATGCTCACTGGATTGCTGGGCTGTGGAGAGGGGCTGAAGCGGCTGGCTCAGGCTCTCAGCGCTTCGCTGAGAGACAGAGTCTGGTGCCGGTCCGGGCATGGGGTGGATCTCGACCATACGATCACAATCTTTCCCCAGCTTGGGCCAGCTATGTGGTGACAGCCGACAGCAGGCTTCAGCTCGCTGTCTGCAGAACATGGGTCTTAGGAATGCAGAACAAACTACAGTCCTGTGATTCATAGGAGAAGTACAACTAAACAAGCTTTAGATGTACTTCTCCTTTAACAAGTCTAGTTAAAATGTGTCTTTGAGGCTTAGGCTGGGTTCACATTGCCATGCGGAGTGGCTCACAGCAGGGGTCCGGTGCATCCCTGTTCACTGTTTCAGGTCTGATTTCAGGTCCAAATTGGCTGAATTTGGACCTGAAACAGACCAGAAGACGCACAGGACTCCTGTGCAATCCGCTCTGTAGCTGGTCACAGTCTCCTGACATAGTGTGAACCCAGCCTTAAGTGTGTGCTCGCAAAAAATGTAACAGAAAGTGTCAGGGTTGTTCTGAAACTAGCAACACATTTTTGTTGTCAACACATCATGCTATAGCAAGTACATTTTTCTACATGGATAATGTTATGTTTTGAGAGAATCATATCAAAATACTTAAAAACTGCTATCAAAGAAGTGATTAGTATTTGTGCATGCAAGCTGCTTTTTTAACCTTTCCAGGCAGCATACATCCAGCCTAAGCACACCTAGGCTTGCCCAAACTTTACTAGTTCCAAACATGGTATGCAGTATGCCCTGAGTGGACATACATGAGCTACACAGAAGATCTTATAATGCAAACTAAAGTCAGTAAACTTATAATATAGTGTATACAAGAAGAAGTAGCAAAAAACTGAAGTTTTCTATCAAATCCATTACATGATGGGTTAAATTACAAGTTATTTCCATTATTAGCCACCAACAATCTATAGGAAAAACTCTACAGTATTCAGGAAGCAAAATCTTTGTTAATCAGTGTTACTGTATGAAGTAAGCTGTTGTCTGTAGCAAACAATTTAATGTAGAATCCCCATCTGTTAGGGACACAATACTCTCTAAGGATTTTTGTCACAGCTGTATATTTTTTCCTCAGCTCTGTGGTTGCTGCTAATATAGCTGAATACAAGGTCACGGAAATGTAATGTTCTGGAAGTGAGTTCCCCCTGCTGCCTTAAGCCACTCTTTAATGTGGTAGAAGTGAAGAAGTAGTAGAAGTGAACTCTCACCAATATATCCCTGGACACATTACCCAGAAAATGTTTAGGTTTTGGAGTCCTGTGTGCTCTGTCTATAATAAAACCATGTGTAGACTGTAGGGACAACATGGATTTAAACATAAAGTAAGTAAGTGCACAAGTTCAGCTTCTTTAACTGATTTAAAAACTCTGCCAATTTTTTTATTTTTTATTTGCAGGATCTTCTAGGTCCATCATCTTGTCTTTTCTCTAGTAGAATGAGCCCTAACCGGTGTCAATGTAGCAAACATTATCCATGCATTGGTCTGCTCCCCAAAAGCCTCTAATATCAATGGGAAAAAAAGTTATCTTAATAGTTATGAGAAGGATATCTTGGTAATGTTTTAAAATATGAGTATTTTTTTTTCAATTAGCCCAGCTTTGGTACCACACGCGATAAGATTTTCCGACAGCAAATGTTGGATGTGAGCTTGTTGTCGGAAAGTCCGGCCATGTGTATGCTCCATAGAACATTTGTTGTCTGAATTTTCCCCAGTAAATTTTTAAGAGCAGGCTCTCAAATTTTCTGACAACAAGAGTTGCTGCCAAAAATTTTGAGTGTGTGTACACAATTCCGATGCACAAAAGTCCACGCATGCTCGGAATCAAGGAGATGAGGCTATTGAACTTCATTTTTCTCAGCTCGTTGTACATGTTGTATGTCACCGCGTTCTTGACGTTAGGAATTTTCGACAACATTTGTGTGACCGTGTGTATGCAAGACAAGTTTGAGCCAACATCCTTTGGAAAAAAAGGATTTTTTTGTTGGGAAATCCTATTGTGTGTACATAGCATTAGACAGCAGCATCAACAAGTCTGAAAGGTCAGGCAGAAGGTCCTTGAAGGTATCCTACAAAAAAAAGGAAATCACAGTTTTACATTTTTTTTTTTTTTTTTTCCGATAATTGTTACTATTAGAAATCTGTAGAAAAGTACAATAAGTACAACACCTATCACATAATCATATGGGTCTGTGGGCACCTGCCAATAAGTCACAGGCTAAAGTAGGCAAGAGTTCTCACAGAACCAACATAGGGTAAGAGAGTTCAACTAATTAGTGGAAAAAGGAGAAAAATAAGGAGACTAAAATGTATAGGGAAAGGAAAATGAAAAGGAAAGTGATGTGCACCGTCTAATAACTTTATAAATATACCCCTTCAACCAGGTCAGGAGAGTCCTGAAAGATACTTTATCCAGGGATCCCATGTTTAAAAAAAGGATCGTAGTCTCCCTAAAAGAGCCTGTTAAGGAGACTTTGCTAGGTTCAACTGAGTGAGGGTATATACCAAATATACAATATACAAAATTATATGAGCAGATCCAAAACTGCTTCACTATTAGGCAGGTCCACCAGGTGTGGAGAATGGTGCCCTCCTGGCCACATCTACAGAAACACCGGTAATAAGCCTCCGGGACAGACAACGCCAACCTCACAGGCACTAGATACCAACATAAGAATAACTTGATGTTTTCTTCAATCAGTGAGGTAATAATGTAAGACTTGGAATTAAATTGAGCCAGTTTCCCCCGTTCTGCTGCATCCAGTGCATCACCCAAATCATCCTCCCACCTTTCTATATATGGTAATTTTACAGAATGCTCATGTAGTATTGAATAGATTTTAAAGATATGGCCAGTATGTTTATCAAATGCCCTACACAGGCTTTCAGGCAGTGTGTAATTTTGGAGTATCGAAATAACTCCCTTATGTGGAGTTGATGCTTCTCCAACAGGACCCATTTGGATAATATTCCTCTGTGGTCACAGAGGTCAGCAAGGCAGGAATAACCCTTTATTAGTCCACCATGTAAATGGGGGAGGACTGAGACCCAGAGGAAATTCCGGATTCCCCATAAAAAAAGGGGCCATAGGGGTATTTAAACCATGTTGACTCGCTAATCTATCCCAAAGCCTGAGAGAAATTACAGCGTCAGGCACAGTATACTGGGTTTGTCTCTGGCTTTCTATTTGTTTTTAATTTATTTAATTTTCAAGATATTTTGTGATTAATTTTGTTTTAAGGGGGAGCAGGAGAGGGTGGAAGGAGCCTATGCCAGGAATGGATTAACACTGGGATTAGTGGCCAAACCCTTTATTTTAAAAATCTAAATCAAAATTACTAGACATGTGCACAACAAAAAAATTAGATTCGTAACGATTCGTACATTCGTAAGTCGTCGGTGTTCGTATTCGTAACGATTCGTACATTCGTAAAAGAGTTATTTTTTCATTGATTAGTTTTTCCGTTAGTTTAATTTTCGTTTATTCGAAATTCGGACGCATTCGTATTTATTCGTACATTCGTAACATTCGTAACATTCGTAGATTCGTAGATTCATAATCAGAGCATAATTCATAATTTTATGTAATGTGTATTCTATTATTACATTTTAAGAGACACAGAAAATTACGTAGGTTAAAAAAAGTTACGAATGTACGAATTTTTTCGTTCAATCCATTCGAAGCACGTTACGCAACGCCATTGTAAGAGACACGGAAAATTACGCTTAAAAAAAAAAAAAAAGTTACGAATGTACGAATTTTTTCGTTCAAACTATTCGAAGCACGTTAAGCAGCACCATTGTAAGGGACACGGAAAATTACCAATTCAACAAAAAAAAAAAAGTTACGAATGTACGAATTTTTTCGTTCATTTTCATTTTCGTTGTTCCTGTTTTCGTTTTTCGGATTTTCTTCATTCGTACATTCGTTGTTTCTAATTAGTTTTTTTCGGATTTTCGTTATTTTCGGATTCGTTCGATTCGAACGATTCATTATTCATTAAAATTTTTAGCAAATCGTTCGTTCATTCGTACGAAAACAAATGAACGAAAATAACGAAAAAAAACGAAAAAAAACTAAACGAATTGCACATGTCTAAAAATTACAGATGGGCTATAGTGAGAAGAATATGGAGGCAGCAGTAACAATATCAGCTCCACCAGCACTTGCAGCAACAGTGTGAGCTCTTAATTTTGTAAATATATGCTCCATCCCAAACAATGAAACTCAGTTGCATGCAGCAGTTATTCAGGGAAAGCTGCTGGGTGTATATAAGACATCTGAGATTAAGCCTGGTTCATTTTGATAAAGTTCATGTGGTCACCATTGCCATGGAAGCATCTGTTGGTCACATCCCCTCTGGCTGCTTTGAGATCTCTTTCTGATTATACAGTTGCAGCAGGGTAGGCCAGCATTTTCATCAATGTTTCACAGGAAGTTGAAACCGAGGATGGAAATAATGTCCGAAAATTTTCGTATGACAATTTTTTTTTTTTGTTGTTTATTGTTTCTGATCATGCACAGTCTTTCGTATCTGATTTTTCTCATACAAAAAACACACAAAAACAGTACACTTTGAACAACTTTTGTTTGTTCTGTTTCAGGCTGAACATTTTTGGGGAGTTTATTTCTTCTGAAATTTTTGTTTGGAAAATCTGAATCAGATGTCGAAAGTTGGGTACACACCAGTGTTAATTTTGGCAGCAAATTTAGTTTTAGTCTTAGGACTAAAATGGCATTTTAGATTTAGTCCTATTTTAGTCTTTAGTCATATTTAGTCGACTAAATCTCCAGTACATTTTAGTCGACTAAAATGTCCTATGTTTTAGTCAACTAAAATCTCCAGTACATTTTAACCGACTAAAACAAATTTTTGTCGTCTAAAATCGAATGGGTGTAATTAAATTGTAATGCATTAGTTAACATTTCTCTACAATTTCCAAACTCATTATATTTTGCTGGAGTGAAAAATCTAATGTTATTATTTATGGTATTGAGGTATGAACATGCACTACAGACCAGTGTTAATTTTGAAGTTGAATTTCAATTTAGTTTTAGTCTTAGCCCCCGTACATTCCGTCCAAAAATTGTTCAAAACTGGTGTTGCATACACACGGTCGGACAAAGTTGTCAGAAAATCTGATAGTTTGGAACGTGATGACGTTCGTTCGTTACGACGGGACTACGTTCAGGCTAGTAGCCAATAGCTTTGGTCTTGTAATTTGATCTGAGCATGCGTGGCACTTTGTTTGATCGGAATTCTCTACAAACGATCAGACAAAGTCCGATCGGATTTTGTTGTCGGAAAAATTTGAGATCCTGCTAACACACGATTGTATTTTCTGACAATATAATCTGATCGGACCTTTTCCGTTGGACTTTCCGACCCTGTGTACAGAGCATTATTCTTTTGACTAAAATAGCTTTTTAGTCCCATTTTAGTCTTGACTAAAATGCCATTTTAGTTTTATGCTGCGTACACACGAGCGGACTTTCCCGCGGGATTGTCCACCGGACTAGAGTCCGCCGGACAGTCCGATTGTGTGTGGGCCTTCAACTGACTTTTTTCCCAAAAGTCCGGCGGACTAGGTTTTAAGTTTTGTTTTAAAATTGTCCGCTGAACTTGGCAGTCCGGCGGACAATACGGCCGTCTGTATGATGGTCCGGCGGACCAAAAAGGACGCATGCTCAGTAGCAAGTATTTTTCTAGTATTTTTCTTTTTCTAGTCCCGTCGTATGTGCTGTACGTCATCGCGTGAACCGCCGGACTTTTTGCGTGATCGTGGGGGTTCAAGTCCGTTCGCTTTCAAGTCCGGCGAAGCTCCGCTGGAAGGTCCGGCGGTCATTCCCGCGGCAAAGTCCAATGATGTGTACGAGGCATTAGTCATATTTTAGTCATCTCAATTGTTTTAGTTTTAGTCAACTAAAATAATATTCATTTAGTCGACTAAAATGTTTTAGTCAACAAAATTAACACTGGTACACACTATACAAAAAAAGAACAATTGTGGCCCGCACAGAATTTTTTTTCATAGTGTATACCCAGCTTTACACCTCCTCATTAAAGCAGGAAAGTCAAGTAACAGTAAGCAGAACCAGGCTAGCACTGGTGACAGCAGACAGGTGAGGCACAAGTCCATAGCTGGCAGAAGGCAAACAAGCACTGATAGGTAGCAGGCAGGTGCTTGTGGCTGGCAAGCCAGCAGCAATTTGAAAGGTAGTGATGTCAGGAGAGCCGAGTCATACACTGGCAGACAGATAAGGTACAGATGCATAGGCAGCAGTGTAGTCAGGGTGCAGGCCAGAGTCAGATAAAGCAAAGAGGGCACACCAGCCTTGTGCATTATCCCAAGTAAATTTAAACAGTAATGGGACCTGTACTCTCCAGATAATAGGGGAGACCATGTAGGGGTCCCTGCTGGAACACATGTCACACTACGACTTCAGGAAACCCAGTCCGGAAATAAGTTCCAGCCATCATATCCTGCCGGTAGCAGGTCAGTGGAACAGCAATAAAAGGAGCATAAAGAAGCAAAGTTCATGAGACGAGCCGGAGTTGGTGCAACCAGAGTTCAAAGAGTAGCTAGGACAAGCCGGGGTTGGTTATGGGAATCAGGTGCAGAATCACTGGGTCTCAGGACACACAGAAATGGTGTAGACAAGACAGCACCGAACCAAAGCACTGGCTCAGGTTAGATAGCCCATTTGGTGCCATTGTCTGTCACCGATGTGCATGCACACGCATCAAGGGTATGTGCATATATGCGCATGTACACATACATGAGTATGTGCACACCTTCTAAGTGCATGTAAAGGGTCATGAACTAGCCTGCAATGGTGAACAGGAAGCCTCCTAGAGAAGCCATTTTGTCTGCTAGCACGTCCTTCCAGACACATTTTTGAATTGTATATGGGAATAAGCCTGTCCACTGTGGCTTTGGAGGTCCAGGTTGTGAAATTGTGAAAAACCTGTGCGAAAAGTGGTATTTATTTCTTCCCTGTCTGGTCTAATATAGTAATAACTATAATATACATTATATGTTACTCCAGTTATTATTATAATAGAGTAATAACTGGAGTAAAATAAGTTGTAAATCATTTGGTGAAAGTGGATGTAAATAAATGTCAAACTTTACAGAACTTGTTTCCTCCAACCCTGTTCTAACATAAGGTAAATGCAGTATGAAAAGCCACACAGCACAAAGGAATGAACAGTAATGCCACGTACACATGATCGGAATTTCCACCAGCAAAAGTCCGATGAGAGCTTTTGGTCGGAAAAATGCGACTGTGTGTATGCTCCATCTGACTTTTGCTTGCGGAATTCCAGCCAGTGTATTCTCCTCTTCTCGGGTTCCCCACCAGCACTCCTGGCTCCTCCCTCCTGCCGAAAGCCCCCACAGCAAGCAGCTAGAGCCGATCTGCTGCTCTGTGTGCCCCCTCTCTTTCATCATCGGCTCACTGACTTTGATTTACAGCAGTGGGAGCCAATTGCGCCCGCTACTGTGTCTCCTTTTCAAATAATTTTATTGGTAACAAACAAGGTACAGAATAATGAAACATTCACTGTTACAAGATATTATATAACAAAATACAACGTTATACAGAGCAGTGGGTTACAACTAGTGTAAAACGAGTAGTTGAGGTAAGGCAAGAACGGTACACCAGCCGGTGCTGTAACGTAACAAGAACAATGTACATCACACATAAACAAGTGCAAACCAGGACCAAGGTCCAAACAAAGAAAAACATAAGGTTATGGGAAGGCTCTGCCATAGTGGGGGTGGTAACAGCAAGGGTTATAGAGGCGTAAATATAGGTTACCTTATTGGGAGGGTCCAGGGGGGGTAAAGCAGGAGAGTAAGTCAGAGAGGGGAGGGGGGAAATAGGTGGGAGAGTTAGGAATAGTGGTTAAGGATAAAAGTGTAGGAGGGTTAGAAGGGAGGGGAGACCAGGAGGAGAGGAGAAGGGTTGGCCAGGAGGCTCGCACGGTAGTGGTGGGGTACAGGTTTTACTATGAAATCGGGTTGGAGGAGGCTTAGGGTTCCAACAACGTGGTGTCGAAATCGGGCGGAAGGAATTTCTCTGCCCAAGGTCGCCAAATCTTTAGATGTTGGGGAATTCTATCCAGTATCGTAGCTTCGATTTTACTATGTATCATCACTTGTGTGACTCTATTTCTGACCTCGGCTATATTTAGGTTAGGAGTCCTCCAGCTTCTCGCTATTGTCTGTTTGGCTGATGTAGTGAGTTGGAGCAGGAGGCGTAGTTGCGCCTTTGGTAGGTCCATTGAGGGATTGTTCAGAAGAGCAAGGGAGGGGTCAGGAGGGATGACGCGGCCAAGAAGAGATGAGGCCATCTGAAATATCGTTGTCCAGAAGCCTCTTGCGATCGGGCAGGTCCACCATATATGGAGGTGGGTGCCTATTTCTGTACATCCTCTGAAGAAGTTAGGAGAGCATGATGGGGTGAATTTAGCAATCCTGGACGGAACCAGGTACCATCTCATAAGGACTTTATAATTGGCTTCTGAGGCAACGATATTTTGAGATGCTATTTTTGTGTTGGTCCATATTGAAGACAAAGCTTCAGGATCTAGATCTATTTGGAGGTCCTTGGACCATGTCGTCACATATGAAGGTGGGGAGGCCAGAGGGGATGTAAGGTGGGCATAGAGCTGGGAGATTATGCCTGGGGCATGCGGGTCTGACTCGCATACACTCTCGAACGTGGTTAGACCTGTGCCAGCGATGTTCGGACCTAAAGTGGTCCGAATAAAATGAGAAATTTGAAGGTAGCGGAAACACTCCCTTGGAGGAAGATGCGAGCGGGTCTGTAGGTCAGGAAATAGTATTATGTTACCTCGGGAGAGTATATCACGGATACGAGTCAGACCCGCCTGCCCCCAGGCGTGAAAGGAGGGAGGATCAGTGTAGGCTGGGAGGAAGAGTGGGTGGCCTAGAAAAGAAAGGAGTGGTTGATGAGGAGATATTAGACGGAATGTTTTGGCGAGCCTATCCCAAATTTTCAACGAATGGAGTGTAACCGGGTTCCGAATAGAAGTTCGGCTTGATTTGGGGATCCATAGCAAATTGGAGACCGGGATGGGGTGGGAATCTATTGCTTCTATTGCCACCCATAGGGGAATTTCCACCTTCGCATGGTATAAAGATAATTGGGCTAGTTGGGCTGCGTGGAAGTAGTGCGCAAAGTTGGGCACTCCTAGGCCTCCCCAGAGTTTACTACGGAGCATAGTGGAATGTGTGATTCTGGGTTTTTTGGTACCCCAAATGTATTTGAGAACACGATGTTGTATCGCCCTGTGAAAGTAAGAGGGGATTGCGATGGGTAAGACTCTATATAGGTAGAGAAGTTTCGGTAGAAGGGACATCTTTACTGCAGCTATTCGGCCCAGCCATGAGACACACAATGGGAGCCAGGTGTTAAGAAGGGAGGAGATGTTTCTCAGCATTGGAAGGTAGTTAGTCTGAAATAGGTGGGAAGGGTCACTAGTTAGTTTAATTCCTAGGTATGGGATGGAGGAAGGGGACCATATAAAAGGGAAATTGGATTGTAATAGGAGGAGATTAGATTGAGGGAGAGACACATTAAGGGCTTTTGATTTTTCCCGGTTGACTTCCAGTCCTGATATTGTAGCAAATTTGTCCAATAGGTGTAGAAGGTTAGGTAAAGTGGTGTGTGGGGAGGTGATGAATAGCAGAGCATCATCTGCAAAGAGACATAATTTGTGGGAGGTGCCAGCTATTTCCAGTCCCTGAATGCTCTGATTGGAACAGATCAGGGCAGCCAGGGGCTCAATGACTAAGGCGAATATCAGTGGAGAAAGGGGGCAACCCTGTCTGGTGCCTCTTTGGATCGGGAAACAAGCCGATTTGAAGCCAGAGTATTGTACATAAGCCTGAGGGCGGGTGTAGAGGGCGTCTATCCATTTAAGGAAGTTGGGGCCGAAGCCCCACCTTTGCAGGATGTAATGCAGATAGGGCCATGAGACTGTGTCGAAAGCTTTCCTGATGTCTAGAGACAGGAGATGCATATGGATTTTGCGGGATTTAGCTAAATGTTGCAGAAGGATTATTCGGCGGATGTTATCGCTAGCTTGTCTACGGGGTATGAAGCCAACCTGGTCCTTGGAGATTAAGCTTCCTATGATCGGGTTGAGCCTCAGGGCTAGAATTTTGGCCAGGAGCTTTACATCTACATTCAAGAGGGATATGGGTCTGTAGTTGGACCACTGGGTGTGATCGGTGTTGGGCTTAGGGATCATTGCTATCGTAGCTGTCAGTGTATCTTGACCAAATGATTGCTGTTTCAATAGGGCATTGAAGGATTTGGCGAGTAGAGGGGCGAGAGTAGGGGCAAATTTTTTATAGTACGAGCCCGGGAGGCCATCCGGCCTGGTCGTAGGGCTAAACATTGGATGCAGAACTGGAACTGGGGGGCTGAAATAGGCCCGACAGGGGGGCACTCAGACTCTGCGGCTAAAAACCCTGCCGGAGAGTGAGAGTACCAAGTAGTAGGGGGGGCAGTGACTGCTCCCCGCTGCACAAGGGTGTAGCGTGGCTAAGATAAATTGAGTGGTTAAGGCTCACATGGTGGAGGGGTAGAGAGGTAGATTGGTTGATTTCAGCTTGTAGGGGGAGGAAGGTGCTGAAATGAGAGCGTAAAGAAGAGGAGAGAAGGGTGAAGGAGAGAAGGAATAGAGAGAGCATGTGGAGATATTAACGATTTCCTTTAAGAGTTTCACAGTGGTCGGGTTTCTTGATAAAGTCTGTCAAGATGCATATGACCCAGCAGGGTAAAGGAGAGCGGGGGTAGGGGGGGGTTGGAGGAGGAAAGAGGGGGGGGGGGGGCGTTAGGGGGGGGAGAGGGGGAGGGGAGAAAAAAAGGGGAGAGGGGGGCAGGGAGGAAGGGGGGAATGGGGGGGAGGGGGAGGGAGGAGCTGGGTTAGTTATGAAAGAAATGCTTGTGAGCAATACGATATATACATGGCATATATGGTGAACATTAGGGTGAAACCATTATTAACTCTACTAGCACAGTGGGCGTCATGTTTCTAGCATGGAGTTTAACCATGCCAGAAGTATGAGACAGTGTAGCGATCAAATTTGATGAGGGAGGGGAAGATAAGGATAAAAAAAAGTAAAACTGAACATCAGATATACACATCAGGTAACTGATATAAAGTAAAACAAGAATAAGTGTAAAAATAAAAATAAAATAAAATACAACAAAATATAATACAATATAATACGATAGGGGCATGTGAGGGTATGGGGCGGTAAAGATGGGGATGGAGACTGAACCATCGGTGGACCTCCGAAGAGGTAAGTGGGTGTCAGGGACTGTCCTACTGGGGGTGTAGGTTACATACCCAGCTGTTGCCTTCTAGGGTTCGGTGTTGAAGAAAAGTCAGCACAGCAAGGCGTCCAAATCAAAATTCAAACCTGGATAACAAAACGATAAGGGCGGATGCTGCTGCAGTCTGTTCATGCGTACCTCTTGGATCACCGGTTACCTAGAGAGGGCACAGGAGGGACAAGCTGGAAAAAAAGGAAAGTTATAGCTGAGGTGTCAGCGTGCTGTGCGGGACTTCGGGCTGAGGAACTGTTCTTCTTCTTGGTATGTTGCCGGGGTCCCTTTTCGGATTGAGGAGGGTCCTGGAGGATGGCGGTTCGGCGTAGCGGAGTATGTTTGAGGTGGGAGCCTGGCTGGGGTGCGTGGTAGCGTCGCTTCTGAAGTTTGGGCTGGAGGAACTAGATGGAGGCTTTCCAAAAGGCGTTGCAGGGCTTGCAGGGTAGTGCTGGTGTGCTGATGGCCCTGGTGAGTGAACTGGAGAGCAAACGGGAATTTCCAAGTGTACTTAATTTGGTGCTGGATCAATATTTGCAATTGCGGCTTCATTGCTCGCCTTTTGGTTATAGTAAGGGGGGCCAAGTCTGAGAACAGTTGATATGGATGACTTTGAAATATAAGCTCATCCTTTTTACGGGCTGCAGTGAGTAACTGTTCTTTGGTGCGGAAGAAGTGAAGCTTCACTATGATATCCCGGGGGGGGGGCCATCAGTTTGGCGGCGTGTGAGGGCCCTGTGGACTCGGTCGAATTCTAGCCTCTCGATGGGGATAGAGGGGGCCAGTTCCTGGAATAGGGCAGTTGTGAAAGATTGAACATCATCTATTATTTCAGGTATGCCACGTAGGCGTAAATTGGACCTGCGAGAGCGGTTCTCAGCGTCTTCTAAGCGGGAGAGAAGGGTGGCATTTTCATCCCTAAGTGCAGCTTGTTCTTGGGCATGTTCTTGGAGGGTGAGCTCTATGTCGTCCACCCTGGTTTCAAGATCTGCAGTGCGTTGGCCTATCTCCCGT
The DNA here is from genome assembly GCA_028564925.1 of Lithobates sylvaticus. Lineage (NCBI taxonomy): Eukaryota > Metazoa > Chordata > Amphibia > Anura > Ranidae > Lithobates > Lithobates sylvaticus. The sequence continues at coordinate 415,758,101 of CM053028.1, forward strand.
ATCTCACGTGAGAGCCTGTTAGTGATCTGCTCTGAGGTATTTTTCAGGGCCTTCTGCAACATGTTCTCCATGTGCTTCAGGAAGGCGTTTTGTGACATACCTGATGAGGGTATAGTTGGGGAGCCTCCAAGGTTTGAGTCCGTGTCATCTTCCTCGTCCGTGTCTGGAGGATCTGGGAGGAGGGGAGACATAGCTTGCTTAGCTAGGGCCTTCGCCGCCATCTTGGAGGAAGCGCGGGCCAGTGCTTCTTTTATGGGTTTCGGCTTGGTTTTCCCTCTGTGACCCGTGAGGACCATGTCGATATGTGCCGGGGAGGTTCGCAGAGTTGTCCTGACGAGCGGGCGGAGGTAGGGCGGTTCAGTCCGTATCAAAGATCCCGAGTGTGCAGCAGGGAGTGCGGAGCTCTAATGGAGGACGTCTACCATGTCGAGCTTCGCGCATGCCCCGCTGCTGTGTCTCAACCAATCAGGGGAAAGAGTCCCAGACAGCCGAGGCTTGCGGGCAACTACGCTGGATCAAGATGGCGCTCAGGTAGAATGTATTAAGATAAAAAAAAAAACTTCTGCCTTTAGAACCACTTTAATGATAGGCACTTGCTGTGAAAAAGAGAACATTTGAAGACCAGAGAGTAGTAATTAAAGTAATACTAAAGGTTCATTTTTTATTTTCTAAATATGTTTCTTTAAGGTAGTGTACAGTTGAATCACTTACCTTTTCCTTTATTTTCCTTTGTAAATGCTTTTTTTTTCTGTGTGTGAATTTTCAACTTCCTGTTTCTCCTCTAGAAGCTTGCCCCCATCATCCGAGCCGTTCTGGATGGGGGTTAGTCAGCGTGCTCGCCCCCTCCCTTGAGACTACATCCCTGCGGGGAGACACTGTGTGCGTTCAAAGGCACGGGAGGCAGGGGAGCCTTCCTTTAAAGCCGTGACGTTGCTGCAGGGAGCACGCTCGAAAACACGGAAGTTGAGGAGAACATACAGAGAGGAAAGGAGGAAGTGCAGATAAAGCCAATTTATCTAACAGGTAAATAAAAAAAATCTGCAGAAATAACAGCTAGATTCATGATCATGATCAGATATTGCCCAAAATTATTTTAGCTTTACAACCCCTTTAATTTGTATTACATAGTTGGGTAAATAGTTAGATAACTTTATATATATGCTGATTTTAACCTGTTATGAATACTAGAGAACATTTTTCAATATGCCAGTATAAAAGGCTGCATATATGAAATGTAATTACTCTACTGTCTTGATTACGTGTGACGACAATGCACCATGCTTTACTAGCATTGATATTCCCAAATTTATCATGTGGTTATTTAATTGCAACAATCATCCTTCTCAAAATGACAATCACTCAGCATTTGTAAAACTGCCAGAAAAATATTTTAAAGCCTTGGCATTCCTGTATGCATAGATTACCAGGAACTACAAATGTAAAGTGTTTTGCATTCTGACAAGGAAGTGTGGCGTTTTCGTTCCCTGATTTCACAGATTATGAACTGATGTGACTCATGTGTACCGTGTATCTTCAGAGAAAATTGATTTGTAGCAAAATGTTAGCAGCTGTACAAGCAGCTGTAGACCCCCAGTGGTTGAAATCCCAAAGTGACAGCGATTTGGGTAGGGGGGAGCCAGAACATTTCAGGATGACTTAATTCCATTCGTTTTAAAATTAGTGCATCTAATTGTGTTCCAAGAATGAGCTAACTCACCATCTGATCAAATCATTTCCCCAGACTGTAATAAAACAAAAGTGAGAGGCCTTAGTAAATAAAAAGATTTTTAATTAATGTGTATTGAGTAAACTGCATTTTGTACTTGACATATGGCCCTGTACATGCATTTTAATTAAGAACTGAATAAAGCTTGCTGAATAATCATGTAGTTGTTCTGTTAGTTGCTATGTAACATCAATACGTGTTTTGTTTATTTGAAAGACTTTTGAGATATAATTCAGTTAGAATTGTTTAGTATATTGAAGGTTTTATATTTCTTCATGAGAATGCTATACAGCAGTTTTATAGCAATTGTATTTCATATATAGTTTGAATGTTTGCAACTATTCAAGAGACCAAAGGCACCCTCATCCCGTATATGAAGAAATGTATAGAATTTTTGGGAATGGGATTTTTATGGTGTCACATGAAAAACAATATTTATATAAACGGTATTTTATTGCATTGTAGAAAAATCTATTAAAATGTTTGTTTCTTTGAACAAACAGTGATCTAAATACAAAGGTCACTACATGATAAGCAGCAATAATGCATACAAATACATAGAGCTATATAAATCTCTGTAAGCTCTACATGTTTCACAAAATGCTTCTTCAGGAGGGATGAGGCATACATTAGCTAAAAGAAAATACAAAAAACAAAAATAAGAACAATACAAAAACATATATTATTATAAAGAGACAAACATATCAAATATTAGACAGTAACAATATTAATCAACCATTATATTGTAGCCCTACAAGTTCCAGACTGAAGATACACATAGCATCCAAATATGGTACACTAGTAAAAGTAAAAAGTATCCCAGTGGAATCAACACTGCTGTGCCATAGATGTTCAACACACATGCACAAGAGATATCCAGGGTCACGTACATAGAATCCTAAATAGTATCCCCACAGGGCATCCCTCTGCTTGCAACAGGAGCTGTGATGTTTCCATCACCAGCCCTGTCTTTATGCTCACCCCCAAACTCGAATCCCGTCCCCGTCCTGGTTGGTGGTCCACCTTTTTTCCCCTCTCCAGACATCCACCTGGGACTGGTGGGGGTCACTTCTCCCTTTGGTCCCTCACAAGATAGGTTGCTGGTCAGCAGTGGGTGGAGGCTGCCCTGGTTTCCCTGATCCCTGTGGATCTGGAGGCCTTGGACATGTCCTCCCCAGCTGACATCCATCGCTGTGCTGGCTCCCCGGGTTTGCCCTCTTTTGAATGTCTGTCCTAACCAGGGTGGATCTTACAAAATGGTGGCAGAGGACTCAGCTTGCATGCATGTGACATCACAATGTTCTTGGCATTCGCGCATTCGCAATGGGGTCATCGCAACCGCAATCCGCCGGAGACGTCAGATGCCGGGGGATTGGGGTTAGCATAAAGACAGGGCTGGTGATGGAAACACCACAGCTCCTGTTGGAAGCAGGACCTGTTGAGGCACCTTAAGGACTAGAGTTAAGAAACACTGATCTACAGTATGCATCAGACCCACATGAATATGCACTGTGGGATGCTCTTGGAGATCTATGCAAGTCCATGCAGGCAGCTGTCTGTCATTGATTTGAAAAGGGTGTCTGCACAAAGCTGATTGGAACACCTGTGCATCCTGCACAATTAAAGAAGACCCTTCGCATGGGTGTACAGATTAATACATCCATATGCATGAGTCCTGAAACTGCAGAACCTAGCAGCATAATAACAATGTTACTTAAATTGGTTCTAAAGGCAGAAGGTTTTTTTTATTCCACTTTTATGTGAAAGTGGACCATCCACTGTTTAAAAAGATACCGGGGTTATGGCAGCTATCTGCTGCTAAAACCCATATATTTAACGTCAAAGTACCGACGTGTATATATACTGTGGGCATATCAGCAATGACCTTGTTGCTTTTCCTGACTATGTTGTGACTATGTTGTGAGAGTCTGTTGCAAAAAGACATATTTGTCCTAGGCTAATACATAGATTAACCACTTGACCACTGGGCACTTAAACACCCTTAATAACCAGACCAATTTTCAGCTTTCGGTGCTCTCACATTTTAAATGACAGTTACTCAGTCATGCAACACTGTACCCATATGAAATTTCCGTCCTTTTTTTCACACAAATAGAGCTTTCTTTTGGTGGTATTTGATCACCTCTGGGTTTTTTATTCTTTGCGCTATACATGAAAAAAGGCGAAATTTTTTGAAAAAAAAACGCATTTTTCTTAGTTTATGTGATAAAATTTTGCAAATTATAAATTTTTCTTCATAAATTTTGGCCACAATTTATATTGCTACAAATCTTTGGTAAAAATAACCCAAATTAGTGGATATTATTTGGTCTTTGTGAAAGTTATAGAGTCTACAAACTGTGGTGCGAATCATAAAAAAATTAGCACACCTGATGTACTGGAGGCCTATCTCATTTCTTGCGACCCAAACAAGCCAGGAAAGTACAAATACCCCCCAAATCACCCCTTTTTTGAAAGTAGACATTCCAAGGTATTTAGTAAGAGGCATCGTGAGGTTTTTGATGTTGTCATTTTTTTCCCACAATTCTTTGCAAAATGACAATTTTTTTTTTTTTTTCATAACATTTTCATTATAATAGGTTACTTCTCTCACATGGCATGTGTATACCACAAATGACGCCCCAAAATACATTCTGCTACTCCTCCCGAGTATTACGATACCACATGTGTGAGACTTTTACACAGCCTGGCCACATACAGAGGCCCAATATTGAAATAGCACCATCAGGCGTTCTAGGAGCATAAATGACACATCTCATTTCTCAACCACCTATTACACTGTTGAAGGCCCTGGAGCACCAGGACAATGGAAACGCCCACAAAGTGACCCCATTTTGGAAAGCTAACACCCCAACGTATAATCTATGAGGCATAATGAGTCTTTTGAACGGTTCATTTTTTTCCCAGAAGTTTTGGGAAAATGTGGAAAAAAATGAAAACGCATTTTTTTTTTAGACAAAGTTGTGCATTTACAAGAAATGACACATCTCATTTCTCAACCACCTATTACACTGTTGAAGGCCCTGGAGCACCAGGACAATGGAAACGCCCACAAAGTGACCCCATTTTGGAAAGCTAACACCCCAACGTATAATCTATGAGGCATAATGAGTCTTTTGAACGGTTCATTTTTTTCCAGAAGTTTTGGGAAAATGTGGAAAAAATGAAAACGCATTTTTTTTTTACACAAAGTTGTGCATTTACAAGATATTTTCAACACATAGCATGTACATAGCAAAAATGACACCCCAATATATATTCTGCTACTCCTTCTGAGTACGGCGATACCACATGTGTGAGACTTTTACACAGCCTGGCCACATACACAGGCCCAACATTGAAGTAGCAACTTCAGGCGTTTTAGTAGCATAAATTACACATCTAATCTCTCAACCACCTATTACACTTTTGAAGGCCCTGGAGCACCAGGACAATGGAAACGCCCACAAAGTGACCCCATTTTGGAAAGCTAACACCCCAGCGTATAATCCAGGAGGCATAATGAGTCTTTTGAACGGTTCATTTTTTTCCAGAAGTTTTGGGAAAATGTGGAAAAAAAATGAAAACGCATTTTTTTTACACAAAGTTGTGCATTTACAAGATATTTCCAACACATAGCATGTACATAGCAAAAATGACACCCCAAAATATATTCTGCTACTCCTCCTGAGTACGGCGATACCACATGTGTGAGACTTTTACACAGCCTGGCCACATACACAGGCCCAAAATTGAAGTAGCAACTTCAGGTGTTTTAGGAGCAAAAATTACACATCTAATCTCTCAACCACCTATTACACTTTTGATGGCCCTGGAGCACCAGGACAATGGAAACGCCCACAAAGTGACCCCATTTTGGAAAGCTAACACCCCAAGGTATAATCTATGAGGCATAATGAGTCTTTTGAACGGTTGATTTTTTTCCAGAAGTTTTGGGAAAATGTGGAAAAAAATGAAAACCACATACACAGGCCCAACATTGAAGTAGCAACTTCAGGCGTTTTAGGAGCATAAATTACACATCTAATCTCTCAACCACCTATTACACTTTTGAAGGCCCTGGAGCACCAGGACAATGGAAACGCCCACAAAGTGACCCCATTTTGGAAAGCTAACACCCCAGCGTATAATCCAGGAGGCATAATGAGTCTTTTGAACGGTTCATTTTTTTCCAGAAGTTTTGGGAAAATGTGGAAAAAAAATGAAAACGCATTTTTTTTACACAAAGTTGTGCATTTACAAGATATTTCCAACACATAGCATGTACATAGCAAAAATGACACCCCAAAATATATTCTGCTACTCCTCCTGAGTACGGCGATACCCCATTTTGGGCTAAAATGTGGAAAAAAATGAAAACGCATTTTTTTTTACACAAAGTTGTGCATTTACAAAATATTTCCAACACATAGCATGTACATAGCAAAAATGACACCCCAAAATATATTCTGCTACTCCTCCTGAGTACGGCTATGCCACATGTGTGAGACTTTTACACAGCCTGGCCACATACACAGGCCCAACATTGAAGTAGCAACTTCAGGCGTTTTAGGAGCAAAAATTACACATCTAATCTCTCAACCACCTATTACACTTTTGAAGGCCCTGGAGCACCAGGACAATGGAAACGCCCACAAAGTTACCCCATTTTGGAAAGCTAACACCCCAGCGTATAATCTAGGAGGCATAATGAGTCTTTTGAACGGTTCATTTTTTTCCAGAAGTTTTGGGAAAATGTGGGAAAAAAATGAAAACGCATTTTTTTTACACAAAGTTGTGCATTTACAAGATATTTCCAACACATAGCATGTACATAGCAAAAATGACACCCCAAAATATATTCTGCTACTCCTCCTGAGTACGGCGATACCACATGTGTGAGACTTTTACACAGCCTCGCCACATAGAGGCCCAACATCCAAGAAGCACTATCAGGTGTTCTAGGGACATAAATTACGCATCCAATTTCCTTACAATCACATTTTTGAAGGCCCTTTATATTTCTAACACAGCATGTACATACCAAGAATTACACCCTAAAATACATTCTGCTGAGTAAAGGGTAAACAAAAGATTACAGTACCTGTGGTTTTTGTAGTGCAATTGTCCACAGGAGGAGAGCCCTGATCCAGGCAGCAGGCAGGGACGTGGTCAGCGACAGTGAATGGAATTGTCCAGGCAGCAGGCAGGAATATTGTCCATAGTCAGTACAGGCAGGGATACTGTCCATATACAGCCCAGGGTCAGTGCAAGTAGAGACGTTGCCAGCAGTGCCAAAATATTGGTCCTGGTAGTAAGCAGGAACACGGCCAGGAAAGAATGGGGACAGGGGTAGAGGCTTCTCCCACCCAAATCTCTTTGAAGCCTCCGAGCCTCCAGACCCTAATCCGGAAATGAGAAAACTAAAAAATTAGTTTTCTTTATCCAGAAAAACTATTCTGGAGCCCCTCACATATGTGAGACCCCTGTGTTCCCACTAGCATAGCAGGGTAAAAGATCAATCCAAGAGGCAGGCAAAAAACGTGGTCAAACAGTCCAGGGTCAGTTCCAGAGCAGGCAGAGGTAGGTACAGTTTAGCGTTAGGCAGAAGCGTTGTCGTATAACAGGCCAGGGTCAGTTCCAGAGCAGGCAAAGGTAGGTACAGTTTAGCGTTAGGCAGAAGCGTGGTCGTATAACAGGCCAGGGTCAGTTCTGGAGAAGGCAGAGGTATGTTTAGGGTTAGGCAGAAGCTTGGTCAAATAACAGGCCAGGGTCGGTTACGGAGAAGGCAGAGGTATGTACAGTTCAGTGCAGTGGCATAAGGGGTGTGAAGGAAAATGATAGGAAATGAGAACTACGTTTACCATACTTCCCTAATAATGTAGAGAAGTATGGTAACGGCGGAAACATTGACCTATACAGAGGCCTGGTTGGGAAGGACAATCGGGACAATAAATAGATGTGTCTCTTCTAATTCCTTCTCTGGAGCACACCCGGCATTTCTTCTGACGTCTTTGGCCTGTTACTCCGAGGGGGATTTTCTCAGGAAAGTGGCGCTCGTGGAGTCTGCTCACGGAATCAGAGCGAATAGGTGCTGGTGGGGTGCTTTCAGGGTACAAAAGGGCAGAAATAACTTCTTCATGGTAGTTCAGATAGGGTAAGGGGTTCTCTGTCGATTTTTCGTAAATAACATAAGTGTTATACATGGCCAAACTGAACAAATAAATGGACACTTTTTTATACCAGTGGCGGGATTTTCTTGTGGGAAGGTAGGGTTCAATCATTTGATCATTTAAGTCCACTCCCCCCATAAACAAGTTGTAATCGTATATGCACGCTGGTTTCTGGGTTGGGCCGCTTCTTCTGGAGACTTCCACGTAGGTATCATTATGGATGGTAGTAAGCATGTGGACGTTTCGTTTGTCCCTCCACTTTACAGCCAATAGCTCCTGGTTCCGCAAAGATGCTGTCTCCCCTCGTCGTAGCCTTTCATTAACGAGTTTTTGTGGGAAGCCCTTTCTATTCGCTCTGACTGTTCCACATGCTGGGGTGTCTCTCCGATAAAGATTGCGGAAGAGGGGCAAGCTAGTGTAGAAATTATCCACATAAAGATGGTACCCCTTTCCAAGGAGTGGATAGATAAGCTCCCAGACCACTTTTCCGCTGGCTCCGATGTACTCTGGGCATTCAGGGGGATGCAGTTGGGAGTCCTTCCCTTCGTACACCCGGAAGGAGTAGATGTACCCCGTGGCTCGTCACACAGTTTGTACAGTTTAACCCCATATCGGGCCCTTTTGCTGGGGATAAACTGTTTGATGCCAAGCCTGCCTGAGAATTTCACAAGGGACTCATCCACGCAAATATTCTGTTCGGGGGTATATAATTGGGGAAATATTTCAGAGAAATAATTTAGGAGTGGCCGAATTTTAAATAGTTTGTCATAAGCTGGGTCATTTCGGGGAGGGCACTGGGTGTTATCATTGTAGTGGAGGAACCGCATAATTATTAGATATCTGGATCTTGGCATAAGGGATGAGAAGACTGGCATGTGGTGGTAGGGTTTGGTAGACCAATAGGAGTACAATTGTTTTTTTTTTGAGAGTCCCATTGTAAAAGTTAGGCCTAAGAAAATTTTTAACTCCTCTACAGTTAGTTCTCTCCACTGAAAGGGACGGGCGTAACTAGAGCCAGGGTTACTTGCTATGTGCTGCTGTGCGTAGAGGTTGCACTGGGCCACAATGGACGATAAGAAGTCATCGGTGAAAACTAAGTAAAAAAAATCAATTATTGCAAAATCGTCGGTGTTCACCTGGACACCTGGCTGGGCGGTGAAAGGGGGGATATTTGCTGCTCCGGTATTAGGGGGAAGCCACAGGGGGTTTTGAAGGGCATAGGGAAGGCTGGCATGGCCCCTATCCCTTTGGGGCTGAGATGACACCCTACTGGTGACTGACCTTTGTTGGCGTGGCTGTGCTCTCGAGGTGGACGGCTGTGCTCTCGAGGTGGACGGCTGTGCTCTCGAGGTGGACGGCTGTGCTCTCGAGGTGGACGGCTGTGCTCTCGAGGTGGACGGCTGTGCTCTCGAGGTGGACGGCTCTGGTCTCGAGGTGGACGGCTCTGCTCTCGAGGTAGTAGGCTGCTGCTCCACTCCACAACGCCTTTTCACGGGCACACATTCCTCTTCTGATTCGGTATCAGACCCGCTACTTGTAACGGGTTCATAGGCCGAATCCGTATCGGACTGAGACTCAGAGAGCTCCCCGCTGCTCTCATCGGTCATACATAGAAGCTGGTAGGCCTCCTCACTGGTAAATATTTTTTTTGCCATACTGGTGGCTGGTGAGGCTGCACTGGTGGGCACAGGCGGCACTGGTGTGGCACTGATGGGCACAGGTGGCACTGATGGGCACAGGTGGCACTGGTGTGCACTGTAGTGGCTCTGGTGTGGCTCTGGTGGCACTGATTAGCACAGACAGACGGACTGGTGGGCACAGGCGGCACTGGCGGCACAGGTGGGCACAGGCGGCACTGGTCTGGCACTGCAGTGGTGCAGATGAGCACTGATGGGCACAGGTGGCACTGATGGGCACTGAGTGGCACTGATGTGGCACTGGTGGCACTGATTAGCACAGACTGACAGGACTGGTGGGCACAGGCGGCACTGGTGGGCACAGGCGGCACTGGTGGGCACAGGTGGCACTGGTGGGCACCGGCGGCACTGGCGGCACTGGTGGGCACAGGTGGTACTGGTCTGGCACTGCAGTGGCGCAGATGAGCACTGATGGGCACAGGTGGCACTGATGGGCACTGGTGGGCACTGGTGGGCACTGGTGGGCACTGGTGGGCACTGGTGGGCACTGTGGGCACTGGTGGGCACTGGTGGGCACTGGTGGCACTGGTGTGGCACTGGTGTGGCACTGGTGGCACTGGTGTGGCACTGGTGGGCACTGGTGTGGCACTGGTGGCACTGGTGTGGCACTGGTGGCACTGGTGTGGCTCTGAGGTGGCACAGAGGTGGCACAGGTGTGGCACAGAGGTGGCACAGAGGTGGCACAGAGATGGCACTGGTGACACAGGTGGCACAGGTGTGGCACTGTTGTGGCACTGTGGTGGCACTGTGGGGGCACTGCTGGGCACTGCTGGCACTGCTAAATTATATATAGCTTACTGCTAATGCTCCTAATGACACAATCGCTCTCCTCTCCTCTCACGCTGCATCGGTGTGAGGAGAGGAGAGCAGATAAACTTCCCCTGACCTTTTTTGTTGACAGTTGTGATCGCTCCGTCATTGGACGGAGCGATCACGTGGTAAAGGGCCGCTGTCATTGGCCCTTTACCGCGATCCGTGTTGCGACGGGTCCCGTGGACCCGGCGAGCACGGATGTTCCCGCGTGCGCGCCCCAGGGGGCGAGCAGGAACGATTCTCTGGGAGGACGTCATATGACGCCCTCCCAGAGTTAAGAAACCGCCCCGTAGCCGTCATTCGGCTATGGGCCGGTTATGAAGTGGTTAATAATGTCGGTAATGGTGCGTCGGCGCCATCAGTCACACGCTATGAAGCGTGGACAGGAAGTGAGGATGGACATAAACCTCCCTCCTCATTATCAGGGACGCATGAATGTCCCCACTGCTAGCCAGAAGCCCCAGGGTGTCTGATGGGTGAGCGCTGGAAGGAGGCGCAATTATCATCTAATGACAGAGCCACTTTCTTTCCTTCTTTTGTGAGAAATTTGTCTGTTTCTGGAAACCGTCCAACTATCGTATTCATATATCCTTTTACAATTTACTTCCACCACAGACAACACACACAAAGTTTTAAAAGTTTTAGCAGTATGCTTTGGTAGAGTGAGAGGGAAACATAATAAAAATTCAAACACTTTCTCTAATTTACAAAGGAAATATCAGTAAGTTAGAGAAAGTGTTCCTTCCTTAAATCAACCATTTATTTGCTAGCAAAAATACAAATTAAAAAAAAAAATTCCCTTGCATGTGATTGGGCATTCAAACTGAACATTGGTTCATCATATTTACTAGCACTCACTTTCCCAGTAAACATTCATTTTACTAAGTGAATAATCCCTACTCAATTTAATCGTGTTAGCGAACCAAGCAGAAGTCTTCCTCTAATATCAAATGATCAGGTAGATTGTTGTCTGAGAGCATCAACACCAATGTTCTTGCAAGTTCCAAGCATAGACTCAAAAGACAAGATGCACTGGACAGACAAATAACGAACAACATATTTCTGAAGATGACAGCTATCGACATGAATGATGAATATGACATAACCGCTCACTGAGGCCTGACTGTTAGATTGTATTTTTTATTTATAAATACAAATTAGTGTTGAGTGTCTTTTGTCTGCCACTTTCCTCATGAATATTTATTAAGGCCATTACTGTCAGAAACATTTTTGACATATGTACATTATATAATTAAACAATCAGCAAAGTCACCTAGATTTTAGTCTCCAGTGACCTGAGATTTAGAACTCTTTGGTACTGACACATTGTTAGTGTTAGCCGGTTTACCAGGTAATATCTACATCTTGCAATTTGTTGGTAAATTTAAATATTAAGGGGTTTATCTGTCCGACTCTCTGACTGTAGCTATCGCCTGTTAAAATTGAAAGGTATAATTAGACCATTGTGTCTTGTAAGCCTTCTTCTCTGTAAAGTTCTTGAATATTTAAAAATAAAGAGTTAAAAAAAAAATTGTCAGTGTCCATTCAATGTCCTAACAGGGCCCCCTTTTTTCTGTTTTATTGCTTTTGCCACTTTTCTCTTGAAAAAGCTTAACCACTTGCTTACTGGGCACATATACCCCCTGCCTGCCCAGGCCATTTTTCAGCTTTTAGTGCTGTCACTCCTTGAATGACAATTGCACAGTCAGGCTACACTGTACTTATATGACATTTTTATTATTTTTTCACACACATAGAGCTTTCTTTTGGTGGTATTTATTCACCACTGGGTTTTTTATTCTTTGCTAAACATACAAAAAAAGACTGAAAATTTAGAAAAAAAAACAAAAACGTTTTTTATAGTTTGTTATAAAATGTTGCAAACAGGTAATTTTTCTCCTTCATTGATGTGCTCTGATGAGGCTGCACTGATAGGCACTGATGAGGGGGCACTGATAGGTGGCACTGATGGGCACTGAAAGGTGGCACTGATAGGGGGCACTGATAGGCAATGATAGGCAGCACTGATGGGCACTGATAGGTGACACAAGCGGGCACTGTTTAGCAGTACCAATGGACACTGGTAGGTGGCACTAATTAGGAGCACTGGTGGGCACTGGTTATCAGCATGCTGGTAAATGTGTGGGACCGATGTCCCTTTTACAGAAGCTGGCAATCGGCTTTATTTTTTTCTCCTCACACTGTCAGCGTCAGCAGAAAAGAAAAAGCTGATTACCAGCTTCTGTTTACATCATGTGATCAGCTGTTATTGGCTGACAGCTGATCATGTGGTAAAGGGCCATGATCAGGCCAGTCCCAAAGACTCTGTGATCTCAGAGTGCACGCTGCAGGGGGCGTGAAGGCAGTGCGAGCATGGAGGGACGTTCATGTATGCCCTCCTGGCAATGTAAGCTCATGCTGTAGCCATCTTTTGGTAATAGCACGGGCATCAAGTGATTAAGGACTATATAAACCTAACTTTTTTTATTCTTGATATGTGCCTGCTGTACCATGTATTTGTATGAAAAAGTATCTTGTTTTCTTTGTATTGCATCATTTGTGTGAAATCCCTGGTGTCCCTTGCTGTCCCTCTGCTTTCCTATCAACAACAGACCACACTAGCCATGAGGGCACAACCTGCTCCATTGTCTAGCTGTGCCTGCTCCCCTACAAAGACCAGACGTGTCCTGATATGTCCCGCCCCTGCATAGCCATTCACTGAAAAATCAGTGTGCTGCTGTTTCTCCTCCCATAGATCTCTGAGCTTCTTAAGCAGCTGAGAACAGAGGGTATGTGATCACCTGGAGGCTGGGTTCACACTGATGCAAATTGGATGAGGGTTTTCCCCGCATCCAATTCACATGACAAGAGAGTGTGACCGGCTCTCAATGGAGTCAGTTGACGCATCTGTAGGGTGGCTGCGGAACAGATTTCACAAGGGTCCTGTGCATCTTTGGCTCTGTTTCAAGTCCAAATCCAGGCAAAAATTCAGGCCTGATTCATCCCTGAAACAGAGAATAGGGACGGACCGGACCCCCGCTGTGAGCTGCATCCGCACAGTGTGCACTCAACCTGAAAAAAAGGGAGAAGGAATTTATATATATATATATATACTGTATATATATATATTGTATGTATGTATATATATATATATATATATATATATATATATATATATATATATATACATACACACACACACAAATATATTGCCTTTCATTTGTATGTTTACTGAATGTATTGTGTGTTTATGGAATGGATTGTTTTTCAAGGTGAGGGTTTACACATACTTTAAGATTGCAATGGAAAAATCCATTCAGACGAGCTATTAATAAAAAACAGAGAATAATTTTGTGGTGGAGGATGATAGCACCATCAGCTGTTAAAAAGCACTGAAACAGAACCAATGATGGTTGAATGGTTGATAATAAATGTGAAAAATATTCTGTTACACAGCTAGTAGCTATGTTATTTAGTGGTGAAGGGTAATTATGATGGTGATGGTGGTGTATCTATTCTGCATCTGCTTATATAACAGGCAGGTAGGCAGGCAGGCAGGCAGAGGGCATCCACTCCCTTGCTCCACATAAGAAGTCCTCAGATGGGCCACAAGAGCTTCAGCAGCAGAAACAGCAGAAGATAAGAAGCATTTGCTGGATTAAAGCAAGATGTGGCCTGCTCATGAGCACTCGTTACTACTAGTAAACCCTGGAGATAGAAAAGTAGTGAGGTGCCCCACATTAGCTAATGTACTTGGACTGCTAATATTAGCTTATTTAAAAGTTTCTTAATATAATTATTTGTATACCTATTGGTTTGTCTGTTTACTGTATAATAAAAAAATACCTATTTAGACAATTTTATATTAAATTAGGCAGTCCTGTCATTCTTTCAGTATGGCCTGTTGGGAAATCCCTTCTGGTGACTGGTCACTACAGACAGCAGGATGTTGTTAACTGGAGCAGATGGAATGCCAGGGATGATGGGAATTCTGAACAAGGCACACATGGTAGCAAAGTGGTATAAAAGTGTTGTGGATTGCTAATACTCCATGAGCATCCACCTCAGTCTTCTTCTTGACTTGTATAGAAAAAATATATCATTCCCACAGGGTAAGCAAATGTTGACCTATGGCGTTTATGTGAAATTTCCATTAATATCTGTGAAATATTGTAACTATGAATATGTCTCCTTTTGCTGGCAGTTAAGGCGGGGCAAGCTCAAGTTAAGGGCAGACATGGCGGGGCCGATACTTGACACTAACAATGGTTTAGCCAATTCCTTTGTTTGTCACCTATTCACTATAAAATGACCCCATGCTGGGATAGGGAATGAAGTGAGACCATTCAAGTTTTTTTACATCACTGGGAGTTTCGCCTGTAAGGGGGGCGGGCCGCGCTAAGGCAGCCAATGAGAAATCAGGCGGGGTTTTGGTTACTCTGAGGAGAGGGGAGGCATCTCGTCCTTTCTGGGAGAACCAACAAGCGACATGGATCCAAGGTAATTTCTCCAGGAGCAGGGGAAGGTATGCCCTGCTACTTGTAACTAAACATGCTTTTACATCAAGGTCTGAAGGAATATAATCTATATTCCTTCATATATATATTTTATTCCAACCTAGCAGTTTATGCCTTGATGTAAGACCATAGCTAGAGATGTGTGTATTAGCAGATCCAGGTCTGAAGGAATATAATCTATATTCCTTTATATATATATATATTTTATTTCAACCTAGCATTTTCTGCCTTGATGTGCTAGGGATTTGTGTATTAGCTTGACTTTTAACTACCTGTAATAAATGTTATTATATTCAAAGCCTTTCCTCCTGGTCAGAAGAACTCTCATTTAACCCATATCATATTTTGTGATTAATAAATCAGAAATAGAGATTTTAGAGGTTACAGATGGCGACCACGAAGGGACGAGATGCCTCCCCTCTCCTCAGAGTAACCAAAACCCCGCCTGATTTCTCATTGGCTGCCTTAGCGCGGCCCGCCCCCCTTACAGGCGAAACTCCCAGTGATGTAAAAAAACTTGAATGGTCTCACTTCATTCCCTATCCCAGCATGGGGTCATTTTATAGTGAATAGGTGACAAACAAAGTAATTGGCTAAACCATTGTTAGTGTCAAGTATCGGCCCCGCCATGTCTGCCCTTAACTTGAGCTTGCCCCGCCTTAACTGCCAGCAAAAGGAGACATATTCATAGTTACAATATTTCACAGATATTAATGGAAATTTCACATAAACGCCATAGGTCAACAGAATTAGGAGCAAGACAAGTTCCCCAACATTGGCAAAATTAAAAATAATGCACACATAGGTGTGAGAAGTCTTAGTGACCAGAATAAGGCATCTTCTAGCACAGGGCGGTGTGGGCAATCTACACATACCATAGATTGTAATGCAATCATTCCGTCTGGAGTAGGTGTTAATTTTAACAACTCCTTGAAAGGTGAGAGCTCGGGGGTAAATATCCCTAGATCTCTTAGGAAGACAGGAAAGGTGGTCAATCTGCCTAAAACCACACCAGTTGTTAAGGGATACCTGATTACTTTACAAAAGATAAAGTGCTATACATTCCAATCTATTAAAATAAATTATGTATTGTTTGCTTTAAAATAGGTTAGAAAAAATTGGGAAGAGATTAACCACTGCTGTCTATAAAGTTATTTGTTTTCAGGTTAAGTGAATTCCAGAAATGATATGTGCATATCATTTAGCTGTACAGATGCAAAATACGCCCCTAACAAAAGGGTAAGGTATAAAGGCCCATTGTTTTTTTTTTCCTCTTTCTCTTCTTTACTTTGTATTCTCCCAGAGGTTGGAAACGCCTAGCAATTCATTTGCAATTACCAAAGCCTTAGCAGAATGTATGGGATGCATTTGAAATGAATGTGTATGGGTGAGCGATGGAATGCATGAGTAGGAACAGTACATGTATAAACTAAGATTTGTTTTTTTTTGATAGGGGGTGCACCCAATATTGTTTTATGTCCATCAATAAGTGTGATCACACTAATGCGCATGCGTTGTACTGTTTATGATTATTTTATAAATATTTGTTTTTTTTCCCGTTTATAAGGAGCTCAATACTGGTACCAGTTTAAATTTATAACTTTTGGTTTGACAAGTTTAAATGTATTTGCGAATAAATAACCTGTGCACAGATATGAATTATTATTTTTTTTTTTTATGTCCTTTTTTGCACATTGTGGCATCTTAGGCATTTAGTAGGTCTTGTGTTGCGTGTTGTTTTCCCTTCCAAATTCACTCATGTGAAGATTATAGGTCTACATGTTGTATTCTTAGAATGTAAGTATTTATAAACCCTACAGAGTTTTCCTATAATTTTTGGCTATCAGAGTTTAGATATGGGGTGGGTCCTGTACATTTTTGACTTTACTTACGGTCGATGGATTCATTACCTCTGCTGGAAGGCGGTTCCAAGCATCCACTACTAGTTAGGCCAGTATGAACCTCTCAGAGAGGTACAGTGAGATGTTATTAATGATTTTTAAGTTTTGTATTATAGGATAAATGCACAAACAAGGACGGATGATTGGACCCAGATGTGGACCCAAATACAAATAAGGACCTTAAAGAACATCATTTTTTTTTTTGTGTATGTTCTTAGGAGAAGCCTTAAATATAATTAATTACAGGCCTAGCTAAAATTCTAAACACTGGTTTGGGGCAGTCTGTTTCAATAAACAGACGCCCTACCCTCTAGAAAAACAACTTTTTGTGGCCTTTTTGACTTGCAAATGGGTTTGCACTGAGAGTCAAGTAATATGTTAAACACAACCGGGAGAGGGGGTTGCCTTTAGTATACCTACAATGCTAAAGGCAGTTTTTCAAATGTTTTTTTTTTTTTTGGGTTAACAAGACACAGATTTAAGACGCTTCAACAAAGTTAAAGTTTGGGCCAGCATTGAATCTGTATGGTTTTATTATTTTGTTTTATTTTTTTTTTTTTTTTTTTTATTATTTTTTTTTTATTTAAATTTATTTTTTTTTTTTTTTTTATAATTTTAATTGTAATTTTTTTTTTTATTTAATTTTTTTTTTTTTTTTTTTTTTTTTTGATTTTCTTTTTTTCTTTTTCTCTTAAGGGAAAGGATTTTTATTTTTTTTTGTTGTTGGTTTTTTTATTTCTTTCCTATATCACCTTATTTTTTTTTTTATGGGTGATTCTTCAGTTTTGCGTGACTATGGTCAAATAAAAAAAAAAAAAAGAGGGGAGTGAGTATGGGGAACACTACATGGAGAACATTTAAAGCAATTAGAAATGTTGATATAGAATATTAAGGCTTCCCTGTAGCATTTTGGGGATGGGCCAAGTCCCAACAGGTGTTAGTTTTCTCTTATGACATGGGATAATCGTTTTATATGAATTTAGGCCATGGTAGCTATTTATCATGACACTAGTAATATTAGGGTTTAACAACAGTCATGTGACTATTTTCTGTGTAAATGTGACATACAATCCTCTCTACAGTTCTAACATTTGGGCAGTCATCAGATGTGGTCATTGATATTGTTTTTTTGTTGGTCAGGTTTTCCTTTGTGTGCCAGAATAAGTCAAAGAGCATTGCGTGAATATAATATAGATATACTGGGACTGGTGAGACTCATAGTGATTGGCAAATAGCAGGGAGTATAGTACAATTGTACTTAAAACATTTTTTTTTAGTTTGATTGTTCCTGAAGCCACTAGTGACTGGTGACATCACACTTATCCATATTCTGAAATCAAGTTATTTTTGTCTGCGTAGATGACACTGCCTAATCTGCACATAAAACTCTCATAGTGGTGACCTCTTCTGTAGCCTGCTAAAGGCAGGACGGTACAGTAGCTACCCATGGTAGCCAAGGACGGAGCTATATGCCCAAAGGTTTGGCACCAGCACTGAACATAGCTGCAGTAAAAGGAGCTAGTGGTGAGTTGCGATGGCAACAAAATCCCCCTGGACACTTAAAGTGTCACACACACACACACACAGTGGTATTCAGCAGAAGGTGGAGCAGAGTTACTTGCAGGCATATGACAATGGAGGAAGAAAGATGAGGGGTGAAATCAGAAACCTGGCTTAAGGACGTAAACCTAAAACCTAAACCTAAAATTGTTACACATGTCACTGGGAAAAGGGTCTCACTTTATGTTGCAGTATATCTATGGCAATTAAAAGGTCCTTACTGCTCAGACTTACCAGACAAACATTCATTTGAATACATATGTCCCAAATGTACTTGTGTATCTCTTTCTCTACCTCTGTCCACATTAATAAAGTATAATCTTAGAAAGCCCGGATAGCTGTTCCAAAGGCCATTACTGTATGCTGTATCCAACGGGAATCACCATGGAAGGCTGTCCCAGAAGCAAGGGCAACATGACCAGATTGACATTATGGACTTTTACACTATTATTATTGGACAGTTGAGAACAAGGATCCTCATGTTTCTATTTTTTTTTATTTTTTTTTTATTTTTTATTTTTTTTTTTCCCCCTTCATTTTTTTTTATGGGGTGTGTTTTTATTTTTTCTCTTTATTTATCATATGATTTTTCTGTTATTATTATGGACTTATTACAGCCAGAACAAGTAATGACTACCGATACTGGGATCCAGAAATGTGAACTGTAGAGATGGAGAGTTTAAACGTTTTTTTTTTTATTCTCAAAGAAGTCTGATTTCATTTCAGAGAGCAAAGCCGAAAAGTTCCAAATATTAAAGAAAATTGCACATAAACCATTATTCTATGTGTGGCCGAGTCTCATATACTCAACTGGCCACAAGGGGCCATCTGTTGACCTATGGCGTTTATGTGAAATTTCCATTAATATCTGTGAAATATTGTAACTATGAATATGTCTCCTTTTGCTGGCAGTTAAGGCGGGGCAAGCTCAAGTTAAGGGCAGACATGGCGGGGCCGATACTTGACACTAACAATGGTTTAGCCAATTCCTTTGTTTGTCACCTATTCACTATAAAATGACCCCATGCTGGGATAGGGAATGAAGTGAGACCATTCAAGTTTTTTTACATCACTGGGAGTTTCGCCTGTAAGGGGGGCGGGCCGCGCTAAGGCAGCCAATGAGAAATCAGGCGGGGTTTTGGTTACTCTGAGGAGAGGGGAGGCATCTCGTCCTTTCTGGGAGAACCAACAAGCGACATGGATCCAAGGTAATTTCTCCAGGAGCAGGGGAAGGTATGCCCTGCTACTTGTAACTAAACATGCTTTTACATCAAGGTCTGAAGGAATATAATCTATATTCCTTCATATATATATTTTATTCCAACCTAGCAGTTTATGCCTTGATGTAAGACCATAGCTAGAGATGTGTGTATTAGAAGATCCAGGTCTGAAGGAATATAATCTATATTCCTTTATATATATATATATTTTATTTCAACCTAGCATTTTCTGCCTTGATGTGCTAGGGATTTGTGTATTAGCTTGACTTTTAACTACCTGTAATAAATGTTATTATATTCAAAGCCTTTCCTCCTGGTCAGAAGAACTCTCATTTAACCCATATCATATTTTGTGATTAATAAATCAGAAATAGAGATTTTAGAGGTTACACAAAAGAACAGTGATGATATGAACAGTGTAGTAATCAATAGAAATTTATTTTCACTTTAATTTACTTACTACGTTTTAACTAGTTGAAAGAAAAACTCTGTCTTTTTTCTACAAAATGTATTATCCCTGAAGCAAAATGCAACCTCACACTGCTTAGTAATGTAGCACCCTTCTAGAATATGTTGCTAGGCAGAGGTTCAGGCAAATTTAGTTTTTGCCTGCTTTGTAAACAATGGAGCAGTATTCCAGTAGGTTCCAAAATATAGGGGCTGAAACAGGCTGACCCTGGGCTTGAAAAGTTATGAGCTCTTGTCCCGAAGGGGGAGATGCCAGCCCGGGGGGCTGCTGCCCTTCTGGGCAGGTTAGCGGAAGTCTACAGAGAGTTCACCAAGGTCCCAGCTCAGGGGTAGCTGGGGACCTACTTCCTTCTGAAAGCAGTTTTGAGTCAAGAAAAGGGGGCGCACTGAGGATATGGCCTGGAGATTCACAGTACAGTGTCTATCCAATATTGAACAGAAGGAATCCAAGTACCTGGAGACACAGTGAGCAGAGTACTAGAAGTGGGGTCCTAGTGACTTTCTTCTGTTTAATCCTTTGAGTGACTTTGTCAGTCCTGCTAAAGAGGGATTTGCCCTGCTGGGAATCCCAGAAGTGCTTGTGCCTTTAATCTCTCCCTCCCTGAAAAGAATAGACAGAATAGAAAGACTCTAAATGTGCGCTAAATCTAAATGTGCACTAAATTCTGGAGTATCCCATATTCTAGAGTTTCTCTACACTCCATTCTAGTTTAAACAGCAATGAAACCAAGAAAATACATCCACTGGCTGGTTATTGATAGAGATTGTGCAAGTGTGACATGTCTGGCTGTCGGGGACCCAGAAGATAATAGAACCTGGAGCAAAATAGTGGGATCACTGCGCTACTGTAACGTATGACCCGACTAAGTGTTGTACAATTTTCTATGTACATTTATTATATTTCATGTTGCTGTTTTTTTTTTTTTTGTTTGTTTTTTTCCAAAATAACATTAATACACTCTACGTGTTGCTGTTACTTAACCATGTACTATTATTGCTCACCATTCAAATATCATAATTTTAATTTACATTTTTACAAAGGCAAGTTGAATGTTTCAAATGAATCTTGTTTGAATTCAGTGTTGCATTTTCCACTCCAAAGCTAAAAAGTAATTTAATAATTTTAATGACATATGCAATTTTAATCTTAGTGGGCTTTCACTTCAGTTGTAGTAAAGACATTATGCACTTTTATTAAAACCTGCCTCAAAATAATGGAGAGCTTTCTTTTTGTACTTTGAAGGCATTTTGATAAAAGGGTAGCTCTGAGAACATTCTCACCTATCACAATGAAACATTTACTTATATTATATTTGTTGTATCAAAACCTATACATTATTATGTTATAACACTAGCAATAACATTCTGTCTCTATTATAAACAACACAATTATTAAGATAGCGTCAAACACTATATAAGTACACATAGGTGTGCACAGCCTATTGCATTAGGTTGTGCACCCCAAAGCTCAAGTACACATGTGTGTATGCACAGTACATATATGACAGTGGACAGTGACAGTAGAACAGTAGATGGTGTCAGTAGAGCAGTGGAGGTATCAGTAAGGCAGAAGTTGTTTTCAGTAGGACAGTGGATGGTGACAGTCAGTAGCGCAGTGGATTGTGTCAGTAGGGCAGTGGACAGGGTCAGTAGTCTTTTATTTTTTTTCTAATTTAGTACCATTTTTTTAAATTATTTTTGAGTGATGGGTACCCAGGGAAGTTGCCACCATGATGCCTGGCTCAGATCAATACCTAAGAGCCAGTTCATCAGAATGAGGAGGAACTGCACTTCCCTCAAGGATTACAAAATACAAGCAGGTGTCCTTAGGGACAGATTGCATGAAAAGGGTTATGACAACAATTTGCTGAATGAGACATTGGATGAGGTTGCTGGTTTGGACAGATCGCTACTTCTTGTTGATGGTCCAAAGAAAATACGCAAAAGACCTTCCTTACCACTCATTACCACTTTCTCCACACAGCACTACATTCTGAAGAGAATTTTAAAAAAACATTGGCACCTTTTGGGTAATGATAATGTTATAAAAACTTTTTTACCACCTCATCCGGAGTTAATCTTTAAAGGAGCCCCATCCCTTCGGGATAGGATTGCCCCTAATGCAATAGATCCCCCGGTGAAGAAAGTTTCTTTCTTTCAAAATATAAAGGGTTTACCATCAATGCCGCAGATGTCAAGTTTGTTCCCTCAATAAAAGCAAACAAAGGAAAATTGAGACCTTTGTCTCTAGTAGTACATCTAAGGTTCACAAAATAGAACCCTTTATTACCTGCAGTTCTACGGGCGTGGTATACTTACTCCAATGTCCATGTGGACACCAATATATTGGGAGGACAAAACGCTCCATGCAGGTACGCCTAGGGGAACATATTACCAACATCAAAAATGGCTATAGGTTCCATTCAGTCTCAAAACATTATGCGATCCATCATGATCGTAATCCAGCCAATACATTATTTCTGGGCATAGATAAGTATAGTTCACACTGGAGGGGTGGGTCCTTAGTAAGGGAATTATCCAGACTTGAAATGTCTTGGATTTATAAGGTTCGCTGCTATACCCCTTACGGTTTGAATGTAGAGACAGACGTTAATGCCTTTATTGATAATAGTTAAGATCATAAAATAATTTTCTATTTTTATCAAGTTCTGATGTATGTGTTTTTCTTTGTGAACCAACTCTGAGGTCTTGGTGTCCATTACTTAGACGCTTGGGGGAGGGTGTGATAAACTAGTGTCCATGAACTACATACATCTTAATTAGTATATAAATAATCCCTTTTTCCTTTTTTCTTGCTATATAAGTTTTTTCGTTTTTAGTTTTCAAAAAATTTTTTTACACTATTGATAATTTTAAATATAATATTTTATCAATTATTTGCACTGCCAGAGGGGTCTATATTTTCCCCACTACTGGTATCTATGGATTAGTATAGACATCCAGTGTATATGTTTTGGTTCTAGTGCTCTTGAAAAATCTTGCTGTCTATGAGTATCACTCTGCTCCACCTAGACGGCAATTTTTGTTAATATAGATAACTTGAACTAATTTTGTATACCCATAACTGTATTATGATACATTCTATTTTTATTAGAAATGTGTTGTACTGGTTTCTATGAGTGAGGACGGTTTGCCTTCACCCGTTAAATATAAACTGTTTACTGCTGGGAAACCATTAGCTATACAACTCAACACTATATAATTTGCCTTTAATTTGGCATTTGATATTTGGTAGTCACTCTCCTGGTGATTGCCAGCTATTTTTATTTGTTCGTTGCATTTTTTCAATCTGATGCATATAAGAACTTCCTTACGGGTTAAATGACTTCCTTTTCGGTTTATGGGCTATTTGCCCTGATCCAAGATGGCGGAGTTGTAGCGGCGCATCAATACCTCAGAGTAGGGCGTTCCCCCGTGATTGTTTGTTATTTAAGGTGGTGAGTCAGCACGCCGCCCGTGCCCCTGGAAGACGTCATCTGTGACGAAACGGCGTAGGGAGGAGCGGCGTGCTGACGTCATCACATTACCGTGCTGGACCCGGAAGCAACGGGCAGCAATACAAGAGCCGGCCGGCTTTATTTCATACACGCCTTATATATCGACCATTTTGTAAGTGCGATTCTTTTACTCTATTAAAACTGTTTTTAAGTGATACACTATGAGTCCTCTCCATTTTTATCCTTGCATGATGCCTGATTGGGGATACTGAGAGAGCCTGTTTTAGCGATCTGTGGATACCACTATACCTGCTCCAGAGACCCGTGGCTGGGAGAATAGGCCAAAAGCTTTCAGGATCTCTGTAACAGGAGATCTTGTCATCTGGTAAGGGACAGTGTTTTTGGTGGTGGAGGTTCTTTCTGATTGACCACTTTTTTCTACGGGTGCAATACGTGTGTTGTCACCAACGAGACTTCTGTGTTTGCATGGACACTTTATGATTCTCTTGTTTATATGGACATTTATGATTATGCAATTGTTTTGTCACTGTTACACTTTTGTATGATTCACTTGCACACCTTAATGTATACTAATTTTAATATTTTAATACTTTTTGGGTGCGTATATATATGGTTACACCTTCAACGAATATAATTAATTTCTGTTTTGGTGGGCTTATTTATTTTTTCACTGTTAGCAGCGCAATCATCTGGTTTTATTTGTAGTTTTTATGTGGGTATCTCACATTTATGATTTGCAGCAGCACTATTTATTTATATTTTTAGCAATCTCTAAGGACAGCGCAGTATTTTTCCCAACTTGCGCACACCTATGTAAGCACATATTGAAGTTTGAATTTCTAACATTCTAAAATTTGATCTATGGGTAGCGGAGGTGTTGGTAGTCTTTTTTGGACTAATCCAGTATTTGTCAATTCACAAGTAATGGCATCAGTGTTTCTGGTGTAGGGTATTGGGATCACCTAAAAAAAATCAGGGGCTATCTTGCTGATAAATTCAGCTGCTGTTGTAGATTTTACACTTAAGCTAAGGAAGCTTGTGGTATCTCTACAGTAACAGTAAGGGAGGCTGGACAAATAAAAGTATAAACATGTTACAAGATGCCTGACATTTAATCATGATCACTTGCAATCAAAAAAATCTTAATAATAAAGTTATAGTGTCTACAAAATAGGCAATAGATTTATGGCATTTTTATTATTATTCTTTTTTTTTACTACTAATGGCAGCGATCAGCGATTTTTATTTGGACTGGGATATTGCGGCGGACAAATTGGACACTTTTGATACCATCGACAATTATACAGCGATCAGTGCTATAAAAATGTACTGATTACTGTATAAATGTCACTGGCAGGGGAGGGGTTAACACTAGGGGGTGATCAAGGGGTTAACTGTGTTCCCTAGGTGTGTTTTAACTGTAGGGGGATGGGACTGACTAGGGGAGGAGAGGGATCGGTGTTCATACTTAGTATGAACACACGATCTGTCTCCTCTCCCCTGAGAGAACTAGAATTTGTGTGTTTACACAGACAGATCCTGATTCTCGCTCTGTCACGAGCAATCGCAGGTGCCCAGCGGTCATCGCACCCGCATTGGCTCCGGGCACACGCTGCGCGCGCATGCCTCTTACAGCATCTTAAAGGGCTGACATACAGTTACTGCAGTTCGCCCAAGGGAGCCAATCTGTCAAGAACCGGTTAAAGAGAAAGACCAGTTATACTCCACCTCAACAATGCTGGATTCCCGGGGGTTGGTGGTAACCTTATGGATTCAAAGTTTTGCTGAAGAAAATTGCATCACCCAAATACCTAAACCATCCCCAGTACATATTGAGACAATGGATAGCTCTCTACTCACCTCCGGATTAATCACTCATGAGACTGTTCCTCTGCGGTTAAGTATTGAGCCTAATATCTTTCAACCTGATTTCTTCTCCTCAATTTCCTGTTATTTTAGGAATACCATGACTATCAGTTCACCATAACCCCACTGTTGACTGGCAGTGCAAGAAACTTTGCCTTTTCTTCTGAACATTGTTAGTTACACTGTCTAAAGAAGAACATCTCACCCACTGTTATTGGAGTGACATTGACTAACCTGGAAAGATTGCCCCCCCCCCCAGTACCAAGACTTTAAAGACATTTGTGATAAGAAAAATGCAGACCAATTGCCACCGCACCGAGCCTATGATTGCTCATTAGAGCTTGTACCAGGAGCTCTAATTCCCTTTGGTTGCCTCTACAACCTTTCTGAGCCAAAACTGAAAGCATTAAGAGACTTTCTACAGGAAAATCTGCCAAAGGGTTTTATCCAAAAATAAAATAGAAATATCCCTGCGCCACTAAATAGATAAAATGTATACTGCTGTAAACACTGAAGGTAATAAATAATGTAAAATAAAAAAAAAATAGTGCTGCACTGTAAAATAAATACCAACCATAAAGTATACTAAAATTATAAACAATACAATAGTGCATGTCATATGGCCATAGCTAGGCAAATCACAAATAAATTGACAATGTGCAAGTGATATAAAAGCACTGAATAAACATATACTAAAAAGTGAAAAATCAATCGACAACAAACGTCCCTAGTTTCTGATTAATATTCAATAACATAAAATAAAATGTAGTATCATATAATGTCCTTTTCTTCTTAAGATAAGAACAGTGAAAAACAATAAACAACCAGACTATGTCCGTAAAGTGTCTTCTTTATATGCAGTGCAAAAAAGTAAAATATAGCGCTGAAGAGCTGGTGGTGACTTCTTATAGAAAGTACAGATGAATGGTGAAAAGAGTAAGAAATGTGGCGCTGGCAAAATGAAATGAACAATGACAAAAAATATCAATATAATAAATAACAATAAAGTTAAATTATGTAGGATAAATAGATAGTGATAAAATTAATAATGTAACATGTATAGAAAAATATATATGTAAAAATAGAACGCTTAAACAATTAGTTATAAGTTATGATAAAAAGATCCTGATAAAAATAATCGTAAGAATACTATAAATAATCTGGCGCTTTAATCCGGGCCAAGAAACCAATCCTATGGGGGAGGGAAACTCCAAAGAATGGTTCCACATAAGCGTCTATTAATTAATGTCAAAATTCCAGCATGTATAGCAGCAACGTATTGGACCGTGCTATATCAATACATAAGAGATGTATCCAAAATGATCAATCCAAAGTGAGGGAATACAAGGAATACTACATAAATAAATTCATGAAATGAATGGATTTAAATAGAAATAACGATAAATAGTAAAGTGTATAAATAAATACACGTGATAAACACCCAGCGAATGTGTGAATCAATGAATACGTTCCGTGAATAGTACGTAAATAGCGTACTAAGAAATGTGCAAAATGCAATTAGTCAAAAAAATGCAATTAATGCAAAAAAATGCAAAAAGTAGCAAGAAACATGCAAACAAATATGTGAAAAAAAACAAAAAACAACCATACTAAAATGTGAGAGTCCAAATAGTGACTGTGTAAATTAATAAACGTCCAGTGCACTCTAAATTGCTGTGCTAAAGTAAAGTGTCCAGTGCAATCAGAATTGCCATTAACGATTAAACTCCCATACACGATGCGATCGATATCTCCTGTGTAGTGGCTCTTCCTACTCAGAATACACTCTTTATGTAGTGGTAGTGATCTCTTCCATGCAAGAAAGTGCCGGTCCAAATTATTTTCCCCAGCCTCTTACCTTAAGGCAAGAAGGTAACAGCCTTACAATAACAGGGAAGACGGATCACCTCCGTTGGGCTTCTCCAGATGGATATCCTTACTGCCCTCTTACACTCTCTCCATAGATCCCGTGGACATGGGGACAGAAAGAGGGAGACATTCCATTGTGTAGAAATCAAAGCAGATTTTATTAAGGATAAAATGAACTTACAGTTGATGTATACAAGTACAAGCAGCAGTATTGCAGAGTACGACCCCGGGGCCGAGATCGCACTTTGGTCACCTGACTCTGACTCTTCACGCGTATCGTCACGCCCACGTGACTTTCTCAAAGGAATTTGCCAGCGCCACATTTCTTACTCTTTTCATTTATTACCAGTGTGGGAACACTTTAATGGTGGCTGCGGCAATTATTCCTATTTAGTTATCGTTTTTATATTGATTCCCCTTTGGTGGTTTGCGCATTTGGTCTCCCCCCTGTACACAGATGAATGGTGACTTCCTATCTTCAGTGCAATACGTGGTATATGGATGTCCCCTTACCTTACTGCTGTAAGGTAACAGCGTGTAAGTGTATATTTGCGGGTAACGTGTATGTTCCCTATGGATCTGGGTAGCCAGCGACCGCTGGATCTGGCATTTCTGGATCTGCTGGTGTGTGTCCATCTATGTGACCAATAGCCCTCTGCCAGATGCGGCTGATTCAGAAAACCTCATGAATGGGCGTGAGGAAGTATGAAAGGAAGAACAGGGGGGATGCTCGATGGTGTAGTATGTTTTTAAAGTATTTATTAAGAACAGCAAACATAATCAAAGTACTCACATTTAAAATGCATGTAAATGCAAAACAAAACAGGAGCAGCGAGCTCGCCGTTGACACTTCTGGTGCCCGTAAGTCCCGACACGTGTTTGTCACAGTCACGTGACTTCATCAGGGAATTAAGGGTTTTATCCACCCTTCAACTTCCCCTGCTGGAGCCCTGCTAGTATTTGTTAAAATAACAGGTGGGACCCTGTGCCCATGCATTGATTACAGAGAGTTAAATAAAATTATAATTAAGGATCATTACCCACATCCATTAATTCCAGAACTATTTGAGAGACTGAGAACAGCAAAGATTTTTACCAAGCTTGATCTGCGGGTGCATATAATCTTTTTCGTATTCGACCTGGAGATGAATGGAAGACTGCTTTTCGGACAAGATATGGGCATTATGATATCATTGGGCATCATTACCCTTTGGACTCTGTAATGCACCTGCTGCCTTCCAACATTTCATAAATGATATTTTTAGAGACTTGTTAGATCAATTTGTGGTGGCTTAACTTGATGACATACTTATCATTTCTAACAACTTACAAGAACATCGGGATCATGTCCATAAAGTTTTAGAATGACTACGACAAAATAAATTATACATTAAGTTGGAAAAATTAGATTTTGAAAAGACCCGTATGCAGTTTTTGGGTTACATCATCTCTCCTGAAGGGCTGAACATGGATCCTAGCAAGATCCAGGCCATTCTTGACTGGCCTATCCCCAAAAATATAAAAGATGTGCAACGGTTCTTAAGATTCGCCAACTTTTATCAGAGATTTATTAAAAATCTTTCAAAAATTGTGGCCCTCATTACTCATGTGACAAAGAAGGAGGCATGCTTTCAGTGTACCTAACCCAGAACTTCCTTTTATAGTAGAAATAGATGGCTCCAATACAGCAATTGGAGCAGTTCTTTCTCAAAGAATTGGTGAAAAGATGTTACTACATCCATGTGTATATTATTCCCACCAAATGACAACAGTAGAACAAAATTATGGTATCGGCAACAAAGAACTTTTAGCAATAAAACAAACCTTCACTGAATGGAGACATCTTCTGGAGGGCACCACACATCCTGCAACTGTCTTTACTGAGCATAAAAATCTTGAATTTATTAAATGTACAAAGAGGCTCAATGCAAGGCAGGCAAGATGGACTATTTTTTCAAGATTTAATTGTATTATTTCTTACAGACCTGGATGTAAAAATTGAAAAGCAGATTCTTTGTCGAGAATGTCAGGTGACTCTTCTACCGACATGGAACCAGTGAGTACTATCTTGCAAGAAAGACACTTTTTGGGAGTAATGTACCCTGCAAAGCTTCTTTCAAAGAATAAAGAAGCTGATCCACTCTTAAACAATCCCCCAGGAAATTTGCACATGGACTTTCGTGATGGCCACTGGACCTTTTGAAAAAATAATGTATGTCCCTGAAGAGGCACGACTTAAGGTTCTTCAGCTGGCACATGATACAAAATCTGCTGTTCACCCTGGAATTAGGAAAATGATAGACCTCCTTGCTTGTACCTTTTGGTGGCCTTCCTATTGGAAAGATGTAAAAAATTATGTTCTCTTTGAAACATGTGCCCATCTTAAAGTACCTTGCTCCATCCCTGTAGGTCTGTTACAACCCCTCCCTGTGCCATAACGACCATGGGGATCCATTTCCATGGATTTTATTGTTGACCTAGCTCCTTCCAAGGAATTTACAACTGTCTTGGTAGTAACAAAGATGGCTCATTTTGTGCCCATCATTAGCATTCCTACAGCTGAAGACACTGCAGAAAGAATATATGTGAAATACTAATGTGCTACTAGAAGTGCAAACAATTAGAGTAATAAAGTGCTTAATGCAAAAGGTTGATATAGCTGCTGAGCTGTTTTATCTGTTTAAAGTGGAAGTAAACCCTCCTATCGTTTTCAGCCAAGGAAGCTGCCATCTTTGCCTCTGTTTAATCTTCAACTGCCACGGTGCTGCACATGTGATCCGTTATGACACCAGCCATTGGATGGTTTGACTGTTTGGTTGAGAGCACAGCCAATGTGCAGTTAGCATTCCCGGCATGCCTTTTTTTTTTTAAACTGTTAAATCGATGGGTTTACTTCCGCTTTAAGATCCCATTTTCTTATGGTTATTCGATCTCTGATTCCTTTTATATGCCATTGTTTCGCTTTTGGGATCAGATTAGTGAGAACCAAGTAAACTAATTATAGGAGTAAATTCTTGGTTTCTCTGCCATCTATTCTGTTGACTCATTTGCATATGAAAAGCCCTCATTATTGTTATGCTGTTTCCATGATCACCACTAGTATATAACTATATCTTCGTCATCCAATATCCATACCCTTGAAAAAGTCACAGGGGGTGTGATGCAACAAGTCGGGAGGAGCTGGGTGACGTCACTTCCAGTTTATGGCCGTGAACAGAAGTCCCTGTGTTTGACACATTTTTCTGCTGTTTGCGTTTTTTTGCCATTTAAACTATTATGTTACCTTATAACATAATATACCCCAAGTAGCTTGGGGTATATTATGTAAATCAATCAAACTAAATAAATCAAACTAATTTTTAATGAATACACTATGGAGGCTCTTCTCTTCTATCCGGTGTACTTGGAGACAATATCTTAGAGGAGCTGGTCATGGAACTAGGATTTTTTGGAGAAACAGTCAGGATACTGCAATGATCTTTTGTCCAGGATACATCCACGGAGGAGGAAAAGATCATATCAGTGGTATACGATCGTTGATGCACGACTAGACCCATTTGGGGTCTATTTTTAAGGTGAGAGGCTAGCACACACTGGGTGTGGATTGGAGAAGGATACCTACACGCTATCATATTTCATCCATAGTTGGACTTCCTTTACTCTCCCTTTCCCCCTTTTTACCTTTTTGCACATACTTTTTGCATTTATACACCTAGACATTTTTTCTAAAACGTTTTGATATTTTGGACGCACTTTATTATTGGATTATTCATCCTTGTTATTTATTTGTTGGACAATTTTTTGCACATTGGGATGTGAGATATATATTATCACTTTATATTTAAGTATTGCTTTAGAGTATTGAGCGCTGCTTCACTATATCCTATATACTGCAGAAATACTAATACGGGAAATTTACAGACTGCATGGTCTTCCAGATGAAATAATATCAGATCACATCACAACTAAGGAAGACTTTCTGTTCTACTCTGGGAATTGAAGTTAACCTATCTACCGCCTCTCATCCACAATCAAACGGTCAGAACGAAAGAACAAATCAAACGTTAGAGCAATATCTCTGTTGTTTCTAATGCCATCTTCAGGATGACTGGACCGAATATTTACCATTATCAGAAATTGCTTACAACTCCTGCCATAGTTCCATCTCTCAAAACCCATTTTTTTGGCAATTATGGATGCCATCCATCTTTTATTCCTGAACTTCCGGTAGATTCATCCTTACCAACTGTAAATACAAGAGTGTCTGCTTTACAAGACAATCAGGAATTACTAAATAAAACCCTACACCAAGCTAGAATCCTATAAGTAAATTGCAAATAGACACAGACAAACCATTCCTCCCTATTCATTAGGTGATAAGGTCTGGCTATCCACTAAACATTTACAGCTTAAACGTCCTTCTCAGAAACTTGGTCCTAAGTTCATTGGTCCTTTCGAAGTAATTGCACAAATTAACCCTGTGGTCTACAAACTTAAGCTACCTCTTTCTATGAAAATCCATCCGGTTTTTCATATGGCCCTTTTGAAGCCTTTCAGAGGTAATCTTTTTTCTGGACATACACATTCTCCACCAGACCCAGTTCATATGTAAGGGGAGGAAGAATTCATGGTGGATAAAGTTCTCGACTGTCGTATGCATTGTGGTAAACTACAATACCTGTTAAGATGGAAAGGCTATGGGCCACAGGAAGATTCTTGGGAGCCTGAGGAGAACGGTTATGCCCCTAGATTAACAAGAGAATTCCATCAGAGATTTCCTCAAAAACCTGGCCCTAAGACATCCAGGGGAGAGGGGAGTACTGTCAGGCCCTGGACTTGAACCTGGGCCCTCTTCTGTGTCTGATAATCACTCTTCTCACTGAGCTACCTGAGATGCTGGACAGCACCATGCCTGATCCATTGGACAACCCTGCCTTCTGTCCTGATTTTTGTTGCACCTTGAACTCTTTACTCCTCCCATGAACTTCCTGATATATACCATGTCTCTGCACTTCCTGTTGCCAGATTATTGTGACTACGAAACGCTTCTCCTGCATCGACCTCGGCTTGTGACCCCAAATACAAAACTCTTCTCCTGCACTGACCTTGGCTTGTGACCCCAACACTAATCATCTGTCTAACGGCTCAGACAATTGAATCTCTTACAGAACTGAGAACTGTGCTTAGCCTGACATAATCGGCCATTGGTCTCCACTCATTACAGGTATTCTCCTAATACCCATCCTCACTTCCCTCCTCTGCTCTATCCGTCACCCAAGGTGTGTTAGTGACCTCATTATCATCATCCCCTCCATCCTCATCATCACTGGAGCCAACTTGGCAATACGCTGTGGCTGGGGGAAAATGACTGCCAATTGGTTGTTTACCAGTGTTCTCCCCTCTCTGTAGGCTCACGTTCCTACCTTTTCCAACCTCAGAACCAAGTAATACCTGTGCATCGTCAAGGGGCAAATGGCTGACACTGTGTTCAAATAACTCAGCTGACTCCTCCTTGCCTAATGCTGGGGCTATGACAGGGGTAGCTGTGAACAAGGAGGCAGAATAAGTCTGCGGTGGATTGTGCACTAGTCCCCAGTGGACCACTCTTCTTGGCCTTCACCCAGCAGCTGTAAAGATGGTGGCTCCATGTGCTCTTCAGCAGGAGAAGCACAAGAAGATGGTTGTGAGTGAGCCTCCTTAAAAATCTGCAGCCCTGAAGCCCAAGCCACCTAGCACTAGCAGCAAGCATTTTGCAGAGCAGGCACCTTCCTTCCCCCTGCAGTCCACTGAGGAGGGAACAGAGTTTCACCCTATGCATTTGAGGAAGAAGTGGGGAGAGGAAGGGAGCGGAGGATGAACTGACCCTAAACATGTAATGGAAGCTATCCACAAGTGCCAGACTGCCCTTTCCACTCCAATATAGTCAGTTAAAGTGAACCTGTCGTTCCTCAAGCATGATATGCAAAAGATCAAGGGAAGACTGACTATTGCTGAACAATCTGCTACTGATTATTCCATTAAAACTGAATGATCTTGAGGACAGACTGCGCCTCAATAAATTACGCTTTATCGGCTTCTTACAAGGTCGGAGGGCTTTATGGAGACCTGGTTTAAGTCCGCTATTCCGGTGGATAGATTTTGTGCTATCTTTGCTATTGAAAGGGTGCATTGGGTACCATTGTGCCAGCTACCATCTGGGACACTGCCAAGACCTCTTCTCATCAAGCTTCTACACTTCAAGGATAAGAAACAAATACTGCAAGCAACTCGCTCATTGGCCACGCTGGCATATAACAGGAACAATATTTCAATTTTTCCAGATTTATCTGCTGCCACGCTGCTTTCATTAGGATTAAAAAATGGCTGCATAATAGCAATTTAGCCTACAGTATGATTTGTCGAGCTAAATTGCATGTCGTCAGAGGCAGCAAAGTACAGTTCTTCCCCTCACCTAAAGATGTCTCTGCGTGGCTGGGCGGCCTTCCATGATGTCTTCACTCTCTCTGTTGGAGCTAGTATCACTGAGACTTAGTTGATGCTCACCTCATGTTTGCTTTTGTTTACAGCTCTTTAACCTGGCTTGCTATCTCACACACATCCAATAATATGTGCCATCATTTAAGTCTGTACTGTTCTCAGAATGTCTCTCTGGTTCATTTCCCCTAGGTGGCATTTTCTTATGCTATGTGGTTTGGTTTGTTGTGGTATTTTAGGGGCACCCCCTACTGGTTGTTCAAGTTTGGGGAGAAGGCCCGCTATGTTATTTTATGTCGGGCTGCGAGGGGGCTTTTGGCATTTTAGTTTTGGCATACAGTACCCTATGTACTGATTTTATTCCACCTAAATATTCTACCTTTCTTGTGTAGGCTGGGGTGGTGCTGGTGGTTGGAGGTAAAGGACAATAAGCATATGACCAGTTTGTTGGTATTCTCCCTTTTTTGTATCTTATGCATCTTACTTTAGTGTCCTGGAATGTCAGGGGGCTAAATTCCAAAATCAAAAGCTTGATTAGGATGGAAATGGCAGTTTGCTTGCTTTCCTGGCCAAACCTGCACAGGAGCCCATTGCTATCCCCAGAATTTTAAACAGTAGTGGCACTTCCCAGACTTCTACTGTCTTAATAATTACCAAGTTTTTTACAATTTATGTAGACCTATATACCTTTTACGGGCAACCTATAATTTAGGCAATTGTATGGGGTATCTCAGTGGCATTTGGCCTTCTATTCTTTCTATGGAGGACAGGCTGTTCCTGGACAGTCAGATTACCTCTGAGGAGTTTGATAAAACCTTAGGCACATTTGCAAAACATAAGACACCAGGCCTTGATGGCTTCCCTATCAAATGGTATGTGGCCCATAGTTTAAATCTCTAAGCCCAATAAAGATCTGCATCTTTGTGAATCATACTGTCCCATATCCTTAATTAATATGGACCTTAAATCCTTTTCTGCCACTCTGCCTCAATACTGTTGTGGCCTCCTTTGTAAAGTATGATCAAACCAGGCTCATTCCTTGACGCTCTACTAATATCAATCTCTGTAGACTTTTTACCAATTTCCAGATACCGGGTACCCTGACTTCCCCTAGAGCGCTGATATCCCTTGATACACATAAGGCATTTGATTCTATAGACTGGCCCTACTTATTTCAGGTTCTACAGAGGCACAGCTTTGCAGAATTTATTCTTATTTAGATATGTGCACTCTATACTCAACAGCAGGCCCGTATAAGTCTTAATGGTCAAATTTCTGACCCCTTCCCAATTTTCTGGGGCACTAGGCAGGGGTATCCACTTCACCCCTGATGTTTGTGTTGGCAATAGAGCTTTGGGCGGAACTCCTCCGGACTGCCACATTGGTTCAGGGAATCCTGATTGGTGACCTGGAGGAGCAAGTTTTGCTTTATGCTGAAAATATGTTATTGTACCTCTCAGACCCTCAGGCTTCTGTACCCCAAGTTCTTGCCCTAAATCAATATTTGGGACAATACTCAGGATTTAAAGTAAATTGGTCTAATTCCAAAATTTTTCTCATAGATGAAATTCCATCCCTTATGCAGCATACACACGATCGGACTCTCCGGTGGGATTGTCCTCTGGACTAGAGTCCGCCGGACATTCCGACCGTGTGTGTGGCTCCGGCTGACTTTTTCTTCACAAAAGTCTGGCGGACCTAGTTTGAATTTTTGACTTAAAATTGTCCGCCAGACTCGGCAGTCTGGAGGACAATCCCGCCGTCTGTGTGCTAGTCCGCGGGACTTTTGAAATGAAAGGACTTGCCTCACACGGAGGAAAGTCCGTTCATTTAGAATGTGACTCCAGGTAGACGGGACTAGCGAAGGAAGTGAATGCCGCTACCTCGATCGGCGAGACTGACACCTCGCTAGCCCCGTCAACTGGTATGGATTTAAAGGGGAATCCCTACGCCAAAAAAATGGCGTGGGGTCCCCCCCAAATCCATATCAGACCCTTATCTGAGCATGCAGCCCGGCCGGTCAGGAAAGGGGGTGGGGATGAGCGAGCACCCCCCCTCCTGAGCCGTACCAGGCTGCATGCCCTCAACATAGGGGTGCGCTGGGGAAAATGTAAATATTTGAGTGCTAATAGCCTGGCCATGTCTACACTATGGATTTACCAGGGCACTCTATGTAACTCTGAATATATACAAGCTCTGAGTTTCATAGTGTTCTTAGAATCCCAAATGCAATTTACATCTGGTGTTTTCACTACTAGTAGAAACCATTCTAATAGAAAAATGCTATGAATAAGCCCCCATGTTTGTAAGCATGACATTGGGATCCCACTCTTATTCAAACTTGATATTTATTATTCCCCATGATAACTTTTCCCAATTTTAATGGAGAAGAAAGCAAAGATGAGTTTGGGAATTTATTTATTAAAATGGTATCTACAACATATGTGCCGAGACTGATATTTTTTATTTTTATTTAGTGCCTTTGTGTGTGAGGTACTTTATAGCTTCTAATTTACTGTTTAGAGAAACATAATAACGTTAGCTAGCTAGTTATTTTTCTCTTTGTTCCATTGTCTATATTTATTAGCCTGATTAGTCTGGAGTACAATGAGTCCTAGCTGCAAGCAAAATATCAGATGAGCAGCTTAAAAGAAATGTGTTTGGCTCAGTGGAGGAAGATGACATCCTTCAAATCTTTTAAGAATTATTTTGTGCTAATTTAATGATTCCTTTAATGAGATGTATACAGCCTAAGAGAGTATATCTTTCCCTATCAATGTTGTTGCCCAAGTCCTGGCAAAATGGTTTAATCAAGTTCATTTGCTTTCAAAATATACTGTGCTGCCTTTATATATAATGCTACAAACCTGGACCCTGATAGTTGACATCTACAGTATGAGAAACATAGTCATTTAATAATACAATAAAACATACTGTTCATTGTAAGCAGTTTTGCTAAATGTATGAAAAGATCAAGTGTCTGGGTACTCTAGGTTTAGCTTTGCATTACAGGGAAACTGAAATCATTTAGGCATGTTTTATAAAAAGGTTTATGTGTTTTTGGCTGATTTTCATTTTTTTTATTAACTATTTTTTTTAAATCTCAATAATAGGTGCATCCTTGCGACAATACATAGCATTATGGGCTTTTAAAGATGCAACACATTAAAAGTTGTTTTCTTACACATTGTTTGTCCATAATTGAAACCATATACTGTATGATTTCATATGAACAGAGTAAAAGGGACGGGTCATTGGCTATATACAAAAACACTGTTCATTTTCATTTACCAACAGGGCTAAAGGGGATCAAACAAAAATGTCCAAATGTGCAAAAATTAACTTTCTGATACTAGTTATTTTTTTCATGTTTGTTTTTGTGGAGTTTTTTTTTCCAATAACAGCACTATTCTAGCAAAAAAAAATTTTTGGGCTGTCAACAATTGTATGCAATTTTTTTATATAAATAGTACAAATGTAAAGACATAACAGAAATACAGTAAACCAGACTATGCTGGTCATCAGAGATAGAAATGTGGAGGTCTTTGACAACCCGCAATAAATGCTTGTACAAGAAACCATTTATGACACTTATCCCTAACTTCCGTCCCTGCATTTTAAATTCCAACTAGACTTAAATCAGTAAGGTGTTCAAAGTCTTGGGGCTCATTCCCACCCTTATCTACTGCACCCATAGCTTCCCCCAAAAAAGGACATGAACCTTTTTTTTCCTTTATAAAACAGCCACAGCCTGAGTAGAAAATACTGTCACCTGCCAGCGTTTAGTGAAAACCCTTGCTCTCTGTTTCAAAGCAGTGATTCCTTTGAACAGGACCAACATACGCCCTACTGAGTAAGTGCTTGAGACATGCATGATTGAAAAATATGTTTTGTTTCATTTTGTTTCATTAAGTTAATGATTTCTTTTAGTCATACTCGTTATGTTAGATATATTTTCAGAATTAGTTTCATTCGGATTTGTTTTTTATATATTCGGATTTGTTTTGTATATTTGGATTTGTTTCGTATATTAGTTTTTCTGAATCAATTTGTATTCCCAAAGTTATTTCGTAAGATTGGCTATATTCATGTTAACGTGTTATATGTTCATTTCTGGAAATTACTTATATACTCTGTTTGATTTGGATGGAGGTGGATACACGAGAATCTCCAAATCATAACATAACAAAATTAATTAAAAGTTAATTTGTAATGTTATGATTCACAGATTCTGATGGATCCACTTCCACACAACCCAAACACAAAAAGGGACCTTTCACACTATTCGTTTTTCGATAAATTTTTCAGTTAAAAAAAGCAGAATATAAAGGCATGAAAAATGCATGCCTTTAAATCCTATGGAACACTTCACACTGGTCCTTTGCGTTTCAGTTGTGCTTTTAAAAGTCCTGCTTGCTGCATTTTTGGTGCATGTTTGGTGTGGTAAAAAACTGCATGGATCATTCGTTATGTCGTTACGTTTTTCGGATGCTTCAAACATTAACCACTTGCCGCCCGCCCTATAGGAAAAAGACATTGGCAAAGTGGTTTTAAAATCCTAACCGGACGTCATATGACGTCCTCAGGATTTTGAGTCGCTGCACGCCCCCGGGGGCGCGCATCATAGCGATCATTGTTGCAGGGTGTCAGTCTGACACCCCGCAACTACGATCTTGGTAAAGAGTCTCCAACGGAGACTCTTTACCACGTGATCAGCCGTGTCCAATCACAGCTGATCACAGTGTAAATAGGAAGAGCCGGTGGTCGGCTTTTCCTCACTCGCGTCGTAGAGGAGAGCCGATCGGCTGCTCCTCTGACGGGGGGGTCTGTGCTGATCGATTATCGATTATCAGCGCAGCCCCCCCGAGGATGCCCACACTGGACCACCAGGGACGCCACCAGACCACCAGGGATGCCCAGTACCAGGTATGCCACCCTAGTCCATCACAGATTACACACAGTGCCCACAATGGATGCCAATCAGTGCCCACAATGGATGCCAATCAGTGCCGACAATGGGCATCACTGATTGGCATGCATTATTGTTTGGCACTGATTGGCATCCATCAGTACCAAACAAAAAAATAGCCCATCCGTGCCACCTATCAGTGCCCATCCATGCCACCTATCAGTGCCCATCCATGTCCATCCGTGCCGCCTATCCATGCCAATCAATGCCGCCTATCCATGCCAATCCATGCCAGCTATCAGTGCCAACTTGTGCCACCTATCAGTGCCCATCCGTGTCGCCCATCAGTGCCACCTATCAGTGCCCATCAGTGCCGCCTATCAGTGCCACATATCAGTGCCCATCAATGCTACCTCATCAGTGCCACCTCATCGGTGCTCATCAGTGCCGCCTTATCAGTGCCCGTCAGTGCAGCCCCATCAGTGAAGGAGAAAACGTACTTATTTACAAAGTTTTGAAAAAAAATTCGGTCATTTTTTTATTTGTTTAGCAAAAAATAAAAAACGTAGAGGTGATCAAATACCACCAAAAGGAAGCTCTATTTGTGGGGAAAAAATGATAAAAATGTCATTTGGGTACAGTGTAGCATGACCACGCAATTGTCATTCAAAATGCGACAGCTCTGAAAGCTCAAAATTGGTCTGGGCAGGAAGGTGTTTAAGTGCCCAGTATTGAAGTGGTTAACATAAAGACTGCATGAAACAAATGAATGTGAAAACATTTTGTTGTGTCATTATATCCGAATATTCAAAAAAAGAGCATTGCGGACCCTAAATCAGGAATCAAATACCTAGGGATACAGTTGACTCCACCTAGCTCCTCTATAGTCAGAAACACTATGAAACACTATTACAAACTATACAACAACAAACACTAGATCTCTCCAAGGCACAAATCTCCTGGGCAGGAAGTGCAGCTGTTACCAAAATTACCATTTTACCAATGATCCTATACAACTTTCATACGCTGCCTATACCTATTTCTAGCTCATATCTACAAAAACTACAAACCACCCTCAACAACTACATATGGGGAGAAAAAAAGAGCTTGATTTTGTAACAACACCCTGTATAGACCCAAATCCTATACAGGTCTAGGTGTCCCCAATGTAAAAGGTTATTTTAAAACAGTACTCCTTGACCAAGCCTCCAACTGATGGTCTCCTATGAAAGATAAGCAATGGGCTGAGATAGAACAAACCATTATAGGGCGAACACTCAAAATTCTCCTGGGTGTGCTCCTCCTTGGACTCAAATCTCTGTCTTCTCCTTTCTATACGATTTAAGCAACTATAACACCTTGGCTTTTCTCCTGCTCTGCCACCCTTAAACAATCTCCTGTTGAGTTACAATCTCTCCGTCTAACAACCATAGAATTCTTCACTGAAGATATATCCTTCAATGAATGGCACAAAGTGGGTATTCACTCAATCGATCACCTTCTAGTAAACGCCAATCTACCAGACCCATCCTCAAATCAGTCATTTTAGTACCGCAAGAAGTCCTCTCCTTCTACGCTTCTCCTACACCCTGCAAAAAGGGCATTACTTTCTTCTACTGACTACTCCTAACCCCTATTTCCCAGGAGAAAACCCCATCAATGAAATCTTGGGAATTCGACCTTTCCAGCACCTTCAGTCTTGCTCAATGGAACAATGCAACCAATAATCTTCTAAAAGTTTCCCACTGTACCTCACATTGGGAAGCCCACCTAAAACTTGTACACCGCTGGTATCTTACCCCCCAACGCATCTCCAAATTCTCCAGAAATAC
Source organism: Lithobates sylvaticus (assembly GCA_028564925.1). NCBI lineage: Eukaryota > Metazoa > Chordata > Amphibia > Anura > Ranidae > Lithobates > Lithobates sylvaticus. The sequence continues at coordinate 415,798,605 of CM053028.1, forward strand.
ATAACCATCTTATTGGAGAAATTGTGGTGAGACAGGCTCCCTCTTGCATGTCTGGTGGCATTGCCTCAAAATGACCCTCTTTTGGGAGCAGGTGTTCCAACTCATCTCTAAATTTACTGGCTACTAACAAACCTCGGATCTAGCTATGTCCCTCCTTCTACTACAGCATGATCGATGGCCTAAGTCCCATCTTCCTTTTATAATTCATAGCTTGATTGCTGCAAAAAAAGCAATTGCCTCCAGTTGAAAATGCCTAGAACCACCAGACTTTTCCTCATTTCTGCTACACCTTAACATTCAGACCCAATACGAACTCATGTTCTCTGTTAAAAATGGCAAAAGCCAATCCTTCTGCACACAGTGGTCAGACTGTCTGAACCACACAGCTTGAACTGCTCATCTGTAATGGTGGCACGATAACCTCCACTGGTACTCCACCCTTTGGGAAGTCACCCTTGATGTCTAAACTGTTTACATTATTGTAGATTTATCCTATGTTTCTTACCTTTATGAGATGTACCCAGCCTTGTTTCTCTAGTTTAATTTGCTTTCTTACTGACTTTACTACTCATTCTCTACCACCCTTGATACTGCAACGTTGCTAAAGCGTGTACATGCATAAAAGTGAAATCCATGTATAGCATACTGTTAAATAAAAATATTAAAGTGAAAAAAAAAAGAACATTTCATCTGAATTTCGATTTGCAACGAAACAAATCACACATGTCTAGTAAGGGCTAAAGTTTTCAAGTAAGTATTAGAGGAAGTAAAGCCAAAACTAGCTCATTATGAATAACTTACCTGAGATTGAAGCACCCAAAGGGACCCTCATTCTCCTCCTCCGACATGCCATCTATCCCGGAGTGACTTCCGGGTATCGCGGCTCCGGCACTGTGCCCGGCCGTAGCCGCGATGATGTCACTCCCGCACATGTGCGCTGGTGGCACCACTAATGGCATGATCGCTGTTAGAAATGGCGTGCTCAGTGCGCCTGCACCCGATGGCATTGGCGCATGCGCCGTAGACATCGCTGCGCCTATTTCTGCAAATATCTTTTAAACCTTTTAGGTTTGGGAGATATTTCTTGCACCTACAGGTAAGCCTTATTCTAGGCTTACCTGTAGGTTAAAGTGGTTGTAAAGGGTTTACAACCACTTTAAACATGAGCTTTACTGTTTTCAGAATTGTAGGAATGTATAGTATTTAAACTGAATCCAATTGGGTTTTAATTTTTTTCCTGTGCTCATTCTTCTTTCTCAAAGACTATTACATTCTCCCTACCTAATATCTGTTTCAGAGCATGTAAGTTCTTTTTATTCATTAATACAACAATTTACAATTTTTGACACAGAAAAGAAGTAAGGATAATTTATAGTATAATTTCTTCAATTAAAAATGAATTATGTAATTGATGAGAAACTTCCCACTTTTTGCAGTGTAGTGGTGCAGTAGTGGTGTAGTGTTGTACTGCAATGCTCAATAGGGAGGAGCCGAACACCCCCTGGTTCGGTTCGCAGCAGAACAGGCAAAAAATTGGTTTGAATACGCAAACACTATTAAAGTCTATGGGACACAAACAGGAAAAATTTAAAAGTGCTAATTTTAAAGGCTTATATGCAAGTTATTGTCATAAAAAGTGTTTGGGGACCTGGGTCCTGCCCCAGGGGACATGTATTAATGCAAAAAAAAAAAGTTTTAAAAACGGCCGCAGTGATTTTAATAATGTTTAAAGTGAAACAATAAAAGTGAAATATTCCTTTAAATTTCTTACCTGGGGGGTGTCTAAAGTATGCCTGTAAAGTGGTGCATGTTTCCCGTGTTTAGAACAGTCCCTGCGCAAAATGACATTTCTAAAGGAAAAAAAGTCATTTAAAACTACTCGCGGCTATAATGAATTGTCGGTCCCAGCAATACAGATAAAAGAAGTCATTGAAAAAATGGCATGGGATCCTCCCAGTCAATTACCAGTCCCTTTGGGTCTGGTATGAATATTAAGGGAAACCCCGAACCAAAATTAATAAAAATAAATTGCATGGGAGTCCCACCAAATTCCATACCAGGCCCTTCAGGTCTGGTATAAATTATTAAGGGGAACCCAATGCCAAAATAAAAAAAAATGGCGTGGGGGTCCCCCCAAAAATCCATACCAGACCCTTATCCAAGAACGCAACCTGGCAGGCTGCTGGAAAAGAGGGGGGAACCATGTTGATGGGGACAAGTGCCTTATCCCCACAACCCTTGCCCAGTGGTTGTGGGGGTCTGTGGGTGGGGGGCTTATCGGAATCTGGAAGCCCCCTTTAACAAGGGGACCCCCAGATCCCGGCCTCGCCCCCGTGTGAAATGGTAATGGGGTACAAATGTACCCCTACCATTTTACAAAAAAAGTGTCAAAATGGTAAAAATTACAAGACACGGCTTGAGACAAAAAATAAAAAAATAAAAATGTCCCAACAAGGTCTTCTTTTTCTTCACTTGCTCTGCTGATGGACCGAAAAAGATAAAAAACGCAACCGACCTGCCTCCATGGGAGGCTCCCACCTTATGACGCGTCTTCGCTTTGACAGTTCTTTTATAACTGAGGGCCGGGCCACACCATGACGTCCCCACGTGACCCACCTCTCTGACACACAGGGATTTCCTGGGGTATCAGAGGGGGCAGGGCCACCCGTTTAGGTAACCAGGTGGCCCTGCCCCCACTGATGTCCTGGGAAAGCCATAGGGAAGTCTCCTTGCATCAGAGGGGGGCGGGGTCACCCAGGAACATCTATTCCTGTGGCCTGACAGGTTGCATGCTTGGATAAGGGTCTGGTATGGGTTTTTGGGGGGACCCCCACGCAATTTATTTTTATTTTGGTTTGGGGTTCCCCTTATTATTCATACCAGACCCAAAGGGACTGGTAATGGACTGGGGGGGTCCCATGCCGTTTTTTTCAATGACTTCTTTTATCTGTATTGCCAGGACCATTCATTATAGCCGCGAGTAGTTTTAAATGACTTTTTTTCCTTTTAGAAATGTTATTTTGTGCAGGGACTGTTCTAAAACGGGAAACATGCACCACTTTACAGGCAGACAATCAAGTGGTTAATATGGCGCACAAGGGATGTAGCTCAGAAAGTGTATATAGGGGGTGGCAAGTTGAGGGAAAGGAAAAAGGGGGGATGACATGTATATGTACAATAATTGACATATTAGTCCATGTACTGATGCTAAAAAAGTAAGTAAAAGATGCTGAGCATAAAAGGCAGCCAGTCCATGCAAGCAAGAAGAAGCTCTGGAACATAAAAAGAGAGAGAGAGACAGCGCCCTCTAAGTGCAGCAATATTAAAATCTATTTATTGCAAATAGATTAAAAACACTCACAAAGGAGATGTTGTAACTAGGCATATCAGGGATTAACTCCTCGTCCGTTTGTTATCCCGGGTGAAGCGGAGGTCACAGGATGTCTTTATCTCCTGTGTCTTTTTGTCTCTGGTCTGGTGGCGCTGTGGGTTCCCAGCGTTTACGGGTGGCTGGAGAGCAGACTGTGGAGGCTGTGTCCTGCTTAGTTGTTCCGTGATGTGATCACTTCCGGGAACGGGTCATGTGGGCGGCGCTTCGGGGCATGCGTGCCCCTTCATCAGGCTTTACAGGCATACTATAGCCACCCCCCAGGTATGAAAGGAATATTTCACTTTTATTGTTTCACTTTAAGCATTATTAAAATCACTGCTCCCGAAAAAACTTCTGTTTTTAAAACTTTTTTTTGCATTGATACATGTCCCCTGGGGCAGGACCCAGGTCCCCAAACACGTTTTATGACAATACCATGCATATAAGCCTTAAAAATTAGCACCTTAGATTTCTCTTATAGACATTTTGAAAGGGTGTTCTGTGACTTTCGAAATTTGCCGCGAACACCCCAAATTGTTCACTATTCGGCAAACAGGCGAACACCCGATGTTCGAGTCGAACTTACGTTCGTCTCGACCATTGAGCTCATCCCTAATGCTCAATGACACTCTCTTCCTGCTACCCCCAGAAAATCATGCTACAAGTAACAAATTCTGAGTGTTTCAGTGTTGCAAGGATATAATCCAGTTAAAGCCCCTGCATTGTTTATAGGTACCCACCTACTTGAACTTTTAAAACCATATGTTTGGCATAACAATTACAACTGGATCTCACTGGATGTGAGCTTGTTATATACTTCCATACCACATACTTTTGGACTTGAGGCATTAAATTATTTTTTGTCCCTGGATCCCTATATGAATAGTAGACAAGCTTCCTTCATTTTAGATTGCACCCGTTTTTGTCTTGAACATAATTATTTCATGTTTGATGATAGTTTTTATGTTCAAGTCCAAGGAACAGCGATGGGAGCTAATTTCGCTCCCTCTTATGCGAACCTTGCCATGGGTCTATGGGAACAAAGATTTATTTGGAATAACAATCCCCACTCTAAACATCTAATCTATTATGGCAGGTACATAGACGATATTATCATTATCTGGGATGGCTCACAACAGGATACAGAGGATTTTGTATTTTTCTGCAATAGCAATCCATATGGCTTAAAATTCACGTATGTTATAGATTCCGAAAAACTGGCTTTTCTGGATTTAGAGCTGTACCATATCGATGATGCTATACATGCTAAGAATTACACGAAACCGACAGCGGGAAATTCCCTTCTACACTATAAGAGCTGCCATTTCCACAAATGGAAAAATAATATCCCCAAAGGACAGTTCTGCCGCTTAAAACGTAATTGTACAAGTCATTCTGACTATGTAGAGGAAAGTAAGATCCTTAGCAGAAAACTAAAAGAGAAGGGATATCCAGAATCCCTCATACGAGAGGCTCAAATGCATTATGAAGATCCCTTACCATCCAATAAAGTAAGAGAAAAATTTGATCAGTCTATTTGCTTTACCACTAGGTTCCATTATGGTCACAAGAAGATGGAAGCCATCTTCAGAAAACATTGGCCGATACTTTTAGAGGACCAACATTTAAAAGCTCAATTACCTCAATGTCCCAAAGTCACATATAGGAGAGCTCCTAATATTAAAAACAAAATTGCCCCTAGTAAGCTCACAACCAGCCATCCCCAGCCTTCACCACGTTTATGTTTAGTACCATTGTGTGGCATGTTTCAATGCAAAAAATCTTTATGCAAAACATGCAAGTACATAGAACATGGTCAAAAACAGTATACGATAAAAGGAAAAAATTATGAGATTAGCCAATTCTACAACTGCTCATCTGATTTTGTCGTGTACTGTCTGAAGTGTCCCTGTGAGCTAATTTATGTAGGTCGCACCATTCGTCCCCTCCGCGAGAGATTCGGTGAACATCGCAGAAAAATCGAGGGAGGGAAAGACAAACACGGTGTTCCTCGTCATTTTGCCCAACACCATAAAGGTTCCACCAAAGGGCTAAAAGTCTGGATCCTTGAACAAATGCCCAAAAATATTACAGATGCAGAGAGATTTTTCAAGCTCTGTGAGCGCGAAACTTATTGGATCTATTCCTTGGAAGCATTGTCCCCTGGCGGAATCAATGAAGCTTTGGAATTATCCACAATTTTGTAACATTAAATATATAGAGTTTTTAAATTAAAATGGGTTTTAAAATGGGTATGTGATCAATAGATATGTATGTATATGTGTATATGTGTGTATGTATATATATATATATATATATATATATATATATATATGTATATATATGTTTTTTTAGCATGCATCCAGTTTATTTATATTTATATATATTTTTTTTTTAAATGTCCGAAATAATAAATAATTTTATGATCTGTCACAGTCTTTTATCTAGCAACATCTTATTACTGTTTGTTTGCGTTTCCATCTATTTCATTTAATTTCATTTTATTCAATATACTTTTCTATCTATTATGCATCTTATTCCCAAACATGTTTAGCAAATCCTAATTTTTTGGTTCATTCTTTGGTTAATCTATAATTATGTGTTTTTAAATTTCCATTTATTTATTTTTGCTGCTATATATGCGATTGTCATCAACATGTCCGTCATTGTGTTAGAGAACGTTTATGTCCTCAGCGCAGGCCTTCTCCTCAATAGCCTCTAGATGGCCCCATAACTTCAGCACCAATATAAGGCTGAAAATCAGCCTGTTTTTCCTCCAGCTCTGATGAAGGAGCGCGCCTGTTCTTTACATCTACAGTGCGCATGCTCCGAAACGCCGTCGCCCCAGCTGTGACGTCATCACGCCCGACGCCTGTTCGAAGCAACTGACTGTAGCCAAGCCTCGCTCTCGGTCCGACTAGCCAGTGATAATAACTACAGGATATCCTGCTGGACAGGACACCAAACTGGACCAAGAAAAGACGGACGTAGTGCATACATGACGCCCCAGAGGACTCTTTTTATGCTGAATTGCCTTTACTAAATGTAAGTGGACATATGTACCTTGTCTTTGTGAAATAAAATGCTTACATTTTAACCTGGTGGCGCCTTCCTTCTGTGCTTTGTTTTTCATTGTTTAAAGCAGTGGTTTACACAAAAATTTACCTCCGCTCTCCCGTGTCCCATTTGGCACCTTTCAGGTGAGAGGGAGTGCAGATACCTGTCTAAGACAGGTATCTGCACCCACTTCCGGGCATAGACTCCTGCGGAAGTCTACACCTCTTCCCGTCCCCACCGCGCTGTCTGCTGGGACACACACGGGTCCCAGAGACAGCAGGGACCATGTGGATTGCGCCGTGCGACTCACACATGCGCAGTAGGGAACCAGGAAGTGAAGCCGCAAGGCTTCACTTCCTGATTCCCTTACCGAATATGGCAGCGGCAGCATCCGAGGACCGAGGGACGGTTCGGCCTCGGGTGTCGACATTGCGGGTGCCCTGGACAGGTAAGTGTCCTTATTTTATAAAAGTCAGCAGCTGCAGTATTTGTACTTAATTTTGGTGGACTTCCGCCTTAAGGTAAATTAATATACCATAACATTTTTGGTACAGATCACTATATGTTTATGGCTATCCCCCTACAAATTTTGGCTGCCTTAATGAAGAAGAGAAAAACCCTATACCTTTATCATGATGGTCGACTCCACCGAGAGATACACGATTTTGAGTTGAAAGAGAAGTATAGACTTAAAAAAACCCACACATTTATAGTCACCGATGCTGCATCTGTATTGGCTCTGCAGTAGAACTGAGAGATCAAACACCACTGATCTCTCAGTTCTCCCCCTCCACTCTGAGCAGAAAGTCAGGACTGTCCCTCTCGTGCTCACCGGAGCGCTGGGCTGTTGATGAGAGCGGGAGGGTCAGGCTCTCAGCAGATCACTGAGAGGCTAAGCCAGGTGCCAGTCCAGGTATCTGGGTGGATCCCAACCATATGAAACTGATGTCAGCCGACAGCAGACTTTAGCCCGCTATTGGCTGAAAAATGGTCACAGGAGTGCAGAACGAACTGCACTCCTGTGACATACAGGAGACGTACAGCCAAAATAGCTCTGGCTAAACATCTCCTAACTAAAAATTATAAAATTCATCATACTAGCTTTTAATTTACTGCAATAACTAATAAAGGATCATATCAACACTACCTGCTAAACAGCATTTTTTCCCCATTGCTCTTAAAGGACTCTGATTATTGCATGATTTGCTGTATTCTTTTTGTCTATGGCTTTACTAATGTTATAATTAATGACAAGGAAAAAAGACACAGACAGTTTAGGCAGAATGAGGTCATAACTCTTGTTCTGCATTGATGTTCTTGGGCAGTAACTCAGAATGTATTGAAGCTAGGGATTTAACATGACCATAAGGCTAATAGCATTTTCAAAATAAGGCCAGAATTTCTCTCATAACTGTGTCCATTTAAATATTAGTCGGAATCTTGAGTATGACATGTTTAGCTACTTGCTGTATAGTTTCGGTATTTCTCAAAGTATTCCTGTTGATAAAGTGTATTAACTGCAAAGAGAAAAGAAAAAAAGGAGCAGCACGATTTGAATATATATATGTATCAAGAAAAGCTGCATGTGTGATGTGCAATTCACGCTAAGATCATAAAGCAATTTCCAGTAGTCAAACTTATCTGTTATTATCTACAACAAGGCATGCTTTTTAAAATGATTCACTATTAAATTGTTTGGATACTTTGGAGGATATAGCATAAAAGAATTTATGAAAAGCTACAATAATGTTTACTATATTCATAACCATATAAAATTCTCAGCATAATAACATTTCACACTTAAGCCTGCAAATATTACAATGCGGTAAGGCATGAGAAATCAAGGTCATGATCCATTTTCAAGCTGTAGCTTCAGAAGTCAAAAGTTATATTGAGAATTGCCATACTTGCTAAATAATGTCAGGGCAATGTGCAAAAGGTAATAAAAGGCAATTGTGATGCTAATATAATAACCTAAATGCAAGTCTGTATGATCTGTGACCCAGAATGTATTACACCTTGGGTTGATTTACTAAAGGCAAATAGACTATTCACTTTGCTAAGGAATGTTTCCCAGAGCTTTGTCAATATGGTGCATTTTCACTTTGAAAATAATACCCAATCACGTTCAGGGAACATTTAAAAAATATATATTTGTTTTTTTGCTTGCACATGATTGAATGATTAGAAGTCATTCACTGTGCCTTAGGGATAATTCCCTTGCAAAGTGCACCTTCCCTTGTATGGTTAACAGTTTATTTAACAGTTTTCCTCTAGTAAATAAACGAAAATCAGTTTGTTGACTGCATGTATCATTTATGTATATAAAACAGGACATTAAGTCCAAAAATCCAAAACGAAAGCTAAAGGTTTTTAAAAATGTTAACTCAAAGACAACATGAACAAGAAATGTTTTTTTTAAACATACTGGATATACAATAAATGCTAAAAAAACCTGTACCCATACATTTACATGACATGGCTTAGAAAACAATTCAATTGTTTCACATAACAAACTGGCACATATACTAATCATCAGATATTTTGAATTGTGCTGCATTTTTCTTTACGGCTTGATTCACACTTACGCAGGTTGCAGTTTCCATATTCCTGGTGCATTTTTCAATACACATTTTTAAACCATTGATGTCTATGGAACCAAAAACCAGAAAAAATTCCCAGGCCCTTTCAATAAAATGCACACATGTGAACTACAGCTGTAGGAAACCATGTTAAATGAACTCTAGTGTGTTTCTGCAAAACTGAAAAAAATGAAAATTCACTAAAAAATGCATAGGTGTGAACCAGGCCTAAGAAAACATAATTAAAACAAGCTGCTGCTGTTAAACCAAGTGTGTGTGCAAATTATATATATATTAAATATGTTAATTTCTAGAGCTAGTTTTGATACAAATGATTGCGTAAGGCCGGCCATAAACGGTTTGAAAACCGGTTGTGTCAGCAGGAACCAGCCGGGATTCTAACCATGTATGGGCAGGCTGAATGTACCAAATTGATCGATCAACTTGGGTACAACCAGCCTGCCGGATATTACATGCGATTATCACTAGCATCTTGTATAGCAACTAGCAACAATCGCTGTCCTCTGCCAGCAAGGACGGCTTCCCCTGCACTCCCCAGCCAGTAGAATACAATAACTCAGCAGGAGGGATTCCCCTGTTGACGCTGTCTGTGTTAATGGGTGAATTGAGTGAATTTCTTTCCTGCAACCTGTGAACGCAGGAAAGAAATTTGCATCATGTATGGCCTGCTTGCACTTATGCAATAATTTGTATCAAAGCTAGTGCTGCCGAAATTAACATATAGTAATAAAATGGCCGAGCCCTGCTATTCTGGGTCACTCGCCTCAGGTGCACCCAGAGGGCATGCAGCAGCATTATCTGTGACCTGCTGTTTTCACCAGACACAGCAGAACACAGATCATTGTACCAGGCGGCTGTGTGCTGCCCTGGTACCATCTGATTGCTGTGACCAATCACAGCGAGCAATTACATGTCAGTTCTAAACAAACAATGACTTGTAATTCACAGTCATTGTGTACTATTATGGTCACAGCTATCAAATGGTACAACAGCTCCATTGTGATTGGCCCTGTACTATGTGATCGTTGTGACCAAGCTCAGAGATCTCAATAGTAAACAATTACTTTAAATGTCAAGTCAATACTAAAGAAAAAGTTATTGCTTATAAAGCATGCCATAGACGGTTTGAATTTCAATCAGGTCAGCAGAGACCGGCCGAGATTCCAACCATGTATGGGCAGCCTGACTGTACCCAAGTTAATCAAACAATCAACTTGGGTACAACCAGCCTGTCAGATTTTCCATGTGATTATTGTCAGTGGTTATAGCCACTAGCAATAATCACTGTGTGTTCTCCCGGCAGGGAAGGCTCCCACCGCCGCTCCGTGGGAAGGATTTCATCACACTATCTATGGTCGGCTTAACAGTGATCTTAACTGTAATAAGCAATCATAGTGTAACAAAAAACAATGATCACCTCCCCTGAACACTATGGTGACACTGTACTGCTCTGGTGACAGTATGTAAAAAGGAATGAAAAAAAAGTGAAATATAAATAAAATAAAATAAATAAATACATTTATTTGCATACTGTCACCAGCCAGTTTTCCCTGATCACTGCCACACCAATCATATGGTGACACTGTGCTTCCCTGGTGACAATATGGGAAAAAATTGTGAAAAAAATTCTTTAATTTTGTGACAAAAAAATGACAACTTAAAAAAAATCACCATGCCTCTTACTAAAAACATTGGGCTCTCTGTTTTCAAAAAAGGGGTTATTTGGGGGGGGGGGGGCTATTTTTGCTGTCCTGGCCTGTTAGTGCCTCAAGAAATGAGATAGGCCATCTGCACATCAGGATTGATAATTTTTCAAATATACAGTATCTCACAAGAGTGAGTACACCCCTCACATTTTTGTAAATATTTTATTATAGCTTTTCATGTGACAACACTGAAGAATTTACACTTTGCTACAATGTAAAGTAGTGAGTGTACAGCTTGTATAACAGTGTAAATTTTCTGTCCCTTCAAAATAACTCAACACACAGCCATTATGTCTAAACCACTGGGAAGTGAAAATGTCCAAATTAGGCAAAAGTGTCAATATTTTGTGTGGCCACCATTATTTTGCAGCACTGCCTTAACCCTCTTGGACATGGAGTTCACCAGAGCTTATTGGAAATATTCCAACATCATCTCTCCCTGAAAACAATATACTATTTCTGCAATAACTCTGCATTGTTACAATAGTAGTAAAGTTGCACTCCAATGCTCCATCCTTTACTTTGAGTAACAACCCTGGGTAGGAATCAGCTCATGGTTCAACCCAAACACAAGTTTGGAAGCAACCTTGGCTGTCCCTTTAGCCCATTCAGCAGGATCTGAATACATACATAGTAGTGATATTTTTTTCTGGTACTATATATGACAGATTCTTATTTGTCAAGCGTTGCTAAGGAACAATAGGTGCTCACAGCGTCATTAGTAATAAGTGACATCACCTGTCAACAAAGAGGCAGGGATAACATGACACCACTGATTAAATATGGCCACATGTCACCCCGGCAGACCTTTAGCTGTTTTTATAACTTTTAGTGGCAGGGCCCACAAAATGTTATTCAGTGCAAGTCAGTCACATGTTTTGACGTGTCTGACGATTTTTGTCTTCCGTGAGCATTTTCTAGACCAGCCAGGATGCATGCTTGGATAAGGGTCTGGTCTAACATTTGAGACAGTCCCTATATCATGTTGTTTTCTTGATTTTTTTGGGGTTGGTCCCCAGGGCAGTGCCCAGCCCCCCTTGCCATTTGTTTGCCAATTCTTTGACTATTAGCCAAACTTTTCTCAGCAAGAGGGCTCATATGTGCAACTTTTGAAAGATAATTTAGCTTTTTCCCACAGAAATTTACATGTGTCATATTTTCTCATCTGTTTTGGGTTAATCCATAGTGGATCCAATATGATGTGCTTGATAGGGATGCCAGGGTATGTTTTCTATTGCTACTGATGAGACATCTGTTGCGTGGCAACCTAAGTTCCATCAAGGAAAACATAAAGGTATGACTACAGTTAATTGAGATGATACATTCACACTTATTTTACAAGTGCTCTCACAGATATACATTTATACATCAGTATTATATGCATAGGAAGATATTTCAATTAGTTTAGACTGTGAATGTTGGCTCTACTTGTTTGCAATCAGAGGAAAAGGTCAGGGTAAGGACAAATTGATCTTGGGATGCAACCAAGAAGGTTGTAACGTCCTCCATTCTTTTCCTGTCAATTAACAGTTGCTGAAACATTACTAGAAATTACTCAGTCTAGTTATCTACACATTCCTAATTAAAACAAATGAAATACACATGTAGCTCCTGTGATGAACTAGTTGTTACTATTGCTAATCAAGAAAACACTGCTAGGAAGGGGCTAAACACCACACAACATTATTTATTTACCTAATTCAGACCAATCAAATGATGAAAACCTATCTTTTGCTTTGTATTGTTCTAGAAGGACTACAACCTTGCTGAATTAAGTGTGTTCATAAAGACTAATAAAATGATTTTTAGGGTTGTAAAGATACTTTAAAAACAGCTGTAATTATATATTATAATTTATGAATATCTTCAATTTAATCGTATTTTTTTTTGTTTTGTTTTTTGCTATAATGGAACTGGTGATAACACTAGTACAACTTTTAGTGGTTGAGCAGCACATATGACTATCAATACACCTAAAGTGGAAAGAAAGGGTACAGCTTTTTTGATGATCTTTTTTTTTTTTATTAATATTGAATAACTTTAAGATCAAATTGTTTAAATATTTAAAAGACTATAACAACTATTACAATTCAAAATATCTATATATGAAACCTCTTAACAAGTTACCAAATGTATTGCATTGCCATTCAGAACTATTATGTTAACTATAAAAATTACCTCAAACACGTTCCAAAGAAACATACATATAAACAATGAAATTTGTCCTGTACCATGTAATTGCTGTTTCCAATCACCAAGATCACAAATGTAAACAAAGGCTGCATTGTGATCTCACTCAGAGATCATCTGTGAGAGAGCTGTTACAGCATGTCCTGTGAGTGTATGTTGTCACAGTTGTTTCACACCAAACACCAGTCAAGCCAGCTTACAGTGTCCCTGATTGCTAGCCCACCAGTGTGGTGTGAATAAACTGTAGCCAACAACCTGTCACCTGACCCTGTGTCACCGGTGCTACAAGGAACAGTGTACTTTAACACTAGCAATGCCAGTCACTGTCATCAGACCTTTGCTGCCAACCAGTGTCCCTGACTGCAGTGACCATATCAGTATATGCCAGCACCAGTGTCCTGACCACCACTACACCAGTACCAGTATCAACAGAGCCAGTGTCTCTGATTGCAGTGATGCCAGACTGGTATACGCCAGCACCAGTGCCCTGATATCACCACAACAGTGCCAGTGTCAACAGAGTCCATGAAGCCAACAATAATGTTCTAATGTTTAGTCATGCTAGTGTTAGCATAGTCATTCTGGTCAGCAAGTGTTCTGATCACCGCCACACCAGTGCAGTGTCAAAAAAGCCTGAATGCCATGTCCAAAAAAAAGATTTGGAAGTCTTCTAGATTCTGAGCATGACATATGAGAGTAGCAGGGTGCTTTCATTGTCAGATTCAGATTCTAAATATGAACCCATGGTGATCTGAAGTTCAGTAACCACCACTGATTCAGAGGAGGAAAGGGTGTCTACAAAATTCATCAGGCATACTGAACAACAGCAGGCAAGCACCAACAGTGCAGTACATTCTTTTGAAGTGGCGAATACCAGTAGTGCAGTACACCTGAATGAAAGTCCAAGTACAAGTAGTTGGGTGTTACATCAGCCCCAAAGGATTAGGCCCTAAACTAGTGTATCAGAAGCACTTTCAATCCTTTATGGCTACCTTCTAATTCAGCACCTATCATCTCCCCAACGTAGAAACCAAATTCAGTTTTTTATATGTTTTTCACAGATTTATTTCAATTTGTGGACCAATGTCATTGGTATGCCCAACAGTACATCACCTATAATTCCAGTTCTGTTTACTCCTGTCCATTTGAGTGGAAGCCTGTCACAGTTGCAGAATTTAAAATCTTTCTTGGCCTTACCCTAAATATGGGACTCACAAAAAAAAAGGAGAGAACTGCAGGTAAGGTCTTATTGGTTCACACACCCCAAACACTGTATGCAATTGTATTCCTCCGTTATGACCAGGACACACTATAAAACAGTTATAATCCCTTAATTTTACCAGAAATCACCCATTTTCCTAAAATCACCCAGAATACAAGTTTTACAAAATTAGGACATTTATCAAATTTTTTTTTTGCCCAAAATTGTCCGCAAATTTATTCTTCTGACAAACATCTCTGCATCGATGAGTCCCTCATCTATTTTACAGGCCGGCTGGGCATCAAACAATATTTTCCCACTAAATGTGCCAGATACTGTATATAAAGTTTGTGAGAAAGACACAGGGTACACAAAAAACTTCTATGTTTACAAAGAGAAAGACAGCCACCTGGAACCCCCTGGATGCCTGACTTATATAGATAGTAGCAGAAAAATTGTGTGGAACCTTATGTCATCCCCTTTCCATCAGGGATACCACCTCTATGTGGTCAATTTTTATACCAGCTTGACACTTTTCTGACATCTTTATCTGCAGAAAACTGTAGCTTATGATACACTGTGAGCAAATCGCAAGGGTTTTCCACAAAGACTGGTGAGTACAAAGCTAAAAGGGGAGGAGTTAGTAAAATTTCACAATTAAGACATTTTGGCAAGGGTTTTCCACAAAAGACTGGTGACCACAAAGCTAAAAAGGGAGAAGTCAGTAAAATTTCACAATTAAGAAATGTTGGCCTTTAAATGGAAGGATAATTGGGAGGAGTATGCCATTACTTCCATCCACAAAGACACCTCAGTAATAATCGAAGGAAGGAATGGTTCGGTGCAAAAACAACTTTGTTTAAATAAAATGCATTTTTATTTTTTCCACATATTTCTAAATCTCATGGCAAAAAAATTACATTTTTAAAAGACTTCTTATGCCTCTAATGCCCAGTACACACGGTCGGAAAATCCGACCACAAAATCCATCGGATTTTTTCCGACGGATTTTGTCCGACACTGGTGTTGCATACACACGGTCGGACAAAGTTGTCGGAAAATCCGATCATTCTGAATGTGGTGACGTTTGTTGCCTATGACGGGACTACGTAGAGGCTAGTAGCCAATAGCTTTGGTCTTGTAATGTGATCTGAGCATGCGTGGCACTTTGTCCGTTGGAATTCGCTACACACGATCGGAAAAAGTCCGATAGGACTTTGTTGTCGGAAAAATTGAGAGCAGGAGATAAAACTTTGTCCATCGGAAAATCCGATGGAAAATGTCCGATGGAGCCTACACACGGTCCGAATTTCTGACAACATTGTCCGATAGGACATTTTCCGTTGGAAAATCCGACCGTGTGTATGGGGCTTTAGAAATATGTTGGGGTGTTTGCTTTCCAAAATGTAATTGTTGTGGGTGTTTTCACGGTCCTGTTGTCCCAGGGCCTCCAAAGGTTGAATAGATGGTCTAGACTAGATGTGTAATTTATGCCCCTTGAAAGCTTTAAGGTGTTCTTTGGATTTTTGGCCTCTCTATGTGCCTAGGCTGGGAAAGTCTCACATACAGTATGTGGTATTACCATAGTCAGAAGGTGTAGAAGAATGTGTTTTGTGATGTAATTCTAAGTATTCCTATGCTGTGAGTTGAAAATATATTATAAATTGCCAAATTTTTCAAAAAACTTGTGGGAATTTTTTTTTTTTTACAAAAGATTCACTATGCCTCTTAGAAAATACCTTGGGTGTTTTATTTCCAAAATGTCATTTTGTGGGTGTTTTTCACTGTCCTGGCTGTCCAGGGCCTCAAAAAATGTGATAGGTAGTGTGAAAAGTTGAGGAATTTGTAGCTCATTGGTAGCATCAGACTGTGAGTTTACTCCACACCAGATGTATGTTTTAGGGCTATTTCTGACCACTTTTATTTAAAAGTAACACACAAGTTCACAGGGATGTCTTCCCATGCCGGGGGTTCTCACCATTAATATGATAAGGAAAAAACAACATTCAGCCTTGTGGCTCTTTATGCGGCTTTACTGCTCAACTTAGTCGTTTTGGCCTTCCTGACCATCAAACACATCCAGTGCTTACGCACACACGCTGTACCTCTGTGTCTTTTTGTGCAGCATCCCAGCTGCTCCATCTATCCCAGACTGTCTTTGTCTCACACAGGTTCATGACTTAATCTGTCCTGTTCTGGACAATGTGGTGCAGCATGCACCGTTCATGGTTCCCTTGCAATCACTGACCCCTCAGGAGGGTGGGGCCCTGAACCATAACCCTGGCTTTAATATGAATGCAGCACACACCTGTATCATTAGTGTGCCTGCTTTCAAAAAAAGCTGACTCAGACCGCCATTTTAAACAGTGGCACGGGCTCGCCTTACCACAGTAGGCAGGAAGTCAGATGCATCATTTATTCTCCTGAAAGCCTTAGGGTACACTTTGAATGTGGCTAGATTGTGAAAAAAGTTTCGCGTGTGTGGTATCTTCATACTTGGGAGGAATAGCAGGATGTGTTTTGGTGTGTAGTTGTAAGTTTGTCTATTCTGTGTGTGAAATGTAATGTGTTCAAATTAAAATTTCGCAAATAAATAAAAAAACGTATTTTTATAATAAAATTTTGGAAAAAAAGTGACAACGTCAAAAAACTCATCATGACTTCTACTAAATACCTTGGACTGTCTATTTTTCAAAAAGGTGTCATTTTGGGGGTATTTGTACTGACCTTGTATTTTAGAGCCTCAATAATTGAGATAGGAAATCAGAATATTAGGATTGATCATTTTTCAAATATACAGTATACACCACAATTTGTAGACTCCACACCTGCCACACAGACTAAATAATATATACATGTTTGTTTTTTTCCAAAGAAAGAATACATTTTGGGCAACATTTTATAAAGAAATATTATTTATTTCATTATTTTTTTATAGAGACTAAGAAAATGTGTTATTTTTTTAAATGTTTAGTCTTGTTTCCTTTATATAGCAAAACATAAATAAAATTAAAAAAATACCATGAAAAGAAAGCTCTATCTGTCTCAACAAAGATTTAAAACTTAATTTGAGTGCAGTGTTGCATGGCAGAGTAATTGTTATTCAAAATAGGACAGCAAAGAAAACAAAAAAAATGGCCTGGACTGGAAGGGGGTGAAACATTGAATGAATGAATGAATGATTTGTATAACGTTGCAACTGCGAACTGAATCGCCTCAAGGCGCTTGATCCGACGTGCGTTGATTCCTTCTTAGAAGAGGTGGGTCTTGAGTTTTTTCCTAAAGGCCCGATGGTTTTCTTCCAAGTGGATGTTCGTAGGTAGAGTGTTCCATAGCCGTGGTCCCTGGACTGCAAATCTTCGTTCTCCCCTTGATGTGTACCGGGACTTGGGGATGAGGAGGAGGTTTTGGTTGGTTGATCGGACATTGCGATTGGGAGTGTAGTGTTTTATTTTTTCGCATAAGTATTGAGAAGCATCTCCTTGTGTGCATTTGTGGGTCAGGCAGAGGGTCTTGAATGTGATCCGATTTTTTATGGTTAGCCAGTGTAGGATCCTCAGGGAGGGGAGATGGATTCCCATGTTTTTTTTCCCGTGACTAGTCTTGCTGCCGTGTTTTGAGCGACTTGTAGGCGTGCAATCTGGAATTTAGGTAGTCCTATGTAGAGAGTTTACGTAGTCGAGTTGAGTCCAGTCCAGTCTTGAAGTGGTTAATGAAATACACATTTATGTAATGGAGAGAGTTTTGATCTTCATTCATCAATTGTCATTATGTGACTTATTTGTGATATTAATTGTAGAATGTATTATATACCTGTACACATACATTTCAAAGTATTTAAAGTAGACCTATACTCAATCACTAAATCTAATTTCAGCTTTCACACATTAATGCATTTCCAGAAGTTTTTAGTCTTTTCAAATCTGTAGTTTTCATTTAAATAATACCTAAATACATTTAAATAGGCAATTCCTATTACGGGATGACACCTGTCTTTCAGTTGTGTTCTTGCGTCGTCACCCTGTCATATGAGCCCATGGTGAAGACAAGTGACAATTACAACACATATTGTGCAGACATAGCCTATCATTGTCACAACTGAAAGATGCAAAGGAGAGCAGCAGGGTGAAAACTGTATTGTATTTTAAAAATGACTATTGTTTATAACATACAGCGCATTTGCAAACTAACTGTAATCCAGGTAGGGTTAAAATATAATTTAATGAAAATGGTCGGAGGTGATATGCATTCCAGTTTTGCCTAACTTTGTTGTCCCTTGTTCGAGATAAAATATATTAAATAATAAAGCAAGGCATATTCTAAAATGTCAGTGTTTTTGGACATAAAAGCAGGGATTGTTGTCACAAGGTTACAGGTAAACCAAGGACCCCCTCCAACATCAGTAATAGGCATAGTGTTCACAGACATTGTCTAAGGGATGCACAGTGTTGAAAATGACTGTGGATTTAGCATGGTGATGCTCCCAGGTCACTGTCCTCAGGTTTGCTCCACTTTAGGCAAAAATATTAAGATTATTTTCAGACACCTGGTGCTGGGAATCACACCTAGGCTAGAAAAGACAGACATATTGGATTTACAAAACAGCTGTTCACAGAACCAGACTGACAACCACATTTACAGATCCGAGTTAGAGCATTAGGCCCCTTTCACACTGGGGCGGGAGCCGCGGTGACGGTAAAGCAGCGCTAGCGCTCCTATACCGCTCCAAAGATGCTGCTAGTAGGACTTTTTTTGCCGTCCTGCTAGTGCACCGCCGGCTTTCACACTGGAGTGAATGGGGCCGTTTTTTTCAGGTGGTGTACAGGCGTTATTTTTAGCGCTGTACCGCCTGAAAACCACCCAGTGTGAAAGGGGCCTTACTAAGGACCAGGTGTCCAAGTTTTCTTTTTTTTACATCATTAGGTTAATGATAAAAGAATCAAAAGCACTTCTTTACTGGTTCACTGGTCACAATTACTTGAAACCCCTATAGAAGTCTAATATGTTTCTTGGGTTGTTTTCAGTGGTTGTTTTTTATAGATCAGTATTACAACTTCATTATAAATCTATTATTTGGTGAACTACATACATAACATGTTATATAATAAACTGCTGAGCAAGACACAATGTCAGAAAGCTGAAATCTTTCTGCAATCATCAAACAATAATGGGCCGATTTATATTTGTAAAATTGGCGTACTAGAGACAGCTGTTGTGGACGCTGTAGACTGTTGTGGAAGCTGTAGACTGTACAACATAAAGTGGACCTGAATTCTAAGAGTAAAAATTTGCTATGTTATAGGGAACATTTAGAAATGTTAGTTAATTCAACCTACCCTGAGAATACACTTTTTCTTAAATAGCACCTAAAAAAGAATTAGCTGTGCTCCTCCTGGTATGTGAATGAGTCTAGGCACTCCTGTGCCTACAACCTAATAGATGCATACCTGCAGTGTGAGATCTCAGGCAAACTGGCACTGACTGGTAGTATTAGGAGATTTTCAGTATGATTTAGTGATGCACTACTGTGCTGCACACTGTTCTCCATGCTTTCTTATAAAGAAGCAAAACCCAGCCTTTATCAAGATGGCCACCCTAAGGCAGAGCAGCAGTGCAGAGCAAGGCATGATAAGTCAGTAATGGTGTAAAGATGAAAGATTAGAGACCACAGGCAATACTGGTGACTAGTCCTTTGCCTTTTTTTTTTTAGAGTTTGGTTCCATATGGTAACCACAATTTGTTTTGTTATCCGGGGCACAGAGTACACCACTTTGACTTGCAATTGATGCAGTTGTATTTTGCAATATTTCGGGTCAGTTGGGGCAACCAGGTTTGATAAAGGGCATGGATCTGACTTGATACCAACATAAAGCGAAAAAAAAAGAAAAAACGCACAGTAAAGGTATTGCAGGATAAGAATAGACACATTCAAAATAAATACTTGTTGCTTATTTTACAGGTAGTGCACTTACAAACATATATAATATATTCTTGCAACCCCTATAGAAGTCTAGTATGTTACTCATACAACCAGGTTTAGCTCCTGCACCATTTCTTTGGGTGCTTGATAACCCTCCTGAATCCCCATCCAGTGCTGAGGGGTATGTACAATTTTAAGAGGAATTTATTTAATCTATTTTTGGGCTTTTTGCTTTTATAATTACCGGTATCTCTTATTCTTTTCGGTGGTTGGTTTTTATAGATCAGTATTACAACTTCATAATAAATCTGTTATTTTCTGAACTACATCACATGTTATATAATAAACTGCTGAGCAAGACATCTTGTCAGAAAGCTGACATTTTTCTGCAATCAGCAAACAATAATAGACAGATTTATATCTGTAAAACTGACATACTAGAGACAGCTGTTGTGGAAGCTGTAAATATCACTTTCTTTGATATTAAAAGAGCATCATCTCCGTGCTGTTTCACTCTTACCCTCTCCGTGTCCTTTCAGAGGAACAAATTATTGTACTGAGTATAAAATCCTGTTACACTTATTTTTTTCATAAAAATATCATGTATAGTTTAAAGTGAAAACACATCATCGTATGTGGTACTACTACTTTGTGCAAGGGAGCTTAATGTAGGACTCACTCACAAGGATGAGAATATAGCCTCATGCTGTTGAATCTTATGGGGCAGAACCATTCACCAGCTTCTCTCCACAAGACAGTAAATTGGATGGCAGTAAGAAAAGGCGGTATGTGAAAGTTTGTGTCACCATTTGCTGCTTCCTGCCATCGCTGTATGTTTTTTTTATTTCACTTGGAGTAGACTGTACAAATTATATTGGACCTGAACAGTAAGGCTCCATGTACACTAGCAGCTCCTAAATGTGAGTTTAGGAGCTTTTGGCATTTTTTTGCTAAAGCTGCTAAACTCAACTCCATAAATGTCCATGTCCATATACACATAGGCTTTTACAATCGCTTAGGAGCTGCCGTATGTGAAGAACCCAAATTACGGTGCAGTCAGGCCAAGATTAACTATTTTTTTTAGATAAAGTCTGGTGTCCCTTTCGCAAACTTTGGATAGAGGTAACAGGTGCGGAAACAATAGACTTTGGGTGTTAGTGGTGCCTTCACACCATAACCCTATAGAGGTACTGTAACGCCGAGCGCTCCGGGTATCTCCTCCACCCCGGAGCGCTCACGGCGTTCTCCCTCCTGCAGCGCCTCGGTCAGTTCCCCTGACCTCAGGCGCTGCAGCGTTGCTGGGATGCGATCCTCGGTCTGCCCGGGGATCGCATCCCACTCCTCTCACCTGTCCCCCGCTCCTTCCGGCGTGTGCGCGCTCCCGCTCCCCAGGCGCGCGCGCGCGCGAGTGTTCCCTCACTTAAAGGGCCAGCGCACAATCAATTGGTGCCTGGCCCAATTACTGTTTTCCCCCAAAATCAATAAAAACCCACTTCCCCTTCCTGTCCTCGCCGGATCTTGTGTTGCCTTTGTGCCCAGTGAAAGCGTTAGTGTGTTTTGCTCCCTCTGTGTATCCAGACCTTTGCTGTTGCCCCCGACCACGAACCTTTGCCACCTGCCTTGACCCTTTGCTACGTCCGACCTTCCTTTTGCCTAATCCTTGTGTACCGCGCTTGTCTCAGCTGTCAGTGGGGTCGAGTTGCTATTGGGGGACACGACCTGGTTGCTACCGCCGCTGCAAGTCCATCCCGCCTTGCGGCGGGCTCTGGTGAAAACCAGTAGCAACATTAGAACCGGTCCTCCAATACAACCCGTGCTATCGCCCCATTGGCATAGGGGATCCACCTCCTGTTCCCCGTCGTACCCGGTACGTGACGGTAGATCCGGCCATGGATCCCGCTGAGGTCCCGCTGCCTAGCCTCTCGGATCTGACCACGGTGGTCGCCCAACAAGGACAGCAATTGGCGCAGTTGACTGCTATGCTACAGCAGCTTCTACCGTCTCCACCGCCAGCTCCTACATCTCCTCCGCCACGAGTTGCTGCTGCTAGGATCCGCCTGTCCCTTCCTGACAAATTCAATGGGGATCCCAAGCTGTGCCGAGGGTTCCTATCCCAGTGTTCCCTCCATCTGGAGATGTTGTCGGACCAGTTCCCCACAGAACGGTCAAAGGTGGCGTTCGTGGTCAGCTTACTATCTGATAAGGCCCTAGCCTGGGCTACACCACTTTGGGACCGTGGCGATCCTGCCACAGCTTCTATCCCAGCCTTCTTCTCTGAGGTCCGCAGTGTCTTCGAAGAACCAGCCCGGGCCTCCTCTGCCGAGACGGCTCTCCTGAACCTCGTCCAGGGGAATTCCTCAGTGGGCGATTACGCCATTCAGTTCCACACCCTGGCATCTGAACTCTCCTGGAACAATGAGGCCCTCTGCGCAACCTTCAAAAAAGGTCTATCCAGTCATGTCAAAGATGTGCTGGCGCCGCGTGAGATTCCTGCTACCCTGTCTGAACTCATCCAGCTAGCCACCCGCATTGACATGCGTTATACCGAAAGGCGCCTAGAGCTACGACAGGAAAGGGACTTTGGTCGCGTCAGGCGGTTTCCGCGCCTGGCACCTCTCTTCCAGAATCCTCTGCAACCCGTTCCTGCTCGTCCTGCTGAGGAGGCTATGCAAGTGGATCGGTCACGCTTGACCACACAAGAGAGGACTCGGCGCCGAGATCATAATCTGTGCCTGTATTGCGCCAGTCCTGACCATTTCCTAAAGGACTGCTCTATCCGCCCTCAGCGTCAGGGAAACGCTCGCACCTAGCTAACGTAGGAGAGGCGCTGCTAGGTGTGGATTCTTCCTCTCCCCGTCTGACCATTCCTGTGCGGATTTCTCTGACCAAGGGATCCTCTTTCTCCACGGTGGCCTTTCTGGACTCTGGTTCGGCAGGAAACTTCATTGAAGCTTCACTCATCAACAAATTTAATGTTCCAGTTACTCGTCTCGTCAAGCCCTTTTTCATCACCTCTGTAAATGGTCAAAATCTGAACTGTATAGTGCGATATCGCACAGAACCTCTTCTCATGAAGATTGGAGTTCTCCATCATGAAAAGATTAGCTTCTTGGTGTTACCCAACTGTACCTCAGAGATCCTTTTGGGCCTACCCTGGCTCCAGTTACATTCTCCTACCCTCGACTGGTCCTCGGGGGACATCAAGAGTTGGGGTCCTTCCTGTCACAGGCATTGCCTCAAGGCGGTACCCATTAAGCAACTTTCCAACGCTCCTGCTCTGCCTAATCTTCCCAAGCCGTACCAGGACTTTTCCGACGTGTTTTGCAAAAAGCAAGCAGAGGTTTTGCCACCACACAGACCCTTTGATTGCCCTATTGATCTCCTCCCTGGTACCACCCCGTCCCGTGGCAGGATCTACCCTCTCTCCGTTCCGGAGACACAAGCCATGACAGACTACATCCAGGAGAACCTCAAGAGAGGCTTCATCCGCAAGTCCTCTTCCCCTGCTGGAGCAGGATTCTTCTTTGTCGCCAAAAAGGACGGGTCCCTACGTCCCTGCATTGACTATCGCAGTCTTAATAAAATCACGGTAAAAAATCGCTACCCACTGCCTCTCATCTCTGAACTGTTTGACCGTTTGCGCGGAGCAAGTCTTTTCACCAAACTGGACCTCCGGGGCGCATATAATCTCATCCGTATCCGTAAAGGCGATGAATGGAAAACCGCCTTTAACACCCGTGACGGACACTTTGAATACCTAGTCATGCCCTTTGGGTTATGCAATGCCCCTGCGGTTTTCCAAGACTTTGTGAATGAGATTTTCAGAGATCTGCTGTACACTTGTGTTGTTGTCTATCTGGATGATATCCTGATTTTCTCCTCTAGCTTGGAGGAGCACCGTCTTCATGTCCGCCAAGTGCTCCAGCGACTCCGTGATAACCGTCTGTACGCCAAACTAGAGAAATGTCTCTTTGAACGCTGCAGTCTTCCCTTCCTGGGGTACTTGGTCTCTGGACAAGGTCTCCAAATGGACCCTGCGAAACTCTCTGCTGTCCTGAACTGGCCACGTCCTACTGGGCTGCGGGCCATCCAGCGTTTCCTCGGATTCGCCAACTATTACCGCCAGTTCATTTCCCACTTCTCCACCATTGTCGCGCCTATTGTGGCACTAACCAGAAAAAGTGCGGATCCGAGGTCCTGGCCTCCTCAAGCTAATGAGGCATTTAACCGCCTCAAGTCTGTCTTTGCCTCTGCACCAGTTCTGTCCAGGCCTGACCCCCTCAAACCGTTCTTCATGGAAGTCGATGCCTCCTCTGTGGGAGCTGGAGCCGTGCTTCTCCAGAAGGACTCCAAGGGCAAGAACGTCACCTGTGGTTTTTTCTCCAAGACCTTTTCCCCCCCTGAAAAGAACTATTCCATTGGAGACCGTGAATTACTGGCCATTAAGCTAGCACTTGAGGAGTGGAGACATCTCCTTGAGGGGTCCGCTCATCTCATCACGATCTTCACTGATCACAAAAATCTCTCTTACCTCCAGTCCGCCCAGCGATTAAACCCACGCCAAGCCAGGTGGTCGTTGTTTTTTGCCCGCTTCAACTTCGAGATTCACTTCCGTCCTGCAGACAAGAATGTCAGGGCTGACGCCCTCTCTCGTTCCACCGATTCCTCTGAGTCCGACTCTCCTGTACAACATATTGTACCTCCTGAGTGTCTGATCTCTTCTGCCCCGGCCTCCTTACTGCAAGTTCCTCTGGGGAAAACCCTGGTCCCTCCACGTCTCCGACTTCAGGTCCTCAAATGGGGTCACTCCTCCCATCTGGCTGGTCATCCTGGAATCAAGAAATCCTCCCAACTGATTTCCAGGTATTACTGGTGGCCTTCCTTAAAAAAGGATGTGACGGACTTCGTACAGGCCTGTACCACATGTGCTCGAAACAAGACTCCTCACCAAAGGCCTGCAGGTCTTCTTCACCCTCTGCCTGTGCCTGAACGACCCTGGGCCCACATAGCTATGGATTTCATCACGGACCTCCCTCCTTCCCACGGCCACACTACCATATGGGTGGTCGTGGATCGTTTCTCCAAAATGGCACATTTTGTCCCGCTTTCAGGGCTTCCTTCTGCACCTATACTCGCCAAACATTTCTTCCTTCAGATTTTTCGCCTTCATGGACTTCCATCCCACATCGTCTCGGACAGAGGCGTCCAGTTTGTGTCTAAGTTCTGGAGAGCTCTCTGCAGTCAATTGAAAGTCAAACTAGACTTCTCCTCTGCCTACCACCCTCAGTCCAATGGACAAGTGGAGAGAGTCAACCAGATCCTGGGGGCCTACCTGCGACACTTTGTCTCGGCCCGTCAAGACGACTGGGCTGACCTCCTACCCTGGGCCGAATTTTCTTATAATTTGAAAGAGTCTGAGTCTTCCTCTCTATCACCCTTCTTTGTGGTTTACGGCCGTCATCCTCTTCCCCCCCTACCCATCCCCACTTCTTCCGGAGTCCCCGCTGTAGACGAAGTCACCCAGGAGCTGTCATCCATCTGGAAAGAGACCCAAAGGTCGCTTGCCCTGGCCTCTTCTCGCATGAAGAAACATGCTGACAGCAAAAGAAGACCTCCTCCGGTATTCTCCCCTGGCGATAGGGTGTGGCTCTCCTCCAAGTACATTAGGTTCCGCATCCCCAGTTACAAGTTGGGTCCCCGCTACCTCGGCCCATTCAAGATCAAGGCTCAGATCAATTCTGTGTCCTACAAACTGCATCTTCCTCCTTCCCTCCGCATTCCCAACTCCTTCCATGTTTCTCTCCTCAAACCCTTTGTTCTTAATCGCTTTTCCCCCAAGGTCCCCGCTCCTGCTCCGGTCACCGGCTCCTCCGACATCTTCTCTGTTAAAGAGATCCTTGCCTCTAGAACCATCCGAGGTAAACGTTTCTATCTTGTTGACTGGGAGAACTGTGGGCCTGAGGAGAGGTCTTGGGAACCGGAAGGTAACATCATTGACAAAGATCTCATCCGCAGGTTCTTGGGTTCCAGGAGGAGGACGAGGCCCAAGAGGAGGGGGAGACCCAAGGGGGGGGGTACTGTAACGCCGAGCGCTCCGGGTATCTCCTCCACCCCGGAGCGCTCACGGCGTTCTCCCTCCTGCAGCGCCTCGGTCAGTTCCCCTGACCTCAGGCGCTGCAGCGTTGCTGGGATGCGATCCTCGGTCTGCCCGGGGATCGCATCCCACTCCTCTCACCTGTCCCCCGCTCCTTCCGGCGTGTGCGCGCTCCCGCTCCCCAGGCGCGCGCGCGCGAGTGTTCCCTCACTTAAAGGGCCAGCGCACAATCAATTGGTGCCTGGCCCAATTACTGTTTTCCCCCAAAATCAATAAAAACCCACTTCCCCTTCCTGTCCTCGCCGGATCTTGTGTTGCCTTTGTGCCCAGTGAAAGCGTTAGTGTGTTTTGCTCCCTCTGTGTATCCAGACCTTTGCTGTTGCCCCCGACCACGAACCTTTGCCACCTGCCTTGACCCTTTGCTACGTCCGACCTTCCTTTTGCCTAATCCTTGTGTACCGCGCTTGTCTCAGCTGTCAGTGGGGTCGAGTTGCTATTGGGGGACACGACCTGGTTGCTACCGCCGCTGCAAGTCCATCCCGCCTTGCGGCGGGCTCTGGTGAAAACCAGTAGCAACATTAGAACCGGTCCTCCAATACAACCCGTGCTATCGCCCCATTGGCATAGGGGATCCACCTCCTGTTCCCCGTCGTACCCGGTACGTGACAGGTACTCTTGTTGAAAGCAAGAATTAACCTTGCTGTAAAAAAATGAATATATTCACCTGTCAAACAGGTGCGGAAAAATTGATCCTTGGGTGTTAATTGTGCCCGTAAAAGCTTATACCAAAAAATTATTTCAAGATAATATCAACACCCACAAAGCTAGGCAGCCTAGACAGTCTTCAGAGATTCCAGATCCCAAAAACACTTAATCTACAACATCGGCATCAGGGGCTAATGCAGGCTATCCATCACCCAAGTCGCAAGTCCCATCAGTGACCTCCTCATCATCATGCCCTCCATCCTCACCACTGGAGCACTACACTGCGGCTGGGGGAACATGACTGCTAATTTGTTGTTTATATGTGTCTCCCCTCTCTGTAGGCTCATGTTACTCCCTTCCTCTACCTCAGAACCAACATCAGAATCAAGTAATACCTGTGCATCCTCAAGAAGCAAGTGGCTGATGCTGTATTCAAATAATTCAACTGATTCCCCTATGCATGATGCTGGGGCTATGGCAGGAGTAGCTGTGGACAAGGAGGCAGAATAAGGCACTCTGGTAGCTGTGGTGGACTACACACTAGTCAGCTTGGGTCATAGAGGATGAGGACAGTTTAGTAAGCCAGTCTACCACCTCTTCTGAATGCTGTGACTGAATAGCATGGGCAACATTACTAATCAAAGACAAATCTGCCCTGCCTGAGGACAGACCACGTCCACCTTTGCCTGTTAACACATATGCTGCTGCCCCCTCATATTGGCATGGAAACTTCTGCCTCTCCTTGTTGGCCTCCCAGACATGATGGGGGGCTTATTACCCAAATTTAAGAGAAACTGGGAAATGTGTGACTGGATGCACTTTATTGAATGAAAAGTGGTATTTGGTGCAATTTAAATTGAGGACTGACGCTGACAGAAATGCAAATACTATTAAAAAAAAAAATGGGGAACACCAGCGTCACAGTCAGAAACACTGTGGTTGACAATTAAAAAAAGGGGGCAGGCAGGGGACAAAAAAAAACACGCAGCAACCATAAAACAAACCAAAAATGGTATATAGCACTGTATACAGCACTAAATGTTATGTAATGCTGCGTTAAACACTGCACTACACTAAAACACTAAACTGACACTACACTATACTCACAAACTATACTGACACCCTACACTATACTCAGACTATACCAACACTATACTAACACTCTACACTCAGAGTCACAATAAGTGAACACACTAACTCGCTAGTAGCAAACATGGCCCTGTTCTATCTATCTCATCTCCAACAACACATTGCAAAAGCTTCCTGTGGGAAGGAACCTTTTATAGTGGGGGGTGGGACTATGAACACTGAGCTGTGATTGGACAAAGTCATCATCACTTTGTCCAATTTAGGGCTCTGACAGTGCTCTGTGCCCTAATTGGCAAAGCCTTGCACCTAGCCAGCGGTCAGGTGTATTGCTTCATCCAATTAGGGCCCTAGAATGCACGATGAAGCACGCAGTGCATTGTGGGGCATTCGGGCGGCGAGCATCCCACCAAGCGCTCTGCAAATTCCGGTGTTCGCCAAACTTTTGCTTGGCCCAAACCGTTCGCCCAACTCTACTTGCAATTGATACCGTTGTATTTTGAAATGTTTTGGGTCAGTTCCAAAACTGCATCATGCGGGGGCTCCTAGTTTGATAAAGGGCATGGATCTGACCTGATACCAACATAATGGAAATAGTAGACACAGACCACACAGTAAAGGAATTGAAGGATAAAAACAGATGCATTAGAAATACCTATTGCACATTCTACAGGTAGCGAACTTAAAAACACATATAATTGATCATTCATAAGAATAAATCTAAAACAATACCCATAACACATTATAAATACATAAACTGAAGTTCAGTAAGTGTTCAGTGCACAAATAAATTATAATCAAGTGTCATTCTGATCACAAATGTGATGACTTCACGTGAAAGACACTTTTCAGTAGTGCCACACTACTGCAGTGTTATTGTGTTTCTCCACAAAATCTAAATGCCTTTCTTATCACAGATCAGCAAAAAGCGATATACACAATAGCTGATCAGTCCTGCAGACTCTCTCTTCTCGGAAATGTACTATCTCCTCTGCACATAATCCCTAAGTGTAGCAAGAAATGAAATGGTCCAAATAGTTTAATACCATAAAAACAAGTGACTTTATTCATTTAAAAAGTACTCAAAGGGTAACCAGATTGGTAAAGCAACAATGCTCACTGTGTCCAGGTGTCTCCGCTGGGATGCATCATTAGTACAGACCAGAGAGCATAAAGCCAGCCACTCTGTGAATGTGTTTCTCACCCAGACAGCCTGGATTGACAGCTGATTTCCATTCAGTACTAAGCCCCACCCCAATGCATTTTGCCATCAAGGGCTTTGTCAAAGGGATTGCTGATCTGCGCAGACTTCTCATGTTTATCTTGCATGTGTGGTTAATTAACCCCTTCCCTGTAAGATCCCTTTCACACGGGCCGACTGTCTATCTGTTTTTCTTCCATCCGTCAATGGACGACAATGCATTCCTATGGGCAAACGGATGACCATCCATTAAACTCCGCTTCCGTTTCTATCAGTTTTTTTTTTAAAGTACAAGGCTACGTCCAGATCCATGAAAATGGATATTAACTGACGTTAACGGACAATTGCCGTCAAAGTCCGATCAGTTAAGATCCGTTTTGAAGAAATAACTTTTTTTTGTTTATCTGTATGGGATGAGCAATGCTTTCTGGGTAATTTCCTTAAAGGCACAGAAACTGCTGTAAACGTGTACATAGCGTATAACGGATGAAAACAGATCTTAACGGAATGGAAGATGGATGAATCTGATGGTGCCCGTGTGAAAGGGGCCTTAACCAAAATATACCAGATGAAGGCCCTGTATTTGTTACATAAAACACCCAAACCGAGATATAGAGGTACATCCTCCTATTTAACTATTAAGCTATGGAAGTTCTAGTTCCCCTGGTGCATTAATTCACGTTCCACAAATGCCGCTGTACATGTTAGCCAATCTTAATAGGATATCGATCGATCATTGCTACTCTATCTGAAAAAAATTACAAATAGCATGTTCCCTAAAGGAAAATACATAAATGCAAGAATAAAATAATAAATATTCAAAATCAGAAAATAGTTAAAAATCCATACACATCATAAATACATAAACAATCAATATATACAAAAAAATAATAAAAACAAAAAAAAAATGGGGCTACCCTCAATAAACGCTAATGCAGCAATTGATATCAAACCCTACATTAAGACCATTAGGGGTTAGACAATTTATATTCTAAATCCATTGCATTTCTTTCTTAGAGAGATCCCTTACTCTGATTGAACCTCTCCAATGTGGGAATACCCTAACTATGCCCCAAAACTCTAATAATGATTATGAGTTTCTCTTCTTTAAAGTATAGTGACAGACTATGATGCCTATAACCCTTTTGAATGTTCTAAATGTGCACCTCCACATGTTTTTTTAACCACTTAAGCTCCGGAAGGTTTTACCCCCTTCATGACCAGGGCATTTTTTTATTATTATTACATTTTTATTAGTGTTTAACATATCAATTAGGACCAACATCATGTTACATATATTCACATTTGTCAAACGAGAAAACATCCTCATTATCATCAAATATCTCCCCTCTCCAGAAAAAAAAAAAAAATAAGGGGGAGAAAATTATATAAATAAATACATTCCCCTCCTCCCGCTACCATCCCCTTCCCCTCAAAATGCTTTGAGCTCTTTGTGTGTTACATCACCCTTTAACAATGTCTCTTATTTATTCATTCTCCAAAATTCTATTTGGCACTACGCTACTTTAACCACTTCAGCCTCAGACTGTTTACCCCACTTCATGACCAAGCAATTTTTTGCGATAGGGGACTGCATTACTTTAACTGACAATTTTGTGGTCGTGTGATGCTATTTCTTTTTTTCCCCACAAATAGAGATTTTTTTGGTGGTATGGTATTTGATCACCTCTGCAATTTTTATTTACTGCGCTATAAATAAAAAAAGACAGGCAATTTAAAAAAAAAAAAAAAACAATATTTTTGACTTTCTGCTATAAAACATATCCAATAAAAAACATAAAATATTAAATTTCTTCATCAATTTAGGCCAATATGTGTTCTGCTACATGTTTTTGGTAAAATAAATCCCAATAAGCATATATTGATTGGTTTGTGCAAAAGTTATAGTGTCTACAAACTATGGGATATTTTTATGGAATTTTTTATTTACAAATCGGACACTAAGTGACACTTTTTGGTGACCAGTGACACTAATACAGTGATCAGTGCTAAAATATATGCACTGTCATTGTACTAATGACATTGGTAGGGAAGGGGTTAACATCAGGGGCGATCAAAGGGTTAAATGTGTTCCCTGGGAGTGCTTGCTAACTGTGTGGGGTGTGCTTTGACTGGAGGAAGACAGAGATCAATTTTCCTGCTAAGCAGGAACACAAGATCTCTATCTTCTCTGTCAGAACGGCGATCTGCCTTGTTTACATAGGCAGATCGCCATTCTGCCTCTCTGGGGAACGATCACAGGTGGCACATCACCTAGTGTCTATTGCACGAAATGACGTACAGGTATGTTGTTTCGCGCAATAGAGTCGACCTGCCGCAGTAAAAGTGTGGTAGATGGTCGGCAAGTGGTTAAATTGATTGTAAACAATTAATTTTAAAACTGCCCATTCAGTTTAAAATAGAAATGAATGGCAAAAAATCTGTGTATAGATATAAAAAAAAATGATAAATACCTTTTTTCTCCTTTTTTATAAGTGATCACATTCCTTTTTTCTCACCTGCATAAGTGCTGGGGGAAGGAGAAGCAGCAGCACACTGAGCTTCCTAGTGACAAGCTGTGCAGGAGGTGTGTTAGGGCAAGTCTGATCATTGGATGAGAGCAGGCTGAGTTCCCAGCACAGCTAGAGAACTGACAGTGTTTTTTTGGTCAGTTTTTAATAGAAAATAAAGGGCACTGGCAGGAACACCAGGGATTTCACATAAAGGAAGCAATACAAAAAGAACAGGATACTTTCTCATACAAGTCGGCACAGTGGTGTAGTGGTTAGCACTCTCACCTAGCAGTAAGAAGGGTCGCTGGTTTGGATCCCAACCACGACACTACCTGCCTGGAGTTTGCATGTTCTCCCTGTGCCTGCGTGGGTTTCCTCCGGGTACTCCGGTTTCCTCCCACATTCCAAAGACATGCAGGTAGGTTAATTGGCTTCTGTCCAGAAATTGGCCCTAGTATATAAATGGGGACCTTGGATTGTGGGCTCCTTGAGGGTAGGGACTGATGTGAGTGTGCAATATGTACAGGGATAGGGACAATTGTAGACACTCACTCAGGTTGAACTGGATGGACTGATGTCTTTATTCAACCTTACTAACTATGAAACTATGAAGTACATGCACAGCAGGCATATATCAGGAATATGAAATGTTGGGGTAACAAACGCTTTAAGTGCCAGGTTGACCTTTACTTTCAAATTTACACAGTTAGGTAGACTGCAAGATTCACCATTTTTCGTGACATTGAGGCTTCAGTGAAATTTTCAGCGCTGAGATGTACTGCTATATGTAAACACAACTGTGTACATCTATTTATGTCATTTATTTGGATTGCTATAATCTTGTTTACATAGGCAGACAACCATTCTGCCTCTCTTGGGAACGAAAATACACAAATAGAGCTTTCTTTTGCTGATATTTGAAAGACCAATTGTATTTTTTTTTCTTTTATTATATTATTTATTAATAATATTTATTAAATTATTAAATTTATTTTTTATTAAACGAAAAAATGTCCAAACATTTTGAAAAAAACCCCCAATATTTTGTATTGTATTGTGTTCTGCTATAAAACATATCCAATAAAAACAAACCAAATTTCTTTATAAATTTAAGCCAAAATGTATTGTACTATATGTCTTTCGTAAAAAAAAAAAAAAAAAAAACAATTATTGTATATTGATTGGTTTGCATGAAAGTTATAGCATCTAAAAATAATGGTATATGTACTGGAATTTTTATTTATTTATGTTTTATACTAGTAATGGTGGTAATCAGCAACGTATAGTGCGGCGAGAAATCTGACACTAACTGACACTGGGTGGGAACTAACTAATGCTGACATTACCAGTGACACCATTACAGTGATCAGTGTAAATACTGATATTTATTTACACTATTACAGTGATCAGTGACACTAACTGGGAAGGGGTTACCATCTGGGACAATCAAGGGGTTGTCAATCAAGGTGTGCCTAACAATGTGTAATGTGTGCTGCTATTACTAATCAATGTGGTTATTTTTTCTCCTTGCTTTGCCACATAATTTCTTTGTACAATGTGTACAGAGCCATGTTTTGTCCCGTGATTCACTAAGCCGATCAGCAGGTCCTGCCCATAAATCACTAGCTGTACCGAATCACAGCACCGATGAGACACCAGGCCACATGCACGCCCTCTACCCAGGAATGCCAGATCACGTACATGTATGTTATCCAGCGCAGAGTGAACACCCTATAGCAGTATTTTTTCAATGGGGCGAAATGGTTAAACCATGGGCATAGGAGGACATGCCATATACAACATATGTCGTCCCACAGGAAATTAAATCTCTAATCCTAAAAGGATATGGATGCACTTGTATTAATTGTGAGGAATATTAATGCAACAGCAGCGGTTTACATGTAGTTTTAATTATAATAATAACCAGTGTATGGCACCTTTAAGACATAGTGAACTGTTTTTTTTAAATTATATAATCTTTATTTATTTTCTTCATTATTATACAAAATACATTCTTTACTTACATAGTACATACATTTAAAAAGAAAAAAAGAAAAAAATTCCACTTCTCACACTTTGCAAGGAGTAACCTTCAACCTTTAGTCCCTTTTATCCTTCCCAACCTTCCCTCTTGACACCCGGCTTATTCCCTCTCCCTCTCTCTCCCCCCACCTCATAGTGGATTTTCCAATTTATCCAACCATGGTCTCCACATAGCTTCAAACTCTCTCAGATTTCCTCTCCTTATATACACTGTTCTTTCTTTCCATACTGTTTCTGTTGTTAACCTTTTCCATTCTCCTACCGTTGGGGGTTTCTCAGCCTGCCATCTCTGCGCTATTAATTTTCTCGCCTGGAACAAACCTCTCATCACAGCGTTGATTACAGAGGGACCACCATTTATCCCCTCATCCAATCCCAGTATACACAGTCTGGGGTTCATTTCCAGTCTAACCTCTAATACGGCGTTCAGGATGCCAAGGATTTCAGTCCAGTAACGGTGCAGTTTTGGGCACTTCCATACCATATGTGCCAAATCCCCAGTATCCTGGCACCTAGGGCACCTGGCATCTGTTCTCAATCCGAACTCATATAGTCTCTTAGGTGTATAGTATGTCCTGTGTAACAGCATCAAATATGAGACCTTCTGAGCAGGCGAGACCGATACCACGTGTCCTTTCTCCAATATCCTCAGCCACTGTTCATCTGAGAACGTTCCAAATTCTTTCTCCCATTTCCCCCTACACTTAAGCTGTTCTGGATTTTCTATGCTACCTTCGCATATGTGTGAATAAATTTCTGCTATAAATCCTCTACTCTTGTTTTGGGAGCCTATTCTTTGATACACTGGAGAGTTGTTCCAAATTAGATCTTGATTCTTAAATTGACTATTTAAAGCGTGTCTAATTTGTAGATATTTGTAGAAGGAATGTTTGGGTATATCATATTCCACTCGCAGTGCTGTAAATGTCTTCAATACCTTGCCCTCGTACATCTGTGCCAACTTATCTATCCCTTTTATTTCCCACTCTCTAATTTTCCCTATCTTTTCTACTTCCTGTAAGTTTTTATTATTCCAGAGGGGGGTGTATTTTGTCATACCCTCTAACCCTTTTACTGCTTTTACTGCCTTCCACACTTTTAAGGCCAGTCTCACCGTGGGGATTCTATAAAGAAAGGAGT
This sequence comes from Lithobates sylvaticus, assembly GCA_028564925.1. NCBI lineage: Eukaryota > Metazoa > Chordata > Amphibia > Anura > Ranidae > Lithobates > Lithobates sylvaticus. Next base: position 415,833,434 of record CM053028.1, read on the forward strand.
TTGCCTCGAGGGCTTCTACTATTGATTTGTGCGGGGTTCCTGCAATCATTAATTCCTTGTTGCTTCCTCCTGTCATAGTTCCTAGATGTTGCAGTTGGGCTGCTAGGAAGTAGCTCCGTGGATGCGGTACTGCTATTCCTCCCTTTCTTGTTGCTAGTTGTAGTGTTTGTAACCCAATCCTAGGCTGACCTCCCTTCCATATAAGTTCCCTAAACAACGTGTCTATCTTTCTGAACCATTTTTTATCTATCCATATTGGACAGTTATGCAGCAGGTACAGAAGCTGTGGCTGCCATACCATTTTGATTAGGTTACACCTCCCTGCGATCGACAATGGGAGACGTCTCCAGATTGCAATTTTACTTTTAAGTCTAGCTAAAAGCGGTACTATATTATCATTTATGTAATTGTTAGGGTTCCTTGTTATATATATGCCTAAGTATTTCATTTGTTCAACTACCTCTAGCTGTGAAATATCCTGTACGTTCTGGTTCCCTAGAGGATCTATAGGCAATAATGCAGATTTTTCCCAGTTTATGGTGAGTCCTGAGATTTTACCAAAGTCCGTGAGGATGTTCATCACCTGCCTGAGGGATTGCCCCGTATCCCCCAGGAAGAGAAGGACATCGTCCGCATACAGTGCGATTCTCTCTTCACCCCCTGCTCTTCGGAACCCCTGCATATTTGTGTTTGATCTAATTACACTTGCTAAGGGTTCCATTGCAAGCGCGAAGAGCAGGGGGGACAATGGGCAGCCCTGCCTTGTCCCTCTCTCCAATTGAATCCCCTCGGAATACTCACCATTAACCCTAATTTTAGCACTGGGACCCTTATACAGGGTTTTAATCCATTTAATAAACGAGGGGCCAAATCCAAATTCCTTTAAGACTCGCCATAAATATCCCCACTCTAAGCTATCGAAAGCTTTAACCACATCTAACGCCATGACTGCCCTTGTACCCATGTTCTCTATTGGTATCTGTAAATTAAGGTATAGTCTCCTAATGTTCATACTAGTAGACCTACAGGGTATAAACCCTGTTTGGTCAGGATGTATTAATCTAGAGATAATTTTGTTTAATCTAATTGCCATTGCTTTAGCTAATATTTTAGCATCCGAGCAGAGTAGGGAAATCGGTCTATAAGACTTGGTCTCTAATGGGTCCTTCCCCTCTTTATGCAGAACTATTATCGTTGCCTCTGTCATAGACGTTGGCAACTTCCCCTCCTCCTTTGCCCAGTTTAATACCTTAAGAAGTTCTGGCAGTAGAATTTTCCCATATTGCTTATAGGTTTCCGCGGGGAGACCATCTGGTCCTGGTGATTTCTGATTGGCCATTTCTTTTACCGCCAGCTGGATTTCCTCCAGCGTTAACGGTGCCTCCATTGCCTCCCTTTCTTCTTCAGTGAGAGCCGTAATTTCAGCGTTACTAAAAAATGTGTCCGCTTCCCCTTCCTCCATCGTCCCCCGCGATTTATATAATTTGTCATAGTATATTCTAAAAGTCTCTGTAATTACTGACGTCTTTAATGAGATTTCTCCTTTCTCCGTCCTAATCGCTGGGACGGTGGAGGGAGGGGAATTAGCTCTCACTAACTGTGCCAACATCTTTCCGACCTTTTCCCCCTCCCCATAAGCCACCTGTTTCTGAAACAGTCTTTTATTCTCTGATTTCTTAATAATTACTTCTTTGTATTCCTGTTGTTTAATTAGCCATCTACTTTGTCTTTCTGGGGTGGGGTCTTCAACGTATTCTCTTTCTGCTTTCATCAACTCCATCTTACTATTTTTTTCCCATTCTCTTGAGGATTTTTTGATTTTTGAGACTAATTGAATAAGGATACCTCGCAGATAGGCCTTCAGTGCATCCCACATTACTCCTCTTGTCGCTGTCTCTTTGTTAAACTCTATAAATTCTTCCAGTTTTAACAGCACCTCATTTGGATCCCCTATTATTTCGAACCAGACTGGATTCATTTTCCATGTTCTGGGAGGTCTTTTCCCTTCTAAATTTATTGAGACAATCAACAAGGCATGGTCCGATACCCCCCTAGGCTGATATTCAATATCCCTTACTGTTTGGCATGCTTCTCCGTTTCCCAAGGCTAAATCGATCCGTGAAAGAGTAGAATAGGAGCTTGAGAAACACGAGAATTGCAGCACCCCCGGGTTTCTCACTCTCCACATGTCAAACAGCCCCACTTCTTGTAAGAACTGGTGTAATCGGCTCTCATCTACCTTCTGCCTCTGTGTACCTAAAGGAAACCTGTCTAATTTTTTATTAATAACCTCATTAAAGTCCCCTACTGCTATGACTGGTATCCCAGCTTTGTCTGATAAAAATTCCATTAGGCTATACATCACATCAAGCTTAAACGGAGGGGGTATGTAAATATTGGCGAGAACATATTCTCGATTTTCTATTACACAATGCAGGAAAATATACCGTCCTTCCCTATCTATACTGGTCTGCCGACAGGTGAAGCCCACCTCTTTTCTTACCATCACCGCCACTCCCCTTGAATAGGAGGTGTGTACCGAGTGGTATTGATGTTGATATTTTTTACTCTGATTTAGTAACTTAGTATCTTGGGTTAAATGTGTCTCCTGTAGACAGATCAATCCTACATCACTCCTTTCCAGGGTCTCTACCACAGCTGCTCTCTTAGCCGGTGTACCCAACCCCCGTACATTCCAGGAACCGATATTAATTACCCTAGTCTGCATAGGCTATCAAGAAAAGAAAGCAATAGAAAATGGAATCCCTATTGATGCCTTGAACATAACACCAAGGAGAGAGGGGGAAAAGGGAGAGAAGGGGAAAGGGAAAAAAAAAAAAAAAAAAAAAAAGGAAATGAAGAGGGAAAAAAACGAGAAAGGGAAGAGAAACTTTTAACAAGAGGGAAAGACCCTTGCTTGTGAAAAAAAAAGGAAAATAGAAAATCCTTTGCCTATCTTAATATTTCCCACTATGTGATAAAATGTGAATCTTTCTTCTATATATTTGTTTATCAGTGTTTTTTTTTTTTTTTCCCAAATTTTGCATCGTATCTTGATATGTCTTTCTAATTGAGAGAATGTGAAACTTTCTTCTAAATATTTATCTATAAGTGTTTTTTGCTTGCCGCTTACTTTCATATGTGTTACATGTTTTTTCCACTTTTTACCTCGATGACCCCACCTCCCCCCTCCCCCCATGTACCATTCTAGGTTATCCCCAGAGGCTTTTTTTGTGACCCTTACCAAACATCCCATACCTTTCCCCCTCCCCTCCCCCTCCCCCTCCCCCTCTCTTGTATACAAACCCACTCCCACCCTCCGCCCTCCTCCCGTACCTACCACCCTCCCCTCTCCCTCCCCCTCTCTTGTATACAAACCCACTCCCACCCTCCGCCCTCCTCCCTCCCCTACCCTACACACATCGAAAACTATACTTTTATCCTTACCCCAATCAATCATATCCTCCCTTTCGTGCTATGTGACTCTCACCACCCTCCACTCCGTATATGTACACATTAAGTTTCTCTGAAACACACATCTCTAAGAACACATCCCTTGCCCATCCCTCTATGTTTATTCCCTTTCCCTTAACCTTGTTATCCCCTCGTTTTGATTATTAATTGGTCTTTTCTATCCTCCAGCCATGTTGTCACACTTGCAGGGGAATCAAAAAAAAAGGTCTCTCCCAGAGCTACCACACGTAGCCGGGCTGGGTACAATAATGCATAAATGACATCAAATTTCTGGAGTCTACGTTTAACCTCTATAAAACCTGCTCTACGCCTCTGCAAATCGGGTGAAAAATCAGGATATATCAGACATAGTGAACTGTAACTGAGAGTTGCTGCCCCTTAAATTGGAACCACCAGTTTCCAAACATATATATAGATGATAAGAGAGGCGCTAACTCATAACAAAAAATAATAAACATATGTTAGTGAATCATACACAAAAGAGCAACCATATGTGCAATAAAAAAACAAATCTGAATCAAAAAGAAAATATGAAATTATGAAATTCAAAAATAAGTCCATATAAGAGACAGAATTCCCAAAACCGTGATATCTTCAATAGAAGGAAACACTTCTCTTCTGCACCTCGTGCCCAAAAGTGTGATTAAGAACTCACCAGAAGTTTTTGACCCCCTTTTAAGGTAAGACAAAAAATAAAAAACAACCCATTGGAATCCATGCATCTGCGCCCGGCATGTAGATAAGGTGGCCGATGCATTACGGGCCATTACTTCCTATATCCCCGGCCACTTCTCCAACAAGATTCCTTAGTAATGGATTTACACTATAGAGACTGTTTCTTTCTCTCTTTATGGTATCATTCCTGCATGGAGCATCATTGTTTACTGATTCATGGGACATAGCGTGGTGTAACTGCCTGATGAGTCCCTTAAAAGCGGATTAGAAGTTATGCAAAGCATTTAAGAAGTGATATTTGACCTTTCCTTGGTGTGGGTCATTAAAATCTGGTAAGCCTCACTCTTCATACACTGTGGTGGTTTACATGGTGGTCTTAATATTGAGAAGTTTTGAGGCTTTCTGGGATTCACATTTCCACTTCCTCCTCTATCTTCTATAGAGAAGAGGACCTTAGCAATTCATAGTTCTTCATTGGGACTTTTATCTATCTATTCTATCTATATATATATATATATATATATATATATATATATATATATATATATATAGGTATATATATTTGATTTATGTCTGTACACTTATGTGTTTTTAAGTATTTTTTATGATCATGATTTATTACTACACAGAGTATGTACTGTATGTATTGTTAGTAATCTGCACATATGTGTTTATAAGCGATGCATTTTTGTTTTTGAATTTCAACTGTATAGTTTAAAAAAGGAGGTGATTTTCTTTTCTTAATCTTTAAGCATATTTTACATTTAACGTTTGTGCCTTGTAAAGAGCATACAGTTAGTGAACGGTGTATATAAATACTGTTATTAGCGTTTGCTATAGATGGGCTATTGCATAGAATTTACAATGCAATGTGCACTGATTTACACTGAATCCATCTATAGTATGTGAAAAACAGTTGGCGGATTTACTCAAACAGATAAAGTTTATTAGAGTAAGAGATAGATGGCTGGATTAGTGGCAGTGCCTAAATGCTCTACTATAATAGAACAAAATAAATTCACGCAAGAGCTGCTAAGAAGAGCAATATTTTAGTTTAGCCCCTGGATTTACTGTGTTTTAACTGAGATTTCTTATCTCCAACAAATGCCTGCTTACAGAATATATTCCACAATCGTCTTTTGATCTACTGCTATTTTATTTAGTACATAAATCAGCCCAGAGGAGTCATCAATTAAGGTGCTTTTTTTTCAACAAAACAAAATGTAAAACTGATATAAATCAAATAAAGTTTGTTTACAGTAAAAGAATGTCTAATGAAAGGTATGCTCTAGCCACAACTGAAAATGAAGACTTAAATTGCATACAGAGAAGAACTCTGCCCAGGGCTTCTATTTTAATGCAGATGTGGCTTTAATGTAAAACTCTATAAAACTATTTAAAATTCATTATTCTGCAAACATCTAACTTCCATATTTTGACAATGCTGGCCAAATATTCCCTGTGATGACCAGTTTGCAGAAAAAGAACAATTCTGAATTTATTTGCTTTCTACCTGTCCATAAGAGTGGTTGTTTGACACTTAAACTAGAGAGAGGGACAGAGAATGGATAAACATGACTTAGTTATGGTGCATGGCATATAGGGTGACCATATTTCCAAACTGCCATTCAGGGACACCCCCCCCCCTTCCAAAAAAAAAGAGGATTTTGAAACTATCACAGACGATGAAATCTATAACCCTTTTCCCTCCTGAGTGGGTATCTCTAACATAGAGTACTAGAAGGAACGTGATGTCACTTCCTCCTAGCGCTCTATGGTAAAGATAGCCCTGCAGGAGGGAAAGGAGTGATAGATTCCATTGTCTGCTTTTCGTTAGGGTGGCTGTGTCCAGTTGTGTATTTTGGTTTTGTGTTGCCCTAGGCAAGACTAAAATCGTGTGCTCCCCTATGTAAATTTGTCCCACCCCTTCCTGTTTAATGGATAGGACTCCTTCCAAAACTGAAGGGCTACAAGTCCCAGCATAAACACCTGAGATCTCACGGTTCATGCTGGAACATGTAGTCCTTCACTAGTTGACTAGTTGGGGGCGGGGGGATGTCATATCCTCAGCTCTGAGAGGTTCATGCTGGTACCTGCAGTCCTTCACTTTTGGGGGGGGTCACATCCCTAGATCTCATGGGTTCATGATGGAACCTGTAGTCCTTCACTAGTTGGTGGGACATGCCACATCCTCAACTCTGAGGGGCTCATGCTGGGACCTGTAGTCCTGCACTTCCCACATGAACTCCTTAGATTTAAGGATGTGACTACCTCGAAAATTGAAGGACTACAAGTCCCAGCATGAACCCCTAAGATCTAAGGATGTAACTCTATGAGGTGCATGAGGACTAAATGTGACACTAAACTCTGGTTTAAAAAGATTATATTCAAACAGGTATTCTTACCCTGAAATCTCCAAATTTCTTTTTTTTTGCTGTTTTGATCTGATTTCCTTTTAGAAACTGGCTATTAGAGTTGCATGAATGATTGGGGGCTGAGCCAAGTTCAGCCCGAACATTGCCTGTTTGTCTGGCCGTTGGGCGTTTGCCAAGTGTTTGCCCCATCGAACACCCTGCAATGCACTGCGCAATGCATTCTAAGCCCTGATTGGGCAAACATTTGCATAATTTATGCTTCAAATGTTGGTTTTGTCAGGTAATTTGTGAAATCATTAATGACACAATCTCATGAAAATTTGCATGAAAATTTACATTTTTGTTTTACAGAACGTTCTGTTTTGGACACATTTATAGCCAGCTTAAGGATCATTTTTGGAGAATAAAGATATTGGGGCTGATTTACTAAGATGAATGCGCTGTGCCGGTTCAGACCTTAATTGGTGCGCCAGATAAATTATTAATTAAGCGTATGAACCCACGCACGAATAAGCGCAACACATAATATGCCGGCGCACCGCGATAATAATATGCCATTGATAATAGCACATGCCGTTATCATTAACAGTCATTCAAACAGGGGCAACACGACTTACAGTGCGACTTGGGGTGACTTACAACACGACTTGGGGCGACTTTGCAACACGACTTGGGGGGACTTACAACACGACTTGGGGCGACTTACAACACGACTTTAAGTCGCCCTCAGGCCTCCAAGAGCATACCAGGCCCTTCAGGTCTGGTATGGATATTAAGGGGAACCCCACGCCAAAAAAAAAAAAATCCAAGCACGCAACCTGGCAGGCCGCAGGAAAAGATGAGAGAGCGCCCCCCCTCCTGAACCGTACCAGGCCACATGCCCTCAACATTGGCAGGATGCTTTGGGGTCCCCCCAAAGCACCTTGTCCCCATGTTGATGAGGACAAGGTCCTCATCCCCACAACCCTGGCCGGTGGTTGTGGGGGTCTGCGGGGGGGGGGCTTATCTGAATCTGGAAGCCCCCTTTAACAAGGGCACCCCCAGATCCCGGCCTCCCACCTGTGTGAAATGGTAAGGGGGTACAAAAGTACCCCTACCAATTCACCAAAAAAGTGACAAAAGTGTTAAAAATGACAGGAGACGGTCTTTGACAAGTCCTTTATTAAAGTCTTCTTTCATCTTCTTTCTTCTGGTCTTGTTCCGTCTTCCTTTCTTCATCCTTCAGTTTCTTTATCTTCTTCCTCCATCTTCTTCTTCCTCCGATCCGCTTCTTCTTGCTCCGGTGTTCTCATCTGGGATCTTCCTCCACGGCGTCTCTTCTTCATTCTCGGGCCGCTCCCCGCAATGGGAGGCTCCCGCTGTGTGACACTTCTCTTCTTCTGACAGGTCTTATATAACGGAGGGCGGGGCCACCTGGTGACCCCGCCCCCCTCTGATGCATGGTTCCATGCAACTTCAAACTGCTTGGTATTAAAAATAAATGTAATGAGGTATTCATCAATACATAACTGCATTAAGTGTCTTTTATATCTGCCTAGAGTTGAACTTTAACCGCTTCCCGACCGCCTCATGTAGATATACGTCAACAAAATGGCACGGGCAGGCTAAAGCACGTACCTGTACGTCCCCTTTAATTTGCCTGCCCGGGGGGCGCGCGCGCGCCGCCAGTGGCGCACGTGCGACCCGGTCGGGAGCTCCGTGACCACGGCCGCGGGACCAGCGGACCCGATCGCCGCTGGTATCCCGCGATCGGGTTACGGAGCTGAAGAACGGGGAGAGGTCTATGTAAACAAACCTCTCCCCGCGCTTCCTACACTGACTGTCAGTGATCGGCGGTTCCCTGTCATCGGGAACGCCGATCAATGACGTCAGACGTACAGCCACGCCCCCCTACTGTAAAAAAAAACACAACACGTCACACTGACTCCTCCCCGCCCCCTAGTGGTTAACCCCCTAACTATAACTGTCATTTACATAGGAATCAGTGCTATTTAAATAGCAGTGATTGCTGTATAAATGACAAATGTCCCAAAAATGTGTCAAAAATGTCCGATGTGTCCGCCAAAATGTCGTAGTCACAATAAAAATCGCTGATCGCCGCCATTACTAATAAAAAAAAAAATATTAATAAAAATGCTATAAAACTATCCCCTATTTTGTAAACGCTATAACTTTTGCGCAAACTAATCAATAATCGCTAATTGCGATTTTTTTTACCAAAAATATGTAGAAGAATACGTATCGGCCTGAACTGAGGAAAAAAAATGTTTTTTTTATATATTTTTTGGGGATATTTATTATAGCAAAAAGTAAAAAATATTGCATTTTTTTCAAAATTGTCGCTCTATTTTTGTTTATAGCGCAAAAAATAAAAACCGCAGGGGCGATCAAATACCACCAAAAGAAAGCTCTATTTGTGGGAAAAAAAGGACGCCAATTTTGTTTTGGAGCCACGTCGCATGACCGCGCAATTGTTAGTTAAAACGACGCAGTGCCGAATTGCAAAAAGGGGCCTGGTCCTTTGGCTGCCAATTGGTCCGGGGCTGAAGTGGTTAAATACAGTACTGACATAGCAGGTCCTAATCAAACCCTCTAAGATTTTTTTTTTGTTAGAAGGTGAAATTCGTGTACCACTCTACAATTTACTGTATTGTATTGTACTGATGTTACTGAAGACTAGAGGTTTCTGCTTATACAGGTAGTTCCCCAAGTTCTTCTCATTCATGTTCCTTACAACACTGATTACTTCACTGTAGTTGTAAAGGGGGACTGAAAAATATACACTGTTTGTGGGAAACTGTTCCCTGTTCTGGGAAACACTGTTCTAGACAAGCACTATAGTGAATCAAATTGACAGATCACACCCATGTATGTATTGGTAACTAGTTTGCATTGCTGCTTCTTTTATTTCCATAGATGTGATGAAATGTATAAAGTCACATAGTGTATAGAGTGTTCTAGTGTGGAAGGTTTATAACATGGCTGATTTATTTCTCTTTGAGAAATGTAAACCAATGAAATTGAATATTGCATAAGAATCATAAAGATGGTAAGAGCTTGAGCTTCGCTGTCCTATTTTGCTGTGGGGTATGTAAACTTAATGAAAGCAATTTCATACAGCCAGCCTGAAACAGCGGGGGATTAAGACTATTTTAATTGCTTCGATGAAATAAAACCTTTTTTATCACTTTAAGGCTACATTTTGTGCAACTCTTATTATAATCAACATGCATTTTTAAAAAGATGGTGATTGCTATGTTGGACATTATCATACGGCATGTAATAAAATGTTGTAAATGTTACAGCAAAAAAGTCTTTGGCAACCCAGAAAAACTGGCTATATTGTTACACTTCAGCCTACCCCAGATGGCTTTTTAAAGATGAAATGAAAGCCAGGATGGGACAAGAAGATTTTATCTATGTCTCTCAATAAAACATTTATATTCAAGCATAAAAGATTATGACATTTCTGGGCCCAGTGCTGTAAAATACCATGATTTCCATTCAAAAATAATATTGCCATGGTAAATGCAATGATGTCAGCAAGTGCAACACAATATTGTTGAATTGCACTGCAAAGGCTTTACACTGATAATATTTCTAATTATTATTAGAGTATCACTGTGCTGGTGCTCAAAGCTTCTAAAAATGCAGTGGGGTCAGGCCCTTCTATAGGGATTCCATCTTGAATCTAATCCACAAACAAGTCTTGGGGTTCAGACACAGTTTTTACCCTGTGTTTTAAGCATAGGTTCACACACTGCTGTTCTGGCCATTCCAAGTGCAACATAAAGAATCAAAATAACATATACTGTATATTGTACACATCTACAAATTAGTCTACTACTCCAAAATTAGCTACTCAAGCTACATTGATTGAGCTATATGCTGCATGTCTAATATAATTCCTGTTTATAAAGGAATGCCAATAACAAAATAACAAAACTCAATTCTCAGAAAAAACTTTCAATTATCAAGTGATATAAAAATAATGATGAAAAAACTAAAGCAAAATCACAATAAATCAAGCACGTGGGTTAAAGAGGTTGTAAACCCCAAGAAAAAATTTAACAAAAAAATAACCTGTAAGACGAAGGCATAATAAGTTAGTATGCATCACATACTAGCACATTATGAAATACCTAACTTAGGATGAAGCCCTCCAGTGGCGCCTGCACACCGCTGAGAAGGCTAACATCTTTCTTCCAGGTTCGCGGGCTGTGGCACTGTGAGTGGCTGGAGCCGCGATGACATCACTCCCATGCATGAATGCAGGAGCCGCCGGTCGCGGCACAGGGCTCTGAAGAAACGAACACAGGCATTGTTTTGTTTCATTTTATTTTGATTTGTTATTTACATAAATTTGTTTAGTTAAATTTGTTAAATTCTTTTTTGGAATTAGTTTAGTTTATTCGTATTCGAATAGATTAGAATTTTTGGAATTTGAATTCGAATAGTTTTCGCATCAATTTAGAATAGTTTTCAAATTTGAATAGCTTTCCATAATAAAATATATTCTATTATATATTATTAGACCTGAAGGACCTTTTTTTTTATTTTATAACAGAATTATTTAGATACTGTCTGGAATCTCCAGCTGACAGCTGGGATGAGTAATTCTTGTTAGGATGTTGGCGGGTACCAGCTCCTTAACAACCAATGACTAATGAATAAAGCAATCAGCGCAAACCTAAAAATCAAAAATGACACAAACTAGTGCAGCTGGACACAAAAAAGGTGTTTTACAAATCCTTCATAATACAATGTAAAAACTAAAAAATAGTGCAGCGCATCAAAAAATCATATATAAACAAAAAACACAAAATATATAAAATATAATAACAAAAGTTCATATCCGAAGGATGCGGAATGAAGTGGCGTGGGTGATCACCCAAGTGACTCTAGATAATAACTTGAATAAATCATGAAGTGAATGAAATCCTCCACCATAAATGAATAGGTACTCTTACCAAATGTGCTATGCACATGCGCATGGACCCAATCAGGGAGAGAGCAGGAAATTTCCAATCCGGATTAGATACGATCTGTGTGCTAACCCGTCAGTAGGTGATATCCCTCTGTACACGACTGCCGGGGCCTACTCAAGTCGAGCTCATGCCCCGGGGTAGTTTGCGATACACCGGGAGGCCTCTCTCGCCTACCAACCCCGGCTCTCCATCTCCAAAAAATATTTTTTTCAAACGGTTAGGGAGTCGCGCTTTGCTACACGGACTGTGATTGGACGCTAGCGGTTTGCGTCATTTCCGTTGTCAAGTGCGCAGCGATGGAGAGCCGGGGTTGGTAGGCGACAGAGGCCTCCCGGTGTATCGCAAACTATCCTGGGGCATGAGCTCGACTTGAGGGGGCCCGGCAGTCGTGTACAGAGGGATATCACCTACTGACGGGTTACCACAAAGATCGTATCTAATCCGGATTGGAAATTTCCTGCTCTCTCCCTGATTGGGTCCATGCGCATGTGCATAGCACATTTGGTAAGAGTACCTATTCATTTATGGTGGAGGATTTCATTCACTTCATGATTTATTCAAGTTATTATCTACAGTCACTTGGGTGATCACCCACGCCACTTCATTCCGCATCCTTCGGATATGAACTTTTGTCACTATATTTTATATATTTTGTGTTTTTTGTTTATATATGTTTTTTTGATGCGCTACACTATTTTTTATTTTTTACATTAACCAATGACTAATCCCTGTTGCTAACAACAAGGGATGATTCACTGGTTGTTAGGATGCTAATGAGTTTCAGCTCCCTAAACAGAGTTCCGCCGTTTTTTTTTAAAAGTCAGCAGCTACAAATATTGCAGCTGCTGACTTTTAAAATATGGACACTTACCTGTCCAGCACGCCTGCGATGTCAGCCCCCAAAGCTGATCTGTCGATCGGCTCTCGGTTGCTGCCGCCGCATCTTCGGTATGGGAATCAGGAAGTGAAGCTTTGTGGCTTCACTTCCTGGTTCCCTACTGCACATGCGCGAGTCGCGCTGCGCAATACGGACGGTCCCTGCTGTCTCTGGGATCCGTGTGTTTCCCAGCAGACAGCAGGGGGGGAGGTGACGGGAAGTGGCGTAAATACCTGCAGAGTCTGCGGCTATCTATGCCCAGAAGTGGGTGCAGATACCTGTATTATACAGGTATCTGCACTCCCCTCCCCCCTGAAAGGTGGTAATTGTGGCACCGGAGGGGGGGTTCCGATGAGCGCAAGTTACACTTTAGGGTGGAACTCTGCTTTAACAACCAATGACACATCCCTCGTCCCTACATTTGACTTGACATTAGCCTCTCACAATTCCCTTATATAGCATCACTCTGATCGAGAGAGGCTGCATGAGCAGCTAGTTATGTGAACTGCATGCAAATATGATGACATGAAGCAAGAACGGAGTGAAACGAGAGATATTTTCATCTGTTTGCTGCAGCTGGTGCTTTCAATAGGCAGGGCAAAAGATAATGCAGATATTTTTTTTATTTTTTAATGAAATTCATGTAAATAGCTGAATTTAAAGTGCTTGCTGCCCCAAAGCTTCATATTCATGACATGTGCCTGCTGTACCATGAAAACCGTGAAATCCATGGTGTTCCTGACATGTGCCTGCTGTACCATGAAAACCGTGAAATCCATGGTGTTCCTGCTAGACCCCTTGCTTTCCTATTTTTAAAAAAAAACTGACCACACTGGGCAGGAGAGCACACCATGGTCAGTTATATAGCTATGCTGGGAACCCAGTGTGCTCTTCTCCAATTATCAGACTTGTCCTGACATGCCCCCGCTGCACAGCCATTCACTGGGAAGCTCAGTGTGCTACTGCTTCTCCTCCCCCTCAGCTCTTATGCAGCTGAGAACAAAGGGAATGTGATCATTTATAAAAAAAGGGAAAAAAGGTATTGATAATGTTTTTTTTTTATATCTATACAAAAAATGTTTGCCTTTCATTTCTATTTTAGACTGAATGAGTTGTTTTACAAGGTGATCCTTTACAATCACTTTAACTCTATATCTCCTATACAGCAATCTTCTATACAGCAGCACTCAGGCTAGGAGAGGGTGGGGCAGCACTGAGGGCCAATGAAGTGTGTTATATGCAAATGTCCTGGAAGAAACATGCTGATAGGAGGAGATAACAGTGTAGGAAGAGGTTTGACCACCTTAAGCTGCTCCTCTTTCACTGTCCAGTAATCAGGTTGCACACAGAGACAGGGCACACTGTATCCTTTCTATGGTCTATAACTTTATAGCTTTAAAATAAATACAGTTCTGTGCTGTGTTTCAGATTAGTAAATCTGAAAACTGCATACAAAGAAATGCAAAACACTTAGGCGGATAAAGCAGTTCCCGTATATGTATTTATGTGTATTTAGTTTGTAATATATACAGTATATACTGTGTATATATATATGTGTGTGTGTGTGTGTGTGTTTGCCTGGAGTTTAAAATGATATCATCCTCCTGGCTGTGATGTGTAGCAGGGCTGTGTAAATCTCAAGTCTGAATAGTTAGAATTGCAAATTCTTTGTCTTGAAAAACAACTCTTTTACTAAGGCTAGCCATAGAGCAGCAGAAGTCTTGCAGACCCCGAAAATGACAGGAGGACACCTACCAGTCATTTGTAATGCTTGGACTCATTTAGGTTAATTGTTTGACTTCTCCATCACACAAGAATGAGGCACATTCAGTTATTTACTTATTCATTATTTATTACTGATATTTATATAGAGCTGACAATTTACGCACTACTTTACATACCGTATTTATCAGTGTATAACATGCGCCGGCAAGTTTAGGAGGGAATTTTAAAGGAAAAAAACTTTTAGGAGGGAAGTTTAACCACTTCAGCCCCGGACCAATTTGCAGCCAAAGGACCAGGCCCCTTTTTGTGATTCGGCACTGCGTCGCTTTAACTGACAATTGCGCGGTCGTGCGACGTGGCTCCCAAACAAAATCGGCGTCCTTTTTTTCCCACAAATAGAGCTTTCTTTTGGAGGTATTTGATTGCCCTGCGGTTTTTATTTTTTGCGCTATAAACAAAAATATAGCGACAATTTTGAAAAAAATGCAATATATTCTTATACATATTTTTGGTAAAAAAAAAATCGCAATTAGCGATTATTGATTGGTTTGTGCAAAAGTTATAGCGTTTACAATATAGGGGATAGTTTTATAGCATTTTTATTAATATTTTTTTTTACTAGTAATGGCGGCGATCAGCGATTTTTATTGTGACTGCGACATTATGGCGGTGTTTTTTTTTTTTTTACATTAGGGGGCGTGGCTGATGTCTGACGTCACTGATCGGCTTTCCCGATGACAGGGAACAGCCGATTAGTGACAGGCAGTGTAGGAAGCACGGGTAGAGGTTTGTTTACACAGACCTCTCCCCGTTCTTCAGCTCTGTGACCTGATCGCGGGACACCAGCGGCGATCGTGTCCGCTGGTCCCGCGGCCGTGGTCACGGAGCTCCCGACCGAGTCGCAAGCGCGCCGCTGGCAGTGCGCGCGCGACCCACGGCTAGGCTCTTAAAGGACCACGTACCTGTACAAGGTTTTGCCTAGCCGTGCCATTCTGCCGACGTATATCGGCGTGAGGCGGTCGGGAAGCGGTTAAGGAAAAAAACTTACATTTAAATGCCCATCAATGCAGCCTTGTCAGTGTTCATCTGCAGCCTTGTCCATCATTGCACCCTTGCCCAGTGTCCATCTGCAGCCTTGCCCAGTGTCTTTGCAGCATTGCCCAGTGTCTTTGCAGCATTGCCCAGTGTCTTTGCAGTCTTGCCTAGTCTCTTTGCAGCATTGCCCAGCCTCATTGCAGGCTGATTATTTAAAAATTGGCTCTGATCTCCGCTGACTGTGAGCGGAGAGGAGCAAGCGCCGCCGACATACACAAAGCCGAGGTTACCCGGCTAGGCTCGGCTTCTCTCGGCTCCTCTCGCAGTCCCGCCCAGTCCTGCCCTATGATGGACATAACACAGGTCCAATGGTGGGACTGGGCGTGACTGTGAGCGGAAGTGAGAGGAGCCGAGCGCCGCCGAGAGACACATAGCCGAGTGTACTCGGCTAGGCTTGGCTCTGCTCACAGTCACGCCCAGTCCCTGTGTTATGTCCATCATAGGGCGGGACTGGGCGTGACTATGAGCAGAGCCGAGAGGAGCCAAGCCTAGCCGAGTAGACTTGGCTTTATGTATATCTGCGGCGCTCTCTCCTACGCTCACAATCAGCGGGCGATCGGCGGGGATCGGCGTATAACACGCACCCATGATTTTCCCCTGATGTTAAAGGGAAAAAAGTGCGTGTTATACGCTGACAAATATGGTATATATTGTACATTCACATCAGACCCTGCCCCAAAGGAGCTTTCAATCTAAGGTCCTTGATAAAGAAAGCACTCCTTTTTGCCTAGGTATACTCCAAAATCTGCTTGTTGGACCAAGAAGGGATGGTTGTTAAGGACCTGCTTTAGAAAAAATTAAACAATTTTCCTTTCCTCTAGCATTAGTTACCTGGATTTTTATATTTGATTGTACAAGCATAAGATACTGTTCCTGGTAGCCCTGTTGATTGCATTACTGTATGTAAGCTACTCGATACTGCATTCATGCTGAGGTATAGCCCCATTGCTACTGTTGAGATAAAGAGCTTACAAAGCTAAGTCAGCTGGAAAGCAAATCTTGCCTTTAAAATCTTTTGAATGCATTGTAAAGCTCCCCACTTGTTCATTTTTAGCTCCCATTTACAGTCAAGTAAGCAGCTTTCCATAACATTTAATGCACAAAGCAGGACACTATTGTTTTAGGAAAAATGACATCTTTTACTTAAGAGGTATTTTTCTTGTTCATTCAGATCAAGTTCTCTACAAGCCTTGCTGCTTTTACCTATATATATCGATCTGGAATCACAAAAGAGTATGCCAAATTGCACAACTATAGAAGTTTCTTGGAGAATTCTGAGCATACTAAATTCTATACTACTTCATACTAGCCCGACTTTTATACAAATAATAAATATTATGGCCCACAGTTATTTGAATTTATAGTTTTAATTCCACTATAGAATTCATACTGTGAAATAATATGTTTGCTGAAGGCTAACTCTTCTAATTGAGCATTCTGCCAGAGTACACACAATGGTCTTATATTAACACAGCCCAAAGGGACAGTATGCTATAGTTAATATGTAATTTTCCCTTAACTGTAACACACATATCCATTTATTTACTAATACCACTGTAAGGTATATCTTTGCTTACTGTAGTAGATCTGTAGATGAGTAAAATCATGATTTAGTATGCTTTACAGTGTTTCCTACCACTTTCTCCAAAGTTACACCCTAATGTTTTATTTATGTGTAATGTGTATTACATTTTTATTTTGTTTTATTAAAAGAAGACATGAGACATTTAAATACATTTCCCACAGGAAGGACAAAGGTGGACCTATAACAAAATACAGTAAGATGTGCTACAGTAATAACCAAATTTGATTGTAGCAGTAAACCTGCTAACAGAAATATGAAACATTTATGCCAGTGTGGGATATATTCCTATTTATATCTCATTTCTTTAAGGCATTTAGTGTAGTTTTTAACTGCGTTTACTGCAGTACATTTACTGTGAACGGCAGCACAACTAGGCTAGGCAATGTAATAAAACATTGCTCTAGCACATGCACACTAGTATGCCCCATAGGGCATGCAGTGGTATGATCCCATGACCTCTATGTTTGGTGGACACAGCACATCATTGTGCTCTGTACCTGGCCACTGTGAGTGACCAGGATATCAAGTGATCACTTTGATTGGTCATAGCAATCACATGATTTCAATGTCAACAAAAATAGTAATGAATGGCTTCCATTTATGACTGTATTGTGATTCTGTGATTGGCCTACAGCTATCGTATGGTACCTGAGTCAATCACAGTACCCTGTAACATGTGATAAACTATAGCATGTGAACAATAAGCAAGCCATTCATGACAGGTAACTATTGCTTATAACAGTGATTATCACTGTTATAAGCAATACCAGTGTAAAAAAAGAAAAATCCCTGATCACCCACCAGAGTAGCACAGTGTTATTATGATAGGTATGTAAAATAAAATAGTAAAAAAATAAAAAAAAATATTTAACAAATTGAATAAGAAATAATTTTATTAATGTTGTGTAGCATCAACACTTTTTCAAAGTGACCCACTATATGTAAATTTAGTTTTTGCCCTAAACTACAACTGAGTTTTGGGGTAAATTATTCTAGGTTGTGCTTTGGCATCAGTTTGGCTGGACTGTATTAAGGTTCTGCCTGGTCATAGGTGAGGTGAGCACCTGTGACAGGCCTGAGAACGCAGTCTGGTTGGATGCATTGGGTACCAATCTTTCCCCGGAGCCAATCAGTGGGTGCCTCTTGCCTCGCTGTGTATTCCGAGGGGGGGAGGGTGCTGAAGTTACGTGGTTCAGGGTTCTGGTTCCGGTCCTGACCAGCCCCGTGAGAGGTCTCGGTCCAGCAATGTCTACTGAATCCAGGGTCCCATTCCTACTGACTAGCCCCAGAGGCCTTCATGGTCTGGGGTGGGGATCCATCTGTTTCCGAGCCTGGGAACTGGCTAGTTCGAGGCGTAGTAACTGAAGAAGGATTCTGAAGTGTCCGGGTGCCGTCTCAGGATTGGAGAGGCCCAGCAACTCCACATGCGACCAGAGGAGGACTCTTTGGAGGAGGGCCACGCACGAGGCTGGCTGCTCGGTAAGAGCCTGGAAGCTGAGATATATGGACACTAGTTGAATCAGCATTTCCTACAGTATCGCTGGATCGGCTGAAAGATACTGGTACCATAGGAAACGTTCCTAACCTAACCTTCAGTTGCAACTAAGTTCCTGTGAGAGACTTTGTGTTTCACACAAAGTTTCCTAACCAAGTTTGTGGTAGAGACTTTGCTAAGTATAGATCACTTGTTGGCTGCTAGATCTGCAAACAAGGGCTTATCCATTAGTGAGTTATCCAGCTGCGAGTGGCTACTCCCTGGATCATCTAGAGAGAGACATTTATTCAAGTGTCAGCAAGTTCCAAGTGCCTGAGCTTCTATACCATTGCCCTATATTCCTAACTGAGAGACTGTGTTTTGTTTCAAAGTTTGCAAATAAAAATCCTCAAAAGGACTTTGAGTGTCAGTCTTCACAGTTACTGGGTACTAACCCTGGGAACCCCTAGACGAGAACGACAAGCTACAAGGCAGAAGAGGTAATCGGTAAGCCCAGAAAATCTTAGCCGCCCCCAGGGGTTATGGCGTTACATTATTTTTTTTTTAATTACTGTCACCCATCAGTATCCATAATACTGCCATATGATGGAACTGTACTGCACTGATGACAGTATGTAAAAAAAAAATATTAAAAAAAAAAAACACCTTATGTCTTAATTTTCCAAAAATTGTGACAAAAAATTACAACTTAAAAAAACTTGCCATGCCTCTTACTAAATGCCTTGGACTGCCTACTTTATGAAGAGGGGTCATTTGGGTGGTATTTGTACTGTCCTGGCAATTTAGGGCCACAAGAAATTAGAGGCATGGTCAATACATCAGGGTTGATCAGTTTTTAATTATACTGTATATACTCTAGTTTTTATAACCTTTACACAGACTAAATAATATACACTGTTTTGGATTATTTTTACCAAAGAAATGTAGCAGACTACTTTTTGGAAGAAAGATTATTTGTTTGCAGAATTTTCTAAATGACCAAAAACATGATTTTTTTTTTTTAAATGTTTATATTTTTGTAATTTATAATCGCCAAAAATAATAAAAAAAATAAAAACAGTAGTGATCATATACCACCAAAAGAAAGCTCTATTTCTGTAAAAAAAAAATATAAAAATGTAATTTGTTAACAGTGTTGCATGACCGAGCAATTTCCAGTTAAAGTAGCACAGTGCTGAATTGCAAAAGTGCCTCAGTCCTCTGAAACCATTGCTGGGAGCCAATCATGTGACTAGACAAGTGTACCTTGAAAATAGGTAAGTATAAGCATCTTCCTTACACAGGATAGTTAGAGTGGGATTTAGAAAGAGGGTGGGAGTATGTTCAAGCATAGTTAGCAATATCCTGGTATTCCACTTTAAGTAAACTATTTATAATGTAAAAAACTTCCAATAGTAAAACTCACATTGCACAAAATAAAACCAAGCCTTCAGTAAAAACAGAGCAAACAAACTGCAATGGTTCAGTGGTGTACTGCGGCCACGGCGGACCAGAAGTGTGCACACAACCGTAGTTCCTCACCCACTCCTAGGTCTCTGCTCCCGGCGGCAGTGTAGCTTCTCAGTAGAGAGGTGTCTCACATTAGTACAATTGATTGTCCTGTAGTTCTGTTTCGTCATTAAGACTATTTATATCCAATTTTTAGGTTGAATTGCAGATTTGACTTGTTAGTTGTTACTAACCATCTGTTCTGGGAGCTACCTTTTGTTTGTAGTACATTGCTGAATCTTTTATAAGAAAAAAAAAATAAGAGCAAGAACAGCATGCACCTAAACTACTGCATATTATATTATTCACATTCACTGCAACCCCCCCCCCCCCTCCAACTTAAACTGTCCTGCTGCTAGCCAATTCTACAATACTATACAAGCATTAAAATCTGCAGTATTTTAATGCTTGCTGTAAAACCCAGCCTGGGGTCTTTGACTTTGTTGTCTCCTAATTGTAGTAGTAATACACCTGCCTGTTCTCTTTTTCTCTAGTATATTTCTGCCAATTCTCCCTCATAAAATGTGCTGGTGGTCAATTTTACATCTTCAGTCTTTTAAATCTTTTATTTATTTATTTATTTTTTTAAGATATATCTATTGATTTTAAAATGAACACAATAAAAAAAAAAAAAAAAAAAACATATAAACTAACAATGGTCTCTCATTTATTATTATAACATAACAGTAATAAAAAAACTCAGGGCCTGTATCGAGTATAAAAAAACAAATCAAATGAGAAGTCAGCAAAATAGACAAGAAACATTCAATTTTATCATCCCAGATTTAGGCTACTTTCACACTGGGGTGGGCAGGCATCGGCGGTAAAGTGTCACTATTTTTAGCGGTGCTTTACTGTAGTTTTAGCGGTGCTATCCTAAAAATTTATAAAAAATAAAATTAATAAAAAAACTCAGGGCATGTATCGAGTATAAAAAAACAAATCAAATGAGAAGTCAGCAAAATAGACAAGAAACATTCAATCTTAACATCCCAGATTTAGGCTACTTTCACACTGGGGTGGGCAGGCATCGGCGGTAAAGTGTCACTATTTTTAGCGGTGCTTTACTGCAGTTTTAGCGGTGCTACCCAGCAATGGTTTCAGGGGAATGGGGCACTCCAGCGGCGCTTTGCCGGCGGTTTGGCCGCGCTGCCCCATTGATTGCAATGACCAGGGGCGCTTTAGGAGCAGTGTATATACCGCTCCTACAGTGCTGCAAAGATGCTGCTTGCAGGACTTTTTTTTACCATCCTGCAAGCGCATCGCTCCAGTGTGAAAGCACTTAGGCTTTCACACTGGAGAGACAGGAGAGGCTTTTTACAGGTACTATGCAGGTGCTATTTTTAGCGCTGTAGCACCTGTAAAGTACCTCAGTGTGAAAGTAGCCTTAGAGAAAACAGAATAAGTGGTTTGGAGACCCAAGTGAGCTTACAAAGTGGTCGGCTAGCACTGATTATTTGCAGTCAAGGAGTAGTCTTTTTTGTGTAGAAACAAAGGATCCGCAACAAGTGTTTATCATGTTTAGAAATAGAAATATCACCAAATATGCCTAGTAATCAGTTCTTAGGATGCAATATATTGGGAAGACTCAGTGCTGATGAAATGAAAGTATTGATCTCTACCCACAAATTATAGACAAAAAGCTCCAGAAACAACAAAGGAAGTCAGCTGTAGCACCACAGACTCGAAAACACTCAGGAATTGGGCAACCTAATCAGTGTGAAATGACTGTGGTGGAACAGCTTCCGTTGGATATTTAATCCTCTCTTTGGAGGAGATCACCAAGCTCTTATATGTTTCACTAAATTCTAACCAATCTTAATCAGTAAGTTGAAGAGCCAGTAGAGACCACTTACACAGGGCATTTAGGTTTCTAATTGTAGAATCCGCAATAAGTAATACATAGATATTAATTTAGTTTTGCCTGGGTTTCTCAATAGTTTTTCAAGGGGAGTAATTGGGGATGCTTCCTGAGGGCAGGTCAGTGATGATTCCCTGTGTATTACTGTAGATGGTGGGAGGGAAGCATCCCCTGATGTTGTTCAGAGCAGCTATGTAGAAGGTATGGGCCATGGGGAAGCGGATGCCATGTTTCCAACGGTACCTCAAGAAGCTGATATCAATTCAGGTAATTACATTAATTGCATTTAAAAACACATTTTTTTATTACTACCTAACTGCGTCAAATTTTTTTTAAATCTGTCCAGAGTTTAGCTTTAAACTATTTTTAGATCTGAGCACACTAAACGTAGATAAGGTAAAAAAGAACTAAATACACAAATTTGCCTTAACATTTGTACAGCACGCTCTTTAAAAAAAAAAAAAAAAAAAACCTTTACATGCATAATGTCACGTCCAAACTTCATCATTACAAAGCACTAATCCTATGGCATTTAAATTCCAACTATAAAAGCTATACAGAACATCATGTAAATGTTTCAGAAAGCCATGTAATATTCAGTCTCTGACAATTTTACGACCAGGTTATAATTTAATTAACAAATTTCATATGTAATTTTCATTTGTTATGCTAAGTATATTTCAAGGCAACATGCAAATTATGATGTACTTTTGAGCTTCTACTATAATGCAGCTAAAGAAAAAAAATAGTTGACTAGCTATGATTTAGAATAATTTTATCAAACGACATGATATTTTTGTGCTAGGCTGTATCCACATAAAATAATAATAAAAATACTAACCCAAATAATAAATTAAAGTAAATCCATCCACTCATAATTATGGTGCCTACCCATTTTCAGACATCACCCAAAATAAAGATATTACATATCCCTGCATTTCTAAATTTCCCTTTTCTCTTTTGTCCTATTTCTTTTCTTAGTTCTCTACCTTATTCCCTAATTTCAAATATTCATTGGTTGGGCCAATGTGCCACAGACTGTACCTGTGAAATGTGCACATCTGTACAGTTCCTTGTCAATATCCTCCAATGAATAAAACTATCCCCATGACTAAGCTCCGGGGGTGGGGTGAAATGCGTTGGGGGCATGGCCTGGTCAGAGACCAGGCTGACATTGCCCCTCCATTCATCGCAGTAGGACACCATAGATGTGTGACTTCCAGGGGTCACCGTTCTTTCCTTGAACTCTTGCAAGAGCCAGGAAGGGCTCCATCCCCTGACAGCACTCTAGCAGCAGCTGCGGATGCATTGTCTACATACCCCTTCCCTATCGAGCTTGAGTGGCACACACACTTTTCTCAGGTCACAATGAATATAACTAAATGGACATTTCTGCATTTGCTTAGAACACTTGAGAAGAAGCTACTACTTTAATTTTAAAGAGACCCTGTGAGCTTTCTAAAAGGACAAATCTATGTGGGCGCTACAATAGAATAAAGCATATATTTATTGACCTTTGCACTTTCCAATTTTCTCTACCTCTCTATTAAAGTGATGCAGCCTCAGAAAGCTTGCCATTTTACACTTCTGTTTTCCCCATTATAAGCTAAATTCTTCATCTGACCCCTACATTACTGCTGTGTTCAGTGATGGGTTGGAGAACAGAGCCCACATTTTTGGGGGATTTTTGATAGAGTAGCAAATGGTTAAATTCCCCTCAGTTTATTGTTTGCTTTTGTGTCCTATTGTGTTGAGAAGATTTCCTTTTTCACATCATGTGAGAATGGTTACCAGGACAAATAGAAGGGCTGAATCTACCTAGCAGGGTTACAACACTCTATAAAAACATGAAAGGGTTTCCAACCATTCTGTTCTTTATAAAAAAAAATAAGTTTTGAATATATAAATTAGGTTGTTTGCTATTTTGGCCCACCTATATCAAACAACTCCCTGCGCTCAAAGGGATGAACTGTCTTAATGTTTGTTTGGGTAAATTTCTACAGTATAAAAATAAATAAATATATATATACTTGGTTCAATGTGCAACACAGAGTTGGTGCACTAGTAGCAGCTGCTTAGAGGGAGTCGTATATAAAATGTACAATAAATAACAGGTGTCGAGGAATAAAATAATTAAATGAATCAATTACATGCATCCAGCCTGTGCCAATATTGTAGCAGCGCTTGGGTATCAGAACAGACTGATAAGGTGGAAAAGTATCACTTAATAAATAAATAAATAGATATAAATATATAAATAGCTATAAGGTGCGGTAATATATAATAGTATGAATAGATCAAACAATCAAATAATAATAATGAATAAGTGGATCGGTGAGAGGTAATCATTCAGCAATTGAAAAACAGTCCAGCTTTCTCCATACAGAATAAAAATGATTCAGTGTGCCAAAGATCTGTTAAGTCCATCCACCAGTGCACTCCACCACGTGATAGGAAGATTCCCCTTTGGGGATGCACTCACCAGAAATAAATAAAATAACGGCATATACACTGTCTCATCTAGGTGCTGCTTTAATCCTCTTTCGATTCTCCAAATATTCCTCCACCGCCTCTGATTCAATAGCTCCCCAGACAGGTCATGTATTGAAAAAGAATTCACCACATAGCGTGATACTGCATAAACAATTTATTTACCCCCCTACTAGATTCAAGAAAAAACCCCTTTGTACAATAAGCTTACCAGATCAGATATATAAATTAGCATTAGGATAAATGTAGGTCTGTGCACTATGCCTGAGAGGTGCCTTCCGGTCGCGCTCTGCCGATTTCCGCTGTGTGGAGCGGTGTATCCAGCGTCCCGAGGGCTTCCTGGTCGGTGGCACGCAGGCTGGTGCGCACACGTCACTTCCTGTGTTCTCTGGTCTCCGACCCTGACGTACGTTTCGTCCTATCGGACTTCCTCACGAGGGCGTGACCAGAGAACCGGAAGTGTCCCTTTTAAGGTGATGGACCGCAAATCCAACCAATGGGCGTGCACGCATGGATGAAATAGGAGTTTATACAGCGCCAATGCGCCACGTCTATTGTGATATATAAAAATGCTATTTCGGACAGCTATTCCAAAAATTATTAGGCAATAATCATATTGGTACAATATGGCATTAAGGAGCTGGGATATCGCACCTCATGGTCAACTTATGAAGATTCCTAACATGCATGCGCGTGCCTCCTTAAATTCATTAACCCTTAAGTAATCAGCCTTGTCCGTAACAAAATCTGATTCAGAGTGTGGATCCATGAAAAGGAGGGCTATGGCTCAGTTATATTATGATAACAACTGTGAGCATATAAATGTTGGATATAGTGCACATATATTAAAAACAAATAAAATTTAATACACTCCTTGGAGTCTAAGTTAAAATATAAATGCGGATTTAAATGCATAAAAAATCGCACAAAAAATTGCATATAAAAAATCGCATACAAAAATTTGCATAAAAAATGGAAAAAAACGCATTAAAACCCCATAGAGTAAATAACATATTAATAAATACCACTTATAAAACCACAAACGGGCCCGGGTAAATAAATCATACATAATTAGGTGAAAGAAGTATAAATATATGGAAATATATTTATATAAAAAAGTATTTAAAAATTGGCTAAAATATGTATTAAACCAAGGATAAATGTAGATTAAATCATAAAAGAGTCCTTCTATCCCAATGAAAAAAAAACGCTCGTAAGATGGTTGGTATGTGTATAGCCCAATGTACATAAATATATACAATCTAAAATATAGATTATAAAGGTACATGAGATATTGGTAAAAGTATATGTGCCCACCGCAGGAGATGAATGCGGGGTTCTAGGTACTTTTCCTCACTGCAAAGGTGCCATAGTTGGTTAGCCCATACATGTGATAGTGGGGCTACCTCAATCCGTGTTGTGGGGCTGCTAGTGAAACCCAATCGAATGCAGATTCTGTGGCCTAGGGGTCTATGATCATAGCCCTCCTCAAATGGAATCCACCAAAGTACAAGCGACATCACAACTCATGGAAAAAAACAAGATATAGCATCTAGCTGCGTACGAATAAATAAACAAATAAATAAATAAATTTGATTACATCAGAGAAAATAAAATAAAATAAAATCAGAGTCAATAAAATCATATACAACTCCAAATTATCGCAGAGGGGGTGGTTAAGTGTCACTGATAAAGCAATTAATGTCGAGCTCTACATTTAGACCTCTAGGGGCGAGAACGTCAGTCAAAAAAATCCATTTGGTTTCTTTTTTCGACAATTCTCTTACCCTATGGATGCCCCTCCAATGAGGTTGAAGGTGTTCGATACCCCAAAATTCAAGGCCACTAGGATCGCTGTCATGTTTTAATTTGAAGTGTAAGGAAACATTATGGTCTTTGTAACCCAGTTTGATGTTGTTAATATGTTCAGCTATTCTTATACGCAAAAGCCTGCGTTTTATCCTGTATGGAGAAAGCTGGACTGTTTTTCAATCGCTGAATGATTACCTCTCACCGATCCACTTATTCATTATTATTATTTGATTGTTTGATCTATTCATACTTTTCCACCTTATCAGTCTGTTCTGATACCCAAGCGCTGCTACAATATTGGCACAGGCTGGATGCATGTAATTGATTCATTTAATTATTTTATTCCTCGACACCTGTTATTTATTGTACATTTTATATAAGTTTTGAATATAGGTGCAATTTAATATGCAGTGCGTGCTTACTACTCTTAATAATTACTCTTTGTTCGATCATTATGGACTTTCTATAGTAATATTTTCATTGTCATGTTCAGAACGCCACTGTCAAAATCAACAGACACAAAACAAACTTTCCATTTTCCTTTTTCGTATCACTTTAAATGCACATATATAGCTTGTTTTAAAGCGGACCTTCAGTACTTTTTTAAATCTTTCCATCTATTAAATCTTCTGCCCTTGTTGTTTTAACTTTGAATAGTAAAACATTTTTTTTTCTGCCAGTAAATACCTTGTACAGCCCACTTCCTGTTTCTTGTCCCTAGGCTTATGACATCATGCACAGCTCTCTCTCTCACTCTCATGAAAGTTTGCCAGGAAGGGAGGGGGTGAGTCATATGAGGGCCAATGAGAGCTGCATGGCTGCAGAGCTGGAGGTGTGCCTCTGTGTGTCTGTGTAAATCCAGGAAGTAAACAGACAGCAGCTTCATCTTCCCACAGTGAAAATTGATGCAGCCAGACTTAGTGGAGGGAGATTTCTGCAGCATATTTGGCAAGTACAGAATCACAGTATATATAAAATAATATGCAAAGTGGTTGGAGGGAAGCTTCGGAATGGCAAAAACATTTATATTACAAATTATGTGAGCAGACTGCAGTTCCTCTTTAAATAATTACTGCTCACTTTGCTTACATTTGAAATAATGGCTCATCTATGTTTCCTCTGGTTTCCCTATAATTTCTAAAAGTTTAATTTGAATTTTTTTCATATTAAAATGGCTCTGTGTGAGTAAACTAAGTGATACATTTTCATGCCATTGCAATTTAAGGATCAATTACAAGAATGTCATCCGTAAATTGATATAATACTAGAATTAAAATAAAATCTGCACTAACAAAAGTAAATATTCAAATAAAGCAGGCAGATCAACTGATATATAAAAAGTCTGTTATATGTAAAAATAGAAAACTACAACGCTTTAAGTGAAACTCTCCTTTAGTATTCTCTATAATAAAACTTTTACAACATGCGTACCAATAAATTTAAGTATTCCAAATAAAAAAATACTCAGTCCAGTAGTGTATAGTGCAACAATATGGGTGAGGCTCATTACAGTGCCCCCTTCTACCACCATTTCCATCAAAGCAGGTCGAAGGGCTTACCAAAAAAGATGGACCCCATCTAGAGATCTACCTATGTAATGGTACAATCCCCACATTTATATGTAAATCCATGGTTTATTGGCTTGTGAACCTGAAAAGTGAAGATTTGCTTGAGGAAACAAAGCCCTGCCAGTCTGCCACTATTAAGAAGACTGCATCCATAAAGGGACACCCTGCAGAACAAGGCATGATAAGTCAGTAATCTGGAAAAGATCAGCTGCAGGAAGCCTACAGGAAATATTGGTGACTAATGATGAGTTACCCTAGCCATAGTAGTGAATCTCACCCTAGACAAAATGTTGATCCCCACTGAAGTCTATGGGAGCTGAATCATTTTCTGACATTTTTTGACAGCAAGTTTTTCATATAAAAGGGCATAGGTAGCAAAGCACTGCCATTGGGGACATAAGCCAATGCAAAACAAATTTAAAGTGATAACAAAGGCAGAATTATTTTTTTAAATAACAAACATGTTATACTTACCTGCTCTATGCAGTAGTTTTGCACAGAGCAGCCCCAATCCTCCTCTCCTCTGGTCCTTTGCCGGTGCTCCAGGCCAAACCCTCAAGCTTAGTGCCCTCAAAGCAAGCAGCTTTCTATAGGGGCACCTGAGCAGGCTTGCTCCCAAGCCACTGCTCTGTGTGTCTATTCACATAGGAAGTGTGGCTCGGCCCTGCCCCGCCCCCACTTTCATTGGCTCACTGGCTGTGATTGACAATAGCGGAAGCCAACGGCTACTGCTGCTGTCTCAGCCAATAAGGAAAGAGACTCGGTAGAGCCAAAGCTCATGTGCACATTGCTGGATCAAGATGGGGCTCAGGTAAGTTTTAGGGGGTAAAGGAAAAAATTGCATCGCGAAAATACAATAAGATTCAATGTGAATTGAACTAACATTAACCACTTCAGCCCCGGAAGATTTTACCCCCTTCCTGACCAGAGCACTTTTTACGTTTCTGCACTGCGTCGTTTTAACTGACAATTGCGCGGCCGTGCGACATTGCACCAAAACAAAATTGAATTTTTTTTTCCCACAAATAGAGATTTCTTTGGTGGTATTTGATCACCTCTGCAGTTTTAATTTTTTGCGCTATAAACAAAAAAAACAGCAACAATTTTGAAAAAAAAAGCATTATTTTTTACTTTTTGCTATAATAAATATCCCCCAAAAATATATAAAAAAAACTAATTTTTTTCCTCACTTTAGGCCGATATGTATTCTTCTACATATCTTTGGTAAAAAAAATTGCAATAAGTGTATATTAATTGGTTTGTGCAAAAGTTATAGCGTCTATAAAATAGGGGATAGTTTTATGGCATTTTTATAATTTTTTATTAGTGATGGCGATCTGCAATTTTTATTGTGACTGCGACATTATGGTGGACACATCGAACACTTTTGACACTATTTTGGGACCATTTATTTGCTATAAAAATGCACTGATTACTGTGTAAAATGACACTGGCAGGGAAGGGGTTAAATTCTAGGGGCGATCAAGGGGTTAAGTGTGTCCTAGGGAGTGATTCTAACTGTGGGGGGATGGGCTACCACTGACATGACAGCAATCACTGCTCCCGATGACAGGGAGCATTAGATTCCTGTCATGTCACTAGGCAGAACGGGGAAATGTCTTGTTTATATAGGCATCTCTCTGTTCTGCGGCTCTGTGACGCGATCGCCGGGACACAGGCAGACATCGATCCCGCGGGAACTGTAGGCACGGTCGCGCTATACGTGGCGGGCGCGTGCATGCTCGCTAGCCCTTCCAAATAAAGGGGACGTATAGGTACGCCCATTTTCCCACCGCTGCCAAGTGGTTAAAAAGACATGTGAGTGACAAGGATAAGATGAATGTGTGCCAATATTAAAGTGCATAAGTGCTAGACATATCACAGATGCAAAATCAATTGCTGGTGACAATAAACATAGACAAAAATCAATGAGCCATGAGACTCTGCTAAAGATGGAAAGTCCTCCAACATCAGCAAATAAAGTTCATAAGGAAAACTGTTCAAAAGTGAATAAATGTATGTAGAAATCTGAGAAAGTGTCTGTTCAATGAAGACAGTGATGGATAATTATCTGCCACAGGATCACCAGGGATCGTGCATTCTCCACCCAGGGGTATGGGTAGGTACTCTTACCAAAGGAAGTGGACTCTCATGTCAGCGGCAGTGAGTCAGACAAGCTTGAGAATAGAGACAGGAACTCTGGCGAACCGTCATTGGGGATCCAAATGCAAGGTGCCAACGTCCCGCTGATGGCAATGGATTAGATCATAAAAGAAAAGGAAAAAATGTGCCTCAAAATAGCATAGATCAATAATGGATGGATTTATTTAAAGCGGAAGTAAACCCATCGATTTAACAGTCTAAAAAAAAAAGGCATGCCGTTAATGCTAACTGCACATTGGCTGTGCTCTCAACCAAACAGTCAAACCATCCAATGGCTGGTGTCATAACGGATCACATGTGCAGCACTGTGGCAGTTGAAGATTAAACAGAGGCAAAGATGGCAGCTTCCTTGGCTGAAAACGATAGGGGGGTTTACTTCCACTTTAAAGGGCTGATGTGTACAAAATAAAATCAAAGTGATCACTATGAATTTCAATGAGCACAATGTATAGAGCGGGCTCTCTGTAACCCGACACGTTTCATCTTAATGGACTTCAACTGGGGTATGGGCTGGCTCCCCCACATTGTGCAAATATATAGAACATATGGGCATGAATCTTCCAATTAGCATTAAAGGCAATGCCAATCAGCTCACGGCACTCAAACTTGTCCATCAAGGTGGATGGCATGCAGCCAACGCCTCACATTCAGTGCCAGTGAGCGGAAACGGCGACAACAATTTAGGGGGGGCTGATGTGTTGCTGCACACAAAGGTTTTTTTTTTTTATCTTCATGCATAAAAGGCTACTAAACATATTAATAAAGTGCAAGCAGCATAAGCTGCAAAGGGGAGAAATTCACCAGAGGGCTTTACCAGAGGACTTCAACATGGGACATCACTGCACCTGCACTATGACAAAAAGAGAGAGTGAATGAGAGATTTAAACACTGCTGAGATCAAAAACTCATGTTTCTAAGATCTCCTCAATGCCTATGTTCATGTTTAAAATGGAAATCATAGACAAGTAGAGTTGAGCGGACACCTGGATGTTCGGGTTCGGCAGGTTCGGCCGAACTTCGTAAAAAAGTTTGGGTTCGGGACCGAACTTGACCCGAACTTGACCCCGAACCCCATTGAAGTCAATGGGGACCCGAACCGCTATAATGAATTGTCGGCTCCCATCCCCATAATACAGAGAACAGTCATTAAAGTCATTCATTTTTAAAAAGTTATTGTCATAAAAAGTGTTTGGGGACCCGGGTCCTGCCCCCAGGGGACATGTATCAATGCAAATTTTTTTTTTTAAAAACGGCCGTTTTTTCGGGAGCAGTGATTTTAATAATGCTTAAAGTGAAACAATAAAAGTGTAATATTCCTTTAAATTTCATACCTGGGGGGTGTCTATAGTATGCCTGTAAAAGGGCACATGTTTCCCATGCTTAGAACTGTCCCTGCACAAAGTGTAATTTTTGAAGGAAAAAAAACTATTTAAAATCACTTGCGGCTGTAATGAATTGTCGGCTCCCATAATACAGAGAACAGTCATTCACTGAAAGTCATTGATAAAAAAAAAGTCATTGATAAAAAAAAAAGTCATTGATAAAAAAAAAAATTCAATTACCAGGCCCTTCAGGTCTGTTATGGATATTAAGGGGAACCCTGCATCAAATAAAAAAAAAATACGTGGGGTTCCCCCTAAATATCCATACCAGACCCTTCAGGTCTTCAGGTCTGGGATGGATTTTAAGGGGAACCCCGCGCCAAGAAAATAAAATGGCGTGGGGTCCCCCTCAAAATCCATACCAGACCCTTATCTGAGCACGCAGCCTGGCAGGCCCCCCCCTCCTTAACCGTACCAGGCCACATGCCCTCAACATTGGGAGGATGCTTTGGGGGTCTGTGACTGAACATGCCCCACTGGAATGATTTACCCTATTTATCCTGGTGAAAGTTTTTGTTGAAAAAAAAGTGATGGGAAATCCAAAATTTAGGATGGAGGCAAAGGAAAATGTCTGCCTCGAAACATGTTAGTGATGGTGTCTGTGAGTTGAGGCTATCACATGGAGAACGCTATACAGCTGATTCAAGAGCTCCATACTTGCATTGTGAGTCATTGTCAGCCTGGGGGCATGTAGCTGTCGCACTTTCCTCTTTCTGGATGTTGACTTTTACACAGGGAGTGAGTCAAGTCTCCACACACTGGTCCATGCCGTAAAGCTTTCTCTATGATGACAACTATTAGCTTGTGAGTGCAATCCACTGCTTTTTATTTTTGTTAATACAGTAATACCTTGGATTGAGAGTAACGGGGTTAACGAGCGTTTCGCAATACAAGCTATTATTTTAAAAAATCCTGACTCGGTTTGCGAGCGTTGATCTGTGTTGGAGATATTGGTGAAGGGAATTCCAAAACTCCAGTGAGTAGTATGAACCTAATATGCTTATCATGTATAAAATTGGCAATTCAACTCTATTTTATGTGGAGATTGGCTTTATATTTTTTATTATTTTCCCCTTGGAGCCCTCCTGAGGAAGCACATTATGACATTAACAAGGTGGCTTTAGAACTCCCTTTAAAACGATTTTACCTGTGTGTCCTTCAAGCACCTGAAAAGTACAAGCTGTCCTCCTTTTATAATTTTTTTTCTATTCGAATAAGATGTGGTTCAGTTAAAGGATAAGTTCAATTGTTTAAAAAAAAAAAATGCACATTGTTTGCAGGTAAAAAAAAAATTTCCATTTTTTTTTTGTAAGAGCCTAGAAAGCAGCATATCGTGGGTGCCATACAGGACTCCTACAGACTGTCAGTAAAAGCTGTCTGCTCATACATCATACAGACAGGCAGTTTCACAAACACAGGAAAAATCAATGAACTACCCATCAATGAAGCCACCCCCATCAAATCATTCTCTGCAGCTATTACCTTTTGTACCACCACCCCCTCCCTTTACAATGTAAGCTCTATGAACAGGGCCCTCCTGTACTTTTTGTATTGAACTGTACTGTAATTGTGTTGTCCCCCTATACATTGTAAAGCGCTGCGTAAACTGTTGGTGCTATATAAATCATGTATAATAATAATGAACTACTAAAGCACTCAACAGTGTCTTGGTAGTTCATTGAGAACTACAAGGCGACAGCTGAAAGGTACTTGTAGTTCACTCATTCACGGGACTCTATGAATAAATAATGAGGCCGTGTGGGCAGAGCCTGGCGCGGCCGGACTGTTTTCAAATAGTGACAGCAGGTATGACATGAAGATCCCACAGGTAGTGTCACAGGTAGTATAGGGATCAGGGAGCAGCTGCAGGATTGGGAACATGTAACATGGTCCATCCTAAAAATGGACGAACGTGTGACATGTCCCAGAAGGTGAACTTATCCTTTAAATGCTGTCTTTCTCTCAATAGATTTAAAGACAGAAATGTGCAATATAAAAAAACTCTAGAAATGATATGCTGCTCTGTTTTTACTTAGAAAAAGTTCTGGGCTGCTGCTATGAAAAGTGCTAAAACCTGCAATTGGCAACCCTGCTGAACCCAATTAATCTGCTGTAGAACTTTCATAAAATCTTGAATTGTATTTATTTATCAGACACACATAGCAGTAATATTCTTTCTTTAGTGCACTTGACCTGAAATAATTCTTTTTTTTATGATCAACACCATTTCTACTTTACAATAGTAACTTCTGATGCTTTAATGTGAGTTTTTTTAAGTTTACAATCACCCACAGAATGTCAACATTTTTGTTCCCAGTGGAAGCTTTTTGTTGTGGATGCAGGACTTCAAACTGTCGGTTAGTGTCAAAAATTAATTATGTTGGCATCATTAAATTTGCATGCAAAAGCATCAATTACTGATAATCTTATGAAAGCTTTGCAGTCTTTGGGCTCTATAAGGCTTTAGCCCATGCAGTCAAGGGGCCCCAGTGGATAAAGCAATTTTGCAATATGTTCCTTAATTTTATTGGTATACATATAGACCATTTTGGCCCCCTAGATGCCTGGATGGAAAACTCCCAGATAGCAACCCCACATCCTGCCTTGTTGTTGGAACATGAAAACAGTTGTTTTTTTATTGCTGAAATGCTGTGTGTCCCAACAATAAGAAAGGGCATGGGTCCAGACTCCTGGGGGGCCACAAAGTATACCAGGGAAAGCATAAGGTGGGTGTAAAAGGCTGAGATAGAGCTGTGCTTTGGGACTCCTGGAGGAGAGGAGGAAGAAGAGGGTAACAGACATCCGACAGAGCAGCCCTAAAATATCTAGAGGCAGGAAGAGTTAATAATATGCTAGAATGAGGATTTCCAGTTAAGGGCCCCTTTGTAACTCTGATCAGAGGCCATGGGGGAAACAGTGGAAGGACAAGGTATACACAAGGCCAGTATGGGATGCTCAGGGGGCACATGGTGGGCTAGGATGTGCATAAGGTAATGAGTCCTAGTGAGGGGTCCTGAGAAGAGGGTTTTCATCTCCAGGAATCCCAGGAAATCCATTTGACAGCACTCTACTCCCCTCTTCTTTGCTTCAAAGTATTTAGATGGTGGCTCTGCCTCCACCACAGCTCCGTTGGGTTGTAGACACAGGGAATGAGCTGCTCTCCTAGTAATGAATAAACTGCTAAAATGCTGTTTATTAGTACTGCTTGGACCTTAGAGAAAGGTGGTATGCACCAAAAGCTTGATATGAAAATTTGATTAAAATTTGTACATTTAAAAAACTATCATGAACAGTACTAATTTGCCTTTTAACATATTTAAAGTGTAGCTGATGGCATCAACATTTTTTAATGGTTTCAAAGTAGCCAGTACTTTTTCCATCATTTCACCAGCCCTTGCTGATATTTTGGATTGCTACAAGCTGCATTCCTCTTCCACCAGCATTGAAAACAATTTGCATTATTGGAATTCATTCTCGTGTATACAAATGCAGTTCTTTTTCCAACTGCCAAGTCCTGTATATGAACTATTATATAACATTTTCTTTCTCTCCTTCCAGGCTCCCATCTCTCATTATACGCTTGTTTGTCTCTTGTGTTCGGGCTATGATTATCTCTGGTTATTTTCTTATAATGATGTCTATGGAATTATATTACTCTATCCATCAAGTTCTTTGTCTCACAGGTATTGACCTATTTTACACATTTCCAAAAATGAATTTTTTAGCACTGTGTCCTTTTTTTTCAGATTTTCGCAAGGATTTCTATTATTAATGCAATATTGTTTACAATATTTATCAATGAGTGGATTTTTTTTTTTTTTTTTAAATTGGAATAAGTTATGCATTTTTAAACATTGTGCAAAAAAAAAAAAATATTCGCACATAGCTTGACTAGATCCAAGTTTGCTCTGGAGCTATGTGAACAGTACTTCATTAACATAATGCTACATGTGAGTGCAGCTGCAAGCCTTAAGGTGATTTGCTCCTTGTGGAATGTTCATTTGCATACGCTTTTAAGAAAGAGACATTTCATTCTCTTTTTATTCTTGATAATATATTGAATGTTCACTTTGGTTTATATAATTCAAATATCTTCGCAAACAAGGCTGTTTAAACATATTAGTGGGCTCAAGGCAAAGATCTTATCATCAGGGCCCTCATCCAAATGGTCATTTACATTTGAGTAAAGGTGTCCTTTCAAAAAAAAGAAAGGAATCTAATCCCATGCTTATTCCCATGTTGCCTGTGCATTTGATATATTAATAGATGAACTCCAGACATTTAAAAAAAATTAAAAAAAAATAAAAAACAAAGGAAATGCAGTTATGTACCCAACAAAAAATATAAAATGTAATTAATTGAGCCTTTTATCAATAATTGAATTGGACTTGATTACAGAATCTTTTAATCATCTGTACAGCAGCACTCAGACTGGAATAAAAGGGGGAAGAATCCTGGGCTATTCAGTTGTAATGCATTCACATATATTGACAAGAAACATGCTGACAGGAGAAAAGAGCACACAGATGACCTTATCAGTCTGTTGCTGCTCCTTCATAGTCTAGTTATAGGCAGGTGGCACTGAGGTTACCTAGCAGAGTTGTTAATCTGTAGAAGCGAAAAGTCAGGTCTTTTAGCTGACTGTGTGTCAGAACCATTTAACCACATGCCGACCAGCCGCCGCAGTTGTACTGTGGCAGAATGGCATGGCCGGGGCGAAACGACGTTGTGTAAGGTCACTTCGCCCTGTGGCCACTTTCCGGTTCTCTGAGGGGAGAACAGACAGATCCTCTGTACATACAGAGTATGAACAGACGATCTGTTAGCTTCCCTGCACAGTCCACATCCCCCTTCAGTTAGAACACTTCCTAGGACACACATTAACCCCTTCCCTGGCCCCTAGTGTTAACCCCTTCACCGCCAGTGACATTTTTACAGTAATCAATGCATTTTTAATCGTACTGATCGCTGTATTAATGCCAATGGTCCCAAAATGTGTCAAAATTGTCCGACATGTCCGCCATGTTGTTGCAGTTACGCTAAAAATCGTTGAACGCTGCCATTACTAGTTAAAAAAAAAATTATTAATAAAAATGCCATAAAACTATCCCCTATTTAGACGCTATAACTTTTGCGCAAACCAATCAATATACGCTTATTGGGATTTTTTTTTTTTACCAAAAATATGTAGAAGAATACGTATTCTCCTAAACTAAGGAAAACCAAATGTTTTTTTACATATTTTTTGAGGCTATTTATTATAGCAAAAAGTAAAAAATATTGCATTTTTTTCAAAATTGTCGCTCTTTTTTTGTTTAGAGCGTAAAAAATAAAAACCGCAGATGTGATCAAATACTACCAAAAGAAAGCTATTTTTGCAGGAAAAAAAAACTTACATTTTGTTTGAGAGCCACGTTGCACGACCGCACAATTGTCAGTTAAACTGCCACAGTGCCGAATCGCAAAAAGTGCTCTGGTCCGGGGCTTAAGTGGTTAAAAAAAATGATTGCGCAGGTATACAAGCTAAATATAAATGTGCAAGCTGCTGGCAACAACACAACAGAACCAATTGTGATAAACGTCAAACAATAAAAAACATTGCCGCGCTAAACATAGATACTGAATAAACAAGTGTCCATAAAGTGTGAACCACTGGTGCTGTTCTAAATAGTGCAGATGAATTCCTTGATGAACATCCAGTAACAATGAGTATAATTGATGTGAGTTTTGATCACCCAAGTGCACCTACACCAATATTAATATAAAATGCCTCCTTACCAGAGGTCTAGACTCCAAATTTTAAGAGTCTAGACAGGCGTAATATGCAAGTATAGAAGATCTAATCAGCTTCCTCTATTATATTGCCGGTGGGGTGCTTTCATGGCTAATGGGAAAGTTTACTCCATAGTAGAGCCCATGAAGGAAAGATAAAACAGCTACATAGTGTAAAACTGCTTAACAGAAATCAGTGCTAAACACTTACAGAAATCCGCTAAAAACAAGCATTAATAGTTTCTTGACATCCTAGAAGTAGATTGACTGGTATACAGGATTGGTGTGCATGGTACCTCACAGACATGGGCTCAAACTGATGCATTTCATTAGAATTAACATCCTCTGGGGCAGAGAACGTCATGCCCCAAAGGATGTTAATTCCAACAAAACGCGTTGGACGGAGTTCATATCTTTGAGGTACCACGCACGCCAATCCTGTAAGCAAGTGTAAATTAGCCCTTATTGTGTCAGAACTATTTGCCTAGAGCTCTGCATTAAGAAATAAATACATAATGTAGACATGTAGTCTCTAAGAATGTTTGTGGCTTTACATTCATATAGCTGTGAGACCATAACTGCAAAATGAACAATAATAGCCAAGTGTTTGTGGGGAAATACTGTATACTCTATATAAAAAATGGACACAATAGTGGAAATCCAATACAATTGTTAGTATCAAAGACCAATTAAAGGCAAACCTTTCTATCTGCAACTATTTCACCTGTGTAAAATGTCATTGTTCCTGTGGTTTCATGGTGTCATTTGTTGCCTTGTATGGACAGCCTATAGTAGAGTAAAACTTCACATTCTGGGGTCAGCAGTTAATGTTTGTGTTCAAACATGAGGCATGTGCAAATGTTAATGCACAACCTCTGTCTGTAGTGTGAGAACTGTATTTTCTTACGAAGAAACTACATATCCCACAATCCCTGGGTCTCTAGGTCTAGCACTGGTTTAGGTGAGAGCTTAACAGTAAACAGATTACACACAGACAAATGGGAAGAGCATTCACAGACACACAAAGAGCTCACTGATTCAGCTAGAAGATTTTTTTTATGACGTCAGTAATCCTACATTTGTGATGTGACACAGAGAGGATGGCAACACATGCACTGGACTCTGTGTTACCCAGAACAGCAAGTTGTGTTGTCCCTTTGGTAAATAGGGACAAACTAGGTGAATGAATGCATAGATATAGGGGAATCGATCAGCCATGACACTACAAACTGCAGCCACAAGATGTCAGCCAACCATTACATGGTAAGGTGTGCAAACAGCACAAGGAATATAAGTACACTAATATCTAGTTAAAACAACAAAAACATTTGAAAGTGTACAATGCCTGTAGGATACTTTTCCCTTCAGAAATGTCATTATAAAAATGCAGTTATTTAAAGCGGAGTTCCACCCAAAAGTGGAACTTCCACTTTAAGCACTCCTCGCCCCCTTACATACCACATTTGGCATGTCATTTTTTTTGGGGGGGGGGGGGGGGGCTTCGTTAGGAGGGGGACTTCCTGTCCCACTTCCTTTTTCCGCCCAGGGAACGCCAAGGAGACTTAGGACTTTCACCTTAGGCGGCCGCTCGCTCTAGGCGATCTCCTGGGACACGTGACAGGTTCCAGGAGATCGCCTGTCCACGCCTGGAGTACATCGCGTCTCACACATGCGCCGCGTGGGCTCGGCTGTGAAGCCAAAAACTGTCACGGCCGGGTGCCCAGAGTGGCAATGGAGGTGCCGTCGGAGAGGAGGGGGAGAGGAGTGACGCTCCGTCCAGCCGCATCGCTGAACCGTTGAACAGGTAAGTGTCTGTTTCCTAAAAGTTAGCAGCTACACTTTTTGTAGAAAAACCTGTATTCGTTATTATATATATATCTGTGCGGATGCACAGGTGTATATAAGTATAAAGTATAAATAGTGTCTGCTGTGACAAAAATGACAAAAATGACAAAAATAAAAATAAAAACAGAGGAAGTCACAAAGATAGTGCCGAAAACGGATTTTGACTGACTGATGCACAGAAAGCAGGAGGTAGCCAGGGGAGGAGGTGTAGGAGAATCCGAACATTGCACTACCGGGGCTGCAGATCCAGAAACAGGTGACCCTATTCCCCTCATCACTACAGCACTGCCAGCACTTTAAAGAGCGTTTTTTATCCTATTAAATGTGAGTTTAATGTATTACATGTTTTAAAGAATATTAAACATTATTGTAGCGGTATTACACTATTGTGTGCCTTTATTACTCTCCCTATGGGACTTGTGAGGAGGCTTGGGGAGACATCTTGGAGAGAGGAGAGCAGCCAGTGTGAGCAGGAGATTAACAGTGAGAGGCATCCACAACAGCAAGCACAGGAGTAAAAGAAAGAATCAAGACTCCCGGCTGTTATAAAGTATTTCAGGCTTAAAATGTAAGCCCTTAAGGTGAGGGCACACCTGACGGGGGAGGAGAGCACAATCTGCATGAAGTCACTTGGCACTTTAATTATTTTTTTCATTTTAGACAGTTTTTTTCTGTTTTTATTTTTATTTTTATTTATTTATTTTTTATTTTTTAAATCCAATGGACTTGATTGCCTTATATTGAATTATTCACGCCACATTGTTTGAAATGCATGGAACATGAGCACTTTTTGTCATTTACAGCAGACACTATTTATATATATATATATATATATATATATATATATATATATATTATATATTTTTTTTTTTTAAGTTTTTAAAAAAGTTTATTGAAACTTAGTGCATAACAAAAAACTGACAAAGGCAAAGATAACCAAGAATGAAGATGTTACAAAACGTACAAAACGTATTTCGCGTAAACAAGAATCAGACAAAATAAATTCAGATCATGCAGTACGACCTAAAGGTAACTGGTGATCTCCTGAGAGGAGCGAGCAGACACTGTAAACCAGCAGGGGCTGGGGGAGCTCGTAAGTTAGACTTAAAGAGCCCTGTTCATGGAGCCTCCACAGTCGGACCCCCGCACCCCATAGGGATCTAGTGTCATGTCACCTGCAAGGTTGCTTGTCACCAGATGCGGAATGTCACTTGCCACGCTGCCTACCACAAGTTGTGGATTGTCACTTGCCACGCTGCCTGCCACCAGATGTGGATGGTCACTTGCCACGTCACCTGCCACGTTGCCTATCACCAGATGTGGAATGTCACTTGCCACGTCACCTGCCACATTGCCTGTCACCATATGCAGAATATCACTTGCCACACTGCCTGCCACCAGATGTGAATTGTCACTGCATTGGTGGTGGCACTGGTCCATTTAGCACAGAGGTATGCTCGTGGTGGGTTCCAAGTGAAGGCAGGAGAGTGGTGATGCGAGGCAGGTGGTGAGAGATTGTATAAAAAATTGTATAGGTATATAACACTTTTGTGCAGCAGCTACAGATGAGAGAAACACTTGGTTTAATCACATTTTTTTTATAGAATAATGTTTTGGAAATTGTTGGGTGAAAAGTGGTCTGATGTATACTTTTTGGTGCTACTATGTGAGTTATGTGTTTGTTTTTTATACATTTTAAATCTTGCCCCTGATAATGCAGCAATAAATTGAAAAACACGTTGTATCAGTAGGGAAATCAGTTTCCTGCCTGGTCTCTGACAGAGCCCACTATAAGCACCACACGAAACCTTTTTGACCTTATAGGGACACAGAACTCACCCCTCTGGTTGAACGTCACCTACTACCCCCACTCACAGCAGACTTTGGTAGACACCGCTGACCCAAACCGGACCCCATGCTCATTAGGTGGGGTTTCAGGCCAACACCCACATCTGGTACAGTCCCCAGGCCCCCCCAATTGGGCCTACCACACACCCTTGATACCTACCTTCCACCAAACCAACTCTTCCCAAGGTTCACCTCCCCTCCCCGTCCTTCCTTCTCACCCCCCTTTCCTTGGCCCTCCTCCACCTTCCTCTGTCTCTGACTTCCTTCCATCAGCATAACACAACTGATCCCCAATCCCGTCCCACATCCAACATGACACCACACAAGCCACAAACCTCTGACCTTTCCTTGAAATGACTCTCTCTCAACGCCAAAGGCCTGAATACCCCAGAAAAATACTCACAACTACTAACCAGCATGCAGAGCATGAAAGCAGACGTAATATTCCTCCAGGAAACCACCAAAAAGGACAAATCACTTCTTCCCCCACAGTTACCACGCCACTTCCCCAATCTCGAAATCTAAAGGAGTCTCCATACTCCTGTCTAAAAATGTACCCACACAAATTTCAGACACCCTCATTGATGACCAGGGTAGATTTGTCTTTCTTAAGGGCACCTTCAGGAACAAGACAATCACATTGGAAAACATACATAGTCCCAATTCATCCCAGATTCCATTCTTCTGAGCCATTACACGACGGTTATTCATCATCCAGAAGGGATCCTGATCCTAGGGGGGACTTTAATGCCCCATTGGACCCTCTACTAGATACCGCCTCAGGTAAATCCCATCTACCTTATAGGGCACTTAAAGTGGTAGGACACCCTGAAAACAAAAACTTAAAAAAATGGCTGTTGCTAGGCAGATCGTCCTAATCTGCCTCCTCCAGCTCCACGGTGATCTTCTCTTCTTCCGTCTTCTGTTGAATGGGGCACGATGTGTTATGGGAACTATGTCCCACAACACATCACGTTCCCCATTCACAAATTAGAGTCGCGCATGCGCAGTGGGCCGCGCGCCGACTCGCGCATGCGCAGTTGGCCGCGTGCCGACTCGCGCATGCGCAGTAGGAAACGTAAAGCCGTTTCCCTTACTGGCGGCGCTGGAACCGGATCACCGAGGGACAGCTCGTCCTCCACGACCGACATCGCGGGCGCCCTTGAAGGGTAAGTGTACTTCTTAAAAGTCAGCAGCTACTTTTTTTTTTTAGCTGCTGACTTTTAAAAAAAAGATTTTGTAAGGTGAAACACCCCTTTAAGCAAATCAGACAATATTTTCAAGACCTGCTACTCCATGACACCTGGCAAACCCTCCATCTTAGAGACAAAGACTTCACCTTCTTCTCTGCTCCCCGCAACAACTACTCACGCCTTGACTATTTAATCCTCATGCAACAGGATCTCCCAACTCTGACAGTGGCAGCCATATAACCAATGAAGCTCTCTGACCACCACCCCATCTCAATGACACTCCCCTTCCCTGACAAACTTAATCACACATACATACATAAAAACTGGACCCAACTATCCTAACTGACAAAACAAAAGAACAAGAGATTTGCAACTGTCTAGCTAACTACTTCACTGAAAATGACACTCCAGACACCTCAAAACTGACACAATGGGAGGCACACAAATGTGTAGTACGAGGTAAATTCATTTCCTTTACAGCTGCGATTAAGAGACATAAGAAAACTAAACTCTCTACCCTATTCACCAAACTTAAAAAAATAGAAGCACTACATAAGCGCAACCTAGCTCAACAAACCCACTTAGAACTAATTGAAACCCGTACACTCATACAAGAAGAACTAGGCCACAACCTCAGGAAAAAATTCACTTTATCCCAGAAACTCTTTTACAAGTATGGAAACAAGTGTAGCCACCTCCTCGCAAAGCACTGCATAAGAAAAAAGCCAGCAACACGATACATCAACTACACTACCCTACAGGCAAGACACTCACGAATAACAATGACATAGCACAGGAATTTGAAAAATACTACTCCCCCCTGTACGATCTCAGCATATCCGACCCCCCCCCCCCCCCACGACTCCACCCTCTAATAGAATTAACAAAATCAATTTGTTTCTAGACCAATTTGCCCCAGGGAAAATCTATAAAGACACTGCCACAAATCTTAAATTCTCTGATCACCATTAAAGAAAGGGAAAAGGCAATAAAACAATTTAAACCCGGTAAGAGTCCAGGCCCAGATGGCCTTTCTGCGGTATACTACAAAACTCAGAAACCCTCCAAACACCCTTCCTAAATGCTTTTAACTCCCTCTCCCCCTCTGACTTGTGGGATGCTGGAAGCCCACATAGTAGTCATTCCCAAAGATGAAAAAGACCCCACACAAACAGAAAACTACTGACCAATTTCACTGTTAAACGTGAACATAAAGATATTTTCCAAGATACTAGCAAACAGACTCTTATCACTTGTCCCCTCCATCATCTCCTAAGACCGTATAGGCTTCACAACACCATTAAGGCAACCAACCTACATCATCTGATGACTCAAACAAACCAAAAAGGCTTCTTCCTGTCCCTGGTTGTGGAGAAGGCATTTGACAGAAGGGCATTGGACTACATAACAGCGGTCCTACAAGCCATAGACATAGGCCCACATATGTCCGGCCTAATCCTCTCCCTATACGCAGGTCCATCAGCTAAAGTGCGGGTCAACAACACTCTGTTGAATGCCTTCCCTATTCGTAACGGAAAGAGACAGGGATGCCCACTGTCCCATATCCTTTTTATACTTACGCTCAAACCATTCCTCTGTAAACTGAGATTCAACCCAGATATTCAAGCAATTCAAACACCCAAGAAGGAATATAAATATGCCGCCTTCGCAGATGACATATTCCTATTCCTAACAAATCCATTGACTTCCCTACCAATACTACTGACAAAATTTAAACACTTCCAACTTCTTCCCAACCTCAAAATTAGGTCCTTTGCCCTAAACATATTTTTACCTCAATACCTAATAGACCGATGCAAAGAGAATTTTCAATTCCAGTGGAAAACTGACCTGAATGGCCTGGTATGGAATTTGGGGGGACCCCCACGCTTTTTTTTTTTAATGACTTATATCTGTATTGCCGGGACCCGACAATTCATTATAGCCGCGAGTAGTTTTAAATCACTTTTTTTCCTTTAGAAATGTCATTTTGTGAAGGGACTGTTCTAAACACGGGAAAAATGTGCCACCTTACAGGCATATTATAGACACCCCCCAGGTACGAAATTTAACCAGTAGCTGACCGCCGGCCGTCTATTGACAGCCAGGCGGCGCAGCTCTCAGGGCGGGAGGACGTCACATGACGTCCTTCCCTTCGCGGCCCTCCAGGGAGCGTGAATCGGCCGTGTCACTGGGCACCTGATGCATGTGCCCAGCGGCCGCGATGTCAGCCGGGCACCCACGATTGCCCGGTAACACAGCGGGACCGTGGATCTGTGTGTGTAAACACACAGATCCATGGTCCTGTCAGAGGAGAGGAGCCGACGGTGTGTTCTCTGTACAGAGAAACACTGATCGGTCTACTCCACCTTGTCAATCCCCTTCCCCTACAGTTAGAATGACTCCCAGGGGACATGTTAACCCCTCCCCGACCCCCTAGTGGTTAACCCCTTCACTGCCAGTGTCATTTAAACAGGAATCAGTGCATTTAAATAGCACTGATTGCTGTATAAATGACAATGGTCCCAAAAATGTGTCAAAAATGTCCGATGTGTCCGCCATAATGTCGCAGTCACAATAAAAATCGCTGATCACCGCCATCACTAGTAAAAAATAAAATATTAATGAAAATGCTATAAAACTATCCCCTATTTTAACGGTGTTTGCGTGTTCGAACAAATTTTTTGCCTGTTCTGCTGCGAACCGAACCGGGGGGGGGGGGTGTGTTCGGCTCATCCCTACTGGCTAATAGCAGTATTGGTAATGTCAGATTTTATTTACACTTTCCATTATCATTAAAACTATGGGGTTGATTTAAAGGCATTTTTTTTATATTTTTTTTACATGGATTTGGAGCTGTGACAAGTGGCTTGAAGAAATGTATAGAATGCAGAGAGTATGTGTCTAGGTGTCTCGCTAAGAGATCACAGCTTCTGGATTTACATAAGCGAATGTCTCGTTTATTCAGAGGAACACAATCTCCTAATGATAGCTGACAAATGAGAATTAGTTAGCCAATCTCTCAAGTATAGTCCCTGTGCAAGGGATGCTACAGGACCTCCACCCCAAGATCAAAGGAAATGATGTGCTACAGGCACATGTCAATCTCTGATAGGGCCCTACTGAAGAGATGCCCACCCCTTGAGAGAGATCTAAATTATC
Source organism: Lithobates sylvaticus (assembly GCA_028564925.1). NCBI lineage: Eukaryota > Metazoa > Chordata > Amphibia > Anura > Ranidae > Lithobates > Lithobates sylvaticus. The sequence continues at coordinate 415,878,307 of CM053028.1, forward strand.
AATTGAGGGAGTCATAGGGGACGGGTCTGAGAACAAACACTGAAGGAAGCCAGCTTTTTACTGGGTTCAAAGTGTAGCCATATTCAGGAACAAGACATTTTGTAACTTCTGGAAATTTTATTTAAAACCCCACGGTAAATCCTGCAAGTCAAACAGGGAGAGATCTTGTTCCATAAAGCTGTGGCCAATGGGAGGGGAAGCTCCAACGTGCTCAAAGGCAGGGCCACCAAGTTACATATAGTTACATAGTTGGTGAGGTTGAAAAGACACAAATCCATCAAGTCCAAATTGTGTGTGTGCGTTTATGTTAATAGTACATTGTATACCCTTGTATGTTGTGGTCGTTAAGGTGCCCATCTAATAGTTTTTTTGAAATTATCGATGCTCCCCCACTGAAACCACTGCTTATGGAAGAGAATTTCACATCCTTACCGCTCTAACAGTAAATATACACAGAGTGATATAGTTCAAAATCAGGTAAGCCAATGCCCCCCTGAGATTTGGCATACGCAAGGAGTTTGTAACGCAAGCCTGAAAATCTGCTGTTCCATATAAAGTGAATGGAGAAAGTGCAGGGTACAAAAAAAGCATTTAGGAAGGGATAGGGGCTGTCTGGAAATGGTAAAGCAATCTGGGTGGGATGTCCATATTTAAGGCATTGATCCTGCCAAACCAAAGAATAGAGGAATGGCTCCACGCCTCTAACTCTTTACTTGTCAAGAGAGGGCCATAGTTAAGTTCATAGAGATCAGAGAGATTGTCTGGGACCACAATACCCAAATAAGTGATGCCTCTCAGTTTCCATAGGAATAGGAAATTTGAGCAAAGCTGGGTCAAGGTGGGAAGGGGGGGGGGGGGGAGAAATATTTAATGCCTCTGTTTTGGACAAGTTTTAATTTAACATTTCTAAAGGCTCCAAAAGTCTGGAATTCTTGTAGGAGAGAGGGAATAGAGATATGTGGTTGCTGAATGTAGAGATCGTCTGCATACATAGAAAAATGATGGTGTATCGAAGGGGTCTGTATACCAGTTATGGGTGAATTTTACCTAATGGCCTGTGCCAAATGTTCTATAACGATAACAAAAAGATGAGGGAATAAAGGGCATTGCTGTCTGAAGTTCTGCTGACTTATTATCCAATCATGTGCAAACAAAAATGCATTTTTTTTATATTTTTTTTACATGGATTTGGAGCTGTGACAAGTGGCTTGAAGAAATGTATAGAATGCAGAGAGTATGTGTCTAGGTGTCTCGCTAAGAGATCACAGCTTCTGGATTTACATAAGCGAATGTCTCGTTTGGTCAGAGGAACACAATCTCCTAATGATAGCTGACAAATGAGAATTAGTTAGCCAATCTCTCAAGTATAGTCCCTGTGCAAGGGATGCTACAGGACCTCCACCCCAAGATCAAAGGAAATGATGTGCTACAGGCCATGTCAATCTCTGATAGGGCCCTACTGAAGAGATGCCCACCCCTTGAGAGAGATCTAAATTATCAATTGAGGGAGTCATAGGGGACGGGTCTGAGAACAAACACTGAAGGAAGCCAGCTTTTTACTGGGTTCAAAGTGTAGCCATATTCAGGAACAAGACATTTTGTAACTTCTGGAAATTATATTTAAAACCCCACGGTAAATCCTGCAAGTCAAACAGGGAGAGATCTTGTTCCATGAAGCTGTGGCCAATGGGAGGGGAAGGCATTCCAACGTGCTCAAATGCAGGGCCACCAAGTTACATATAGTTACATAGTTGGTGAGGTTGAAAAGACACAAATCCATCAAGTCCAAATTGTGTGTGTGCGTTTATGTTAATAGTACATTGTATACCCTTGTATGTTGTGGTCGTTAAGGTGCCCATCTAATAGTTTTTTTGAAATTATCGATGCTCCCCCACTGAAACCACTGCTTATGGAAGAGAATTTCACATCCTTACCGCTCTAACAGTAAATATACACAGAGTGATATAGTTCAAAATCAGGTAAGCCAATGCCCCCCTGAGATTTGGCATACGCAAGGAGTTTGTAACGCAAGCCTGAAAATCTGCTGTTCCATATAAAGTGAATGGAGAAAGTGCAGGGTACAAAAAAAGCATTTAGGAAGGGATAGGGGCTGTCTGGAAATGGTAAAGCAATCTGGGTGGGATGTCCATATTTAAGGCATTGATCCTGCCAAACCAAAGAATAGAGGAATGGCTCCACGCCTCTAACTCTTTACTTGTCAAGAGAGGGCCATAGTTAAGTTCATAGAGATCAGAGAGATTGTCTGGGACCACAATACCCAAATAAGTGATGCCTCTCAGTTTCCATAGGAATAGGAAATTTGAGCAAAGCTGGGTCAAGGTGGGAAGGGGGGGGGGGAGAAATATTTAATGCCTCTGTTTTGGACAAGTTTTAATTTAACATTTCTAAAGGCTCCAAAAGTCTGGAATTCTTGTAGGAGAGAGGGAATAGAGATATGTGGTTGCTGAATGTAGAGATCGTCTGCATACATAGAAAAATGATGGTGTATCGAAGGGGTCTGTATACCAGTTATGGGTGAATTTTACCTAATGGCCTGTGCCAAATGTTCTATAACGATAACAAAAAGATGAGGGAATAAAGGGCATTGCTGTCTGAAGTTCTGCTGACTTATTATCCAATCATGTGCAAACAAAAATGCATTTTTTTTATATTTTTTTTACATGGATTTGGAGCTGTGACAAGTGGCTTGAAGAAATGTATAGAATGCAGAGAGTATGTGTCTAGGTGTCTCGCTAAGAGATCACAGCTTCTGGATTTACATAAGCGAATGTCTCGTTTGGTCAGAGGAACACAATCTCCTAATGATAGCTGACAAATGAGAATTAGTTAGCCAATCTCTCAAGTATAGTCCCTGTGCAAGGGATGCTACAGGACCTCCACCCCAAGATCAAAGGAAATGATGTGCTACAGGCCATGTCAATCTCTGATAGGGCCCTACTGAAGAGATGCCCACCCCTTGAGAGAGATCTAAATTATCAATTGAGGGAGTCATAGGGGACGGGTCTGAGAACAAACACTGAAGGAAGCCAGCTTTTTACTGGGTTCAAAGTGTAGCCATATTCAGGAACAAGACATTTTGTAACTTCTGGAAATTATATTTAAAACCCCACGGTAAATCCTGCAAGTCAAACAGGGAGAGATCTTGTTCCATGAAGCTGTGGCCAATGGGAGGGGAAGGCATTCCAACGTGCTCAAATGCAGGGCCACCAAGTTACATATAGTTACATAGTTGGTGAGGTTGAAAAGACACAAATCCATCAAGTCCAAATTGTGTGTGTGCGTTTATGTTAATAGTACATTGTATACCCTTGTATGTTGTGGTCGTTAAGGTGCCCATCTAATAGTTTTTTTGAAATTATCGATGCTCCCCCACTGAAACCACTGCTTATGGAAGAGAATTTCACATCCTTACCGCTCTAACAGTAAATATACACAGAGTGATATAGTTCAAAATCAGGTAAGCCAATGCCCCCCTGAGATTTGGCATACGCAAGGAGTTTGTAACGCAAGCCTGAAAATCTGCTGTTCCATATAAAGTGAATGGAGAAAGTGCAGGGTACAAAAAAAGCATTTAGGAAGGGATAGGGGCTGTCTGGAAATGGTAAAGCAATCTGGGTGGGATGTCCATATTTAAGGCATTGATCCTGCCAAACCAAAGAATAGAGGAATGGCTCCACGCCTCTAACTCTTTACTTGTCAAGAGAGGGCCATAGTTAAGTTCATAGAGATCAGAGAGATTGTCTGGGACCACAATACCCAAATAAGTGATGCCTCTCAGTTTCCATAGGAATAGGAAATTTGAGCAAAGCTGGGTCAAGGTGGGAAGGGGGGGGGGGAGAAATATTTAATGCCTCTGTTTTGGACAAGTTTTAATTTAACATTTCTAAAGGCTCCAAAAGTCTGGAATTCTTGTAGGAGAGAGGGAATAGAGATATGTGGTTGCTGAATGTAGAGATCGTCTGCATACATAGAAAAATGATGGTGTATCGAAGGGGTCTGTATACCAGTTATGGGTGAATTTTACCTAATGGCCTGTGCCAAATGTTCTATAACGATAACAAAAAGATGAGGGAATAAAGGGCATTGCTGTCTGAAGTTCTGCTGACTTATTATCCAATCATGTGCAAACAAAAATGCATTTTTTTTATATTTTTTTTACATGGATTTGGAGCTGTGACAAGTGGCTTGAAGAAATGTATAGAATGCAGAGAGTATGTGTCTAGGTGTCTCGCTAAGAGATCACAGCTTCTGGATTTACATAAGCGAATGTCTCGTTTGGTCAGAGGAACACAATCTCCTAATGATAGCTGACAAATGAGAATTAGTTAGCCAATCTCTCAAGTATAGTCCCTGTGCAAGGGATGCTACAGGACCTCCACCCCAAGATCAAAGGAAATGATGTGCTACAGGCCATGTCAATCTCTGATAGGGCCCTACTGAAGAGATGCCCACCCCTTGAGAGAGATCTAAATTATCAATTGAGGGAGTCATAGGGGACGGGTCTGAGAACAAACACTGAAGGAAGCCAGCTTTTTACTGGGTTCAAAGTGTAGCCATATTCAGGAACAAGACATTTTGTAACTTCTGGAAATTATATTTAAAACCCCACGGTAAATCCTGCAAGTCAAACAGGGAGAGATCTTGTTCCATGAAGCTGTGGCCAATGGGAGGGGAAGGCATTCCAACGTGCTCAAATGCAGGGCCACCAAGTTACATATAGTTACATAGTTGGTGAGGTTGAAAAGACACAAATCCATCAAGTCCAAATTGTGTGTGTGCGTTTATGTTAATAGTACATTGTATACCCTTGTATGTTGTGGTCGTTAAGGTGCCCATCTAATAGTTTTTTTGAAATTATCGATGCTCCCCCACTGAAACCACTGCTTATGGAAGAGAATTTCACATCCTTACCGCTCTAACAGTAAATATACACAGAGTGATATAGTTCAAAATCAGGTAAGCCAATGCCCCCCTGAGATTTGGCATACGCAAGGAGTTTGTAACGCAAGCCTGAAAATCTGCTGTTCCATATAAAGTGAATGGAGAAAGTGCAGGGTACAAAAAAAGCATTTAGGAAGGGATAGGGGCTGTCTGGAAATGGTAAAGCAATCTGGGTGGGATGTCCATATTTAAGGCATTGATCCTGCCAAACCAAAGAATAGAGGAATGGCTCCACGCCTCTAACTCTTTACTTGTCAAGAGAGGGCCATAGTTAAGTTCATAGAGATCAGAGAGATTGTCTGGGACCACAATACCCAAATAAGTGATGCCTCTCAGTTTCCATAGGAATAGGAAATTTGAGCAAAGCTGGGTCAAGGTGGGAAGAGGGGGGGGGGGAATATTTAATGCCTCTGTTTTGGACAAGTTTTAATTTAACATTTCTAAAGGCTCCAAAAGTCTGGAATTCTTGTAGGAGAGAGGGAATAGAGATATGTGGTTGCTGAATGTAGAGATCGTCTGCATACATAGAAAAATTATGGTGTATTGAAGGGGTCTGTATACCAGTTATGGGTGAATTTTACCTAATGGCCTGTGCCAAATGTTCTATAACGATAACAAAAAGATGAGGGAATAAAGGGCATTGCTGTCTGGTACAGTTAGATTTCATAAAAGGATTTGATAGAGAACTAATCACTAGTACAGACACTGAAGGGTGAGAATAAAGGGATAAGATATTAGTAGTAAAAGAAACAGGGACAGGAACCCCCAACTCACACTATCAAAAGCCTTTTGACATCAAATGAGAGGAGACATGCTTTCATATGATGTTTATGAACATATGAAGTGAGATGGAGGGTCCTGGTGGTGGTGTCCCTGGCCTCCCAACCAGGGACAAAACCTACCTGATCTCTGTGGTGGTAAACGATTGGAAAAGCTTTAGCATAACATTTCAAATATAGGTTGAGGAGAGAGATGGGGTGATAGCTACTACAAAGGGCCCCTGTATTCCTGCCTGTATTTCTCAGCATTGAGCACACCATTGATCTTGACCAAATCTCCAACTCCATTTGCAGAAATGCAGCCTCAAAGTTGCAAGGAACCTCCACCATGGTTCACTGTTCACTTCTTATTCTAATTAGTGTACTGCACTCCAGCCCTTCGCAGAGAGTAGCACATAGTTCAGTGGCTTAACCTTGTATATATGCCCTTTGCATTAAAACAGGGATCCTCAAACTACGGCCCTCCAGCTGTTGCAGAACTACACATCCCACAAGGCATTGTAAAACTCTGACATTCACAGACATGACTAGGCATGATGGGAATTGTAGTTCCCGAACAACTGGAGGGTCGTAGTTTGAAGACCCCTGCATTAAAACATAGAAACTAGGGTGCAGAAAAATGGCAGTGGGTGCTCTAGCCTGAAGAATCAAAATGTGAAATATTTGGCTGTAGCAAAAAGCAGTTTGTTTTGTACAATAATGAGTGTCTGCAGGCAACAGTGAAGCATGGTAGAGGTTCCTTGCAAATTTAAAGGCTGTATTTCTTCAAATGGAGTTGGAGATTTGGTCAGGGTCAATGGTGTCCTCAATGCTAAGAAATACAGGCAGATATTTATCCATCATGCCTTACCATCAGGGAGAAATGTGATTTGCCCCATATTTATTCTGAAGCAGGACAACAACCCCAAACATGCAGCCAATGTCATTAAGAAATATCTTCAGTGTAAAGAAGAACAAGGAGTCCTGGAAGTGAAGGTCTGGCTCCCACAGAGTCCTGATTTCAACATCATCAAATCTGTCTGGGATTACATGAAGAGACAGAAGGATCTGAGGCAGCCTACATCCACAGAAGATCTGCAGTTAGTTATCCAAGATGTTTGGAACAACCTACCTGCCGAGTCCCTTTAAAAACTGTGTGCAAGTGTACCGAGACGAATTGAAGAATTTATGCTGTTTTGAAGGTAAACAGTGGTCACACCAAGTAGTAATTTGAATTGGATTTCTCTTTTGTTCATTGATAAAAATAAACTATTAAACACTTCTATTTCTGAAAGAATTCTTTATTTACAGCATTTTTTCACACCTGTCTCAGAACTTTGCACAGTAGTGTACATATATAGTGGTCGTGAAACACAAACAACATAGCCATTGTTAGAATGTCAGAGTTTCTTTTATGTAATTTTAATGCATGGAGACCAATGTCTTAGAGACTATCAATATAATAAAGGTGCCTATTTCTGAAATTGGTTTACATCCCAGCTGCCAAAATACTTGGATCAATTAGGAGCAAGACAATAAGTTGTTTGACAAATGATTTGCCTGACATCTTATTGTTATTAGCATATGCTCATTATTGCCTGTGGCTTATCGTCTTCATTTTATGTATCAGTGCTACTCTGCCTGCATATATTTTCCTTCAAGTTGAAAACAAAAACAGCCAAAGGGTTTAAACAGTAGGAACCTGACAAACATTATTACACCTCTGCGTTTCTCAGCACTCCACAAACTTCTATCAAGAAATACACAGCATCTTGTTTCGGGACTATAGGAGCGGCATTGCTCTGACATATTTTAATAAAATTATCTTTCTGAACAAATCCCACAAAGTTTTAATGCTCCGTCATTTTTCTTCTAGGTCTCTGCAGATGTTATTCAGAATTTTAACACATATATTTACATAAGAATACCTTTCCTGGCGGTGCCTAAGTCATCGTATGAATACTTTTGTTGCAGATAAATCACAACAAATTCTTCCACCGTCAGCTGAGCTGGCATAATTATGTATTGTAGACAGAGCACAGTCACCTATATAACTTCTCTCAACACAAAGTGGCATGGTTTTGAAAATATCTGAATTGTACCGCAAACAGCACTGCTACAGAGTAAATCCAGTTAAAGTAACGTATTTTCAAGCAGTGAAAATGGATACTGTCCACATGTGGACCCAAGTTGTGCTTTTCTCTGTAGCTGGTAGATATTCTACCGGTGTTTTTCATCTCCTAAAACTGTTTTAGCAAGGCTGATTTTATGTGGTGTGCTTCTGCTTCTTCCTGACTAATTCCTTACAATGTAGGCCTCATTCTCATGACACACCTGTGTTTACCAGCTTACCAAATCGCTATTTTCTGCATTTAGATATTTCTGCTCTAAAGCAGAAAGCAGATCGACTTCTGTACAACCACTGTCCCTATACTGATCTAAGAGGCAATTCCCTCTTACTCCTTGTTGTACCTAAGGACAGGAACGTAAAAAGCAAGAAATTATTTTTAGAGACTTACACCCTACAGATACTTTATCCAAAAACGAAAGGAAAACATATTTTGGGAGTGTGACGAACCGCCTGGCACCCCGCTTGGGCGCCTCCACCAAGATACAGCTTTCTCCACTCTCGAACCAGGAACCAGGTAATATGACTTAGCATTGCACCCACGAAACTAGATGACACAAGCTTAGGTGCAAACTGGAACTGATTTGACTGCAAATTCACACAGAATACATACCACACAAAATCAGGTAAGAGCTTGATCACATTATCCTAAACAATGCAAACTGTAAACAGTAACCTCATCAGTACATCTAATGAACAGCTAACATAAACACATAAACATCCCACAATAGTTAGGTAACAAGGTGAAGTGGACACTAGCAGATAGACAAAAACAATTGATGACTCAATTAACAAGGAGGCACACAATGGGGAACTATACAATGGGGAACTATACAATGTGAGAAAGACATCTTAATAAACAGATTACACGTAATAGCAGGAGACACCAGCATCAGGTTGTTTGAAGCTGATTATAATATTCTGCTGTAAAACTCTCAGTCTAGGAGGTGGGTTGAATCAATCAATGCTGGTTTGGGCACAGAGGCCCCAAATCTGTATCCAGGTCCTAGGTTCCCAGAGTCCGTGTGTTTTCAGCGAGACATGGACTAGACATGTTCAGAATGGAAAAATTTGTTTCGTATCAGATAGATGTTACTCAGTTTGTTTCCATGATTCATTTCAAAATTCATTTAGTTTTGTTTAATTTTATTTTTTTTATTAATTTTCTAACAAATTACAAATGTAAATTTTTTTTATTTTTTTTTAAAAAAGGTCCTTAT
>CM053028.1:415892807-416157238 GCA_028564925.1 Lithobates sylvaticus
TTCCGTCTTCTTCCATCTTCTTCTTCCTCCGATCCGCTTCTTCTTGCGCTGGTCTTCTCGTCCGGCATCTTCTTCCGTCGGCGTCGGTGTCGGTGTCTCTTCTTGGGCCGCTCCGCGCAATGGGAGGCTCCCGCTGTGTGAGGCTCCGCTCCGTCTGACAGGTCTTTTATAACGGAGGGCACCTGGTGACCCCGCCCCCCTCTGACGTCATGGGGAAAGCCATAGGGAATTCCCTATGACGTCCCCGTGCAAGGAGAAGATGAAGAAACCGAAGGATGAAGAAAGAAGAAAGAAGATTTTAATAAAGGAATTGTCAAAGACCGTCTCCTGTCATTTTTACAATTACCCCCTTACCATTTCACACAGGGGGGGGGCGGGATCTGGGGGTCCCCTTGTTAAAGGGGGCTTCCAGATTCCGATAAGCCTCCTGCCCGCAGACCCCCACAACCACCGGGCACAGTTGTGGGGATGAGGCCCTTGTCCTCATCAACATGGGGACAAGGTGCTTTGGGGGGACCCCAAAGCATCCTCCCAATGTTGAGGGCATGTGGCCTGGTACGGTTCAGGCGGGAGGGGGGGGGGGGGCGCTCTCATCCCCCCCTCTTTTCCTGCGGCCTGCCAGGTTGCGTGCTCGGATAAGGGTCTGGTATGGATTTTGAGGGGGACCCTACACCATTTTTTTTTTTTTTGGCTGGGGTTCCCCTTAATATCCATCCCAGACCTGAAGGGCCTGGTTATTGAATTTGGGGGGACCCCCACGCTTTTTTTTTTTGTTTTTTTTTATTAATGAATGACAGTTCTCTGTGTTACAGGAGCCATCAATTCATTAGCCGCGAGTGCTTTTAAATAGCTTTTTTCCTGCAAAAATGACACTTTTTGCAGGGAAAGTTCTAAGCACAGGAAACCTGCCCCCCTTCACAGGCCACCTATAGACACCCCCCAGATGTGATACTGCAATGCTGTTCTAACAGCTCGCACACACAAATCCCCAGAAATAGAGCATATCTAGTTGTCAGCAGTCAACAACACACTGACACGCTGACACTGTGACTGAAACATAATATGCAAGGCCGCCGCCGCGGCGGCCTCTTATACCGTGGGGCGTGTACTAAAGCCCCTGAGCTATAATTGGCTACAGGCATCCTGCCTGTAGCCAATCATGGCTCTCCTCACTGCCGGCGCTGTGATTGGCCAAGCATGCGGGGTCACAGTGCATGCTTGGCCAATCATCAGCCAGCATTGCACTGCGACTAGCGCAATGCATTGCGGGCCGCTCGCATCACACGAATTTGATGCGAGCGGCCCCAATAGTTCTGGGCTCGCCGAGCGAGCGAACGCCCGGTGCTCGATTCGAACATGGGTTTAGGCCCATCATTTGCCCTAAATCTTACTATACCTAGAGCAATGTGCCAGCAGCTCCAAACAGAATTCCCTTTCAAATGGGCATCTTCTCACTTTCGCTATTTTGGCATTTATCTCCCGTGTGTCCACTCTTCTCCTTCCCTACCAGCCGCTGGCACCTGCCATATAGCTCCAGCAGATGGGCAGTAGAGCCCGGAAAGCATGCCAGGGTACGGCAGCATGGGGGGAGCACCTGTACCAAGGGTCTGTGTAAGCAATCGAGCAGCAGTGCTGCCACTGGAATGCTTTCACCTGACAGGCAGGAGTCTGCTTGTCAGTTACACACACAATCCCGATTGCTCCAGCCACCAGATTGTGTGTCACTAAATAAAATAGTTACCTTACAGTCCTGCTCACACAAATATGATACCCTCTGTCTCTTTCACCTAGCTTCAGTGCTTCTCCAAAGCCCCCTTGTGCCTACAGTGGTACAAAAGCTTGAATTCAGATTTGATTTGCTTTTAAATTATTAAATTATTATCACTTCCCCTTGATAAAAAAATAGAAAACCAACACACAAAGGGAATTTGCCAAGCTTCATAAAATTCACAGAAGCATCAAAAACACATAAAAAAACAGGTTGGTGCTTTAAAGTTGAACAATCAAACTGAAGTGGAAACAAGTCCCAAAAAAATCATGTTGAAGTGGTAGTTGCTTTAATGTGTGGTAAATTCAAAGCAAGTGTAAACAAGCCCTTACTGCACATGTTCTGGTCCTGAACGTCTCAATACTTTCTGGACACGTTCATGAAACTACCTAAAAATTTTCAGATCTGGAACTCCCTAAAATGCCCACATTTTTTTTCATACACCACAACTTGATTCCAAAATTGACCTACAAAAAAATTGATATTGTCCCAACTAAAAACGGCACAGTCTGTCAGGGGTCAGGCTTGGAAACCAGTTGCTATAGCAGTAGTAGGACTGCCACTGACCAGCAGGATAGCTACACAGGCAGTCACCCTGATGGATGATGCATGTTAGTACCAGGTTGCGGTCCTCAGGATTGCTTTACCAGGAGGTGAGCAAGACGGGGTTCAGAAGTGGATAAGCAGGTAAGGATCAAACAGAAGCATAGTCAGTAAAACAAGCCAAAGGTCAGCAATGAGTAGTTACAGGTTGGAATCAGGAAGAAGTGTAGTCGAGGAACAAGTGGGTAGATAAGGTTAGATAACTAGTGGTAGCATGATATGGATGGCAGCAGGCAAGACGAGAGCGAGATACTGGCTGGAGAGAGCACAGTAATTTGACAAACAGGAAGTGCATGGGAGGAGCAAAGAGTTCAAGGTTCAGCAGAAGTCAAGGCACAAGGCACGTTTGTCCAATGGATCAGACAGGGTGCTGTCCATTATCTCAGGTAGCTCAGCGAGAGGAGAAATTGCCAGACACAGCAGAGGTCCTAGGTTCAAGTTCAGCCAAAGTATCATAGCCAAAGCTTAACAAAGAACTTTGTCTGGATCAGGTTACTTTCTAAGTTAAACAAATTTCAAAATGCCATGATAGGTGAATGTCATTCAGAAGGAGTAGATGTTGCTGGGCAGGCTACATTTGTCTTTAGACTTCCATAGGTAACACAAAAATAGCCAGGGTGCTGGATCAATAAAAATTTCAAAGTTTATTAAAACATAACTGAAAAACTTGCATAACAGTCTCTGGGAAGCATTTCAGAGGTGAAAATTGTAAAGCTGTGAACAGCAGACACAACCAGGGACCTCTGTGGATCAAAAAGCTGTCAGCATGTGCACAGCGTCCTCTGCCCCCCTCGGCGGGATCGATGCTGCAAACTAGGAGGACTGAGTAGCACTGGCGTTGGATTCACTCTGGACTCAGAACAGCAAGGTGAGTGGGGGATCCACTCAACAGCAATGTGAGGCGTAAGACCGCTGGGCCAGGAGATGGAATGCCAGACCTCCAGGGCTACAGATTGCTTTCAACGTGTGAAGCTTCCCTCTGGACTGTTAGGAGAGACCAAACTCAGTGTATTGAGTGGGCTTACGAATATGTTTCTGGGATATATGGATATATGGAATATGTTTCCGCCCCTTTGTCAATGTCATCCACATTGATTTACACACATATTTAGCTTAACAGAAGTTTAATTTTGCAAATAAATCTGGTGTTTTCAATCTGCAGCTTGTACTGGCACTGTCACCTTCTGTATTATACACTCATTGAAAACATTGTGACAATTTCTGTTGCAAAGTTTCCTATGGCTGCATGAATCATTCAAGCTCCATGGAACAGACACTTTAAAATCTCAACTTTAACACTGTTTTTTTTTTTTTTAGACAGGAGAGTCAATACTGAACAGACAAGGAAAAAACATGCTAAGGTTCAGTTCACACCTAAACTGGCCACAGATCGCAAAGCAACCATGTGCGTCTATGTTCTCCATTTCAGGAACGAATCAGGGCAGAATCTTTGCCTTAATTCGGCCCTGAAATAGATCCAAAGACACTGTGCAGTGCGCTCCGCAGTCACCCCGGAGATATGTGAACCGGCTCCATAGAGAGCCGGTCACATTCTCCTGCTATGCGAATTGGATGTGGAGAAACCCACATCCAATTTGCATAGGTGTGAACCCAGCCTTTCTTAGTCAACTGTTTTTTTATTCCACTATTGTTTAGTTTAGTAAATACAGGAACGAAGAGACCCCTATACAAGTACTTTGTAGCAGGGAGTGAAGAAGCCAGCTCATAAATGGCTCAGCTCACCGGACAGTAAGCATTTGAATGTGGTGAAAGTCATGATTAAAATGACTCTACTGTTGGAGTGCAGACACAAAATATATAAAAAAATACTACTGTCACAATAAAAAAAATTCAACCCTCTGTGCAAAGGGAGCCCCAATTCCAACTGAACACTGACTAGAAGCTTTGAGTACCCCATCATGAAACTTTACTCCCATAATCTTACTAATCCCTTCCCTACCACCTGCACAATATTGGTAACAGAGGTATATGATTGCACTAAATGACACATACACATAAGCATTACCTTATAGTTGTTTTTTTTGTTTTGTTTTCTTTAAATGGGCATAAACATCAATGCTGACAAAGACATGCACTTGTGTTGTACATATTCAGTCAAGAAATTGATAAGTCAATGCCTCTTCAATATAGCGTACACAGAAATAATGTATTACAAAGATATTTGGCAGGTAACCACTAACTTAATCACAAACTGTCCACAGAAATCTCCACTCCACCTTACAACAAAAAGGGCCAGGAAGGGGAATAACGTGGAGGAGGCAGCACTGGGCCTCATTAAGGACCCTAATGTGGCCCTGAAAAGCCCCCCCATGCTGAAGTGGCCTATGGCTGCTATGTAGCTGCTAAATTGCAGCAAACAGAGGAGGGCCAACGCCTCAGGTGTGAGAAATGTATTTTTGAGGCCATTCAGAAGGGGTTGAGTGGCCAAATAAGTGATAACATGCACTTATGTGCGCTCACCCATCCTCCTCCTCCTCCTCCTCCTGCCACAAGTCCACCTCCAGAGCCACAGGCTCCAAGGAAGACTGCAGGGAAGGCTGCATGGAAGTGTGGAGGGAAGGCTGAAGGGAAAACAAGAAAGTGATGGCCTGGATTCAGTCTGGTCTGACAGAAGACGCAGGCTGTTCTAGTACCACAGCCTGGGGACACATATGTCATCTGCTGCTGTTCCTGATCTCTGGGAGTCCTGGAGCAGATTGTGCTCCCCATTATATGGACTTCTCACGCCTCCAACTTTATTTTCCAAATAGTTGATGTGTGCCCTGGTGTACAAAGGCTTCGCAAATTCCAGCAGTTTCTCCAGCGTTGCCTTCCTCTTTATTTTGTTATGAAGGAGCAAATCAACCAGCGCTAAAATACACACACACCCTGAACTAAAATGCTGCTGAAATACTGAGGGTCAAATGACCAAATCCCAAAAAGTTTTAAGTGCAAAAGTAGTACAGCGCAAATATTTAAATAAAAACTAAGTAGAAATAAGTAAAAACAAATGTGAAAAAATGTAAATCAAAAGAAAAGTCCATTCTTGTGCAAGCAAATAAAAAGAACAAAAATAAACAAATTGGTGCATCCAACGGAAGTGCAAAGAAGGTTTCCAGTGACTTGAGTGATGTGAGCATCAAAAATGGTGACTTGAGTGACACCCTCCACCATCAATAGCAATGGCCGCTCACCTCAGACGATGGACCCCTGAGTGAATCAGTCAGGTCAGAGAGAGCGGTCCCTTACAGGGAATCAAAAACTGGCAGACCCAAGCGTTGGTATCAAATATACTGCAGACTAATATCAGGTGTAGATTTTACTGAGCTTCAGGCTAATCATCATCAATAATCTCCTCCGGAGTTTACATGAAATGAAAGCAACAGAAATCTAGTGCTACAAGTAACATTTATTTGAAAGTAAAAAGGTGCACTCACATAAAACGCACTGTACCCCAGTGCTAAGGATGAATAACTTGTAGCAATGCGAAGAGATCCACAGAGATCAGCGTGTAAGGACGCAGGTGTCGTCACGTTTGCAGTCACGTGGTATTCCGTACGCGTTACGTCCCAAGGGGCGGGACTTCATCAGCGGCCACTTATTTTGTTATGAGCCAGAATAAATGGAGATTTTTTTATCTGATAATACTTGCCCATGTGTTTTTCTTCAAAAAGGACAGTTTGTTTGTGAGTAGGCAGGTACATTTCAAAAATACAATGTCAAATTAACAAGGGACACCAACCAACCTCCTTGAGCTTTAAAAATACAAGATAATAATGTTGTTGTGTAAACTTGACACACACAAAAAAATATGGAGATGACTAGAAAATAATTAAAAAATATTCCAAAGATTAGTTTGGATTTCTTGATTAAAAAAAAAAAAAGACAATAAAAAAAATTCCAAACATTATTATGGAGATCTGGCTTTAAAAACAAAAAAGATTATTCAGGAGATCATGTGTGAATATGAACAGCAAAACAACTTCATTATTCTAGCATTATAAAGAAGAAGAGAATGCACTGCATTAAACTATTTAAAAAATGTCAGCCTGACTAATGTGCCATCTCCTTTACAAACGCATATCTATGTGTTAGCATAGTCCAGTCCAGTCAAAGTCTAGACCTAAATCCAATTGAGAATCTGTAGCAAGACTTGAAAATTGCTGTTTACAGATACTCTCCATCCAATCTGACAGAGCTTGAGCTATTTTGCAAAGAAGAATGGGCAAAAAACGTCACTCTCTAGATGTGGTAAAGACATACCCAAAACAACTTGCAACTGTAATTACAGCGAAAGGTGGTTCTACAAAGTATTGTCTCGGGGGGCTGAATACAAATTCAAGCCTTCCACCCTCATAGAAAAGCCATAGGGTCAATTTTGTACAATGGTCAGATGGTAAATGGTTAAAATGTACCTGTGAAAGACCCATCTGGGACAGGGACTGTTGGAGGGGAATGCAGGTTAGCCTCTTGCCTACTGACTATGGGCCCTGACTTTTGAGGGGGCTATATTCTTTGGAAGGTGTGCCTGGGGAACATTTGGAGTGGTTTTGCTTTAGATTCAGGTTAGTCATGTGCAATAATTTCGGTCCAAGTATAAATTCGGATGAATTTTCGGTTATTTCGAGAGGTACGGATGTATCCGAATCTCCGAATAAAATAGTAACGCATTTCAAACAAATTCCAAAATTTTCAGAAAACAATTCGATTTCAGATAGGTCAAAAAACGATTGACCTATTCAAAATATGTGTGAAGAATAGCTGAGAGCTAAAATGTAAACAAAAGAATGCCTGCAATAGAAAATTCTGAAAAAAACACACCAAAATAAAAAAATAAAAAAATGGCACGAGGTACTCGCCCAAAATCAATACCAGATCCTCATCCCAGCATGCAGCCCGGCAGGTCAGGAAAGGCAGGGACTAGCAAGTGCCCTCCCCCCTCCTGAACCATACCAGGCCACATGCCCTCAATCTGGGGGGTGCCCCCCACCCCAAAGCACCTTATCCCCATATTAATGGGGATAAGGGCCTCTTCCCCACAACCCTGGGCTGTGGTTGTGGGGGTCTTCGGGCAATGGCCTTATCAGAATCTGGAAGCCCCCTTTAGCAAGGGGGCCCCCAAATCCCCCCCCCCTGTAAACAGTGAATAAAGACACAACACAAGTTTTTGAAAATTCCTTTATTAGATCCATCATCAACCACAATACCTGCCACCACCGTCAGACCTAAAAAGAAAAACCTCTAGTCTTGTCGAGCACTCCTGCCGACTGTCTGCTCCTCCATCTGACAGTTCTTAAATAGCTAAGGGGTGGAGTCACCTGAAAACTTCAGCCGATGACCTCTTGTGATGCCACCTACCTTTATTTAAGAAATGTCAGACGGCAGAGCAGACAGTTAGCGGGAGCATTTGATGAGGCCAGAGGTTTTTTTTTTTTTTTTTTCAAGTCCGGCAGTGTTGCGGGTGGCGTGAATGATGATGGATCTGATTTGGGGGACATTTTTTTTTTTAAATAAAGGAATTGTCAAAAACATGTGTTGTGTCTTTATTCACTTTTTACACTTTTTTGAGCAGAGCCCCACACCCAAAGCACCCCATGTTGAGAGCATGGGGCCTGTAGTGGTTTGAGGGGTGGCTTGCTCATCCCCCCTTTCCTCACCTGCCGGGCTGCATGCTTGAATAAGGGTCTGTTATGGATTTTGGGGAGGAAACGCCACTGTTTTGCTTTATAATTTTGACCCTTAGAATCCATACCAGACCTGAAGGACCTGGTATGGATTGGGGGGGGGGGTCCACCAGTGGCGGCTGGTGAAATTTTAGGATGGGGCAGCGCAAGACCCCGCCCCTCCACATTTGGCCCATCCAACTTCTCATAAACCACACCCCTTATAGAATCCACATCATATACCAGGCTGCACATTATACACAGGGCTCTGCACATCATATACCAGGCTGTACATTATACACAGGGCTCTGCACATCATATACCAGGCTCTACATTATACACAGGGCTCTGCACATCATATACCAGGCTACACATTATACACCAGGCTCTGCACATCATATACCAGGCTGCACATTATACACAGGGCTCTGTACATCATATACCAGGCTGCACATTATACACAGGGCTCTGCACATCATATACCAGGCTGCACATTACACACAGGGCTCTGCACATCATATACCAGGCTGCACATTATACACCAGGCTCTGCACATCATACACCAGGCTCTGCACATTATACACAGGGCTCTGTACATCAAATACCAGGCTGCACATTATACACAGGGCTCTGCACATCATATAACAGGCTGCACATTATACACAGGGCTCTGTACATCATATACCAGGCTGTACATTATACACAGGGCTCTGCACATCATATACCAGGCTGTACATTATACACAGGGCTCTGCACATCATATATCAGGCTGCACATTATACACCAGGCTCTGCACATCATACACCGGGCTCTGCACATCATACACTGGGCTGCACTTTATACATCGGGGACTGCACATCATATACCAGGCTGCATATTATACACCGGGCTCTGCACATCATATACCAGGCTGCACATTATACACTGGGCTCTGCACATCATATACCAGGCTGCACATTATACACAGGGCTCTACTAAAGCAACCTGTAAATCGCACATATCTGCATTCTGCAACCTGTAAATCATACATATCTGCATTCTGCAACCAGTAAATCGCACATATCTGCATTCTGCAACCTGTAAATCACACATATCTGCATTCTACAACCTGTAAATCACACATATCTTCAACCTGTAAATCACACATATCTGCTTTCTGTAATATGCACATAACTGCATTCTGCAACCTGTAAATCGCACGTATCTGCTGTAAATCACACATAACTGTATTCTGCATTCTGTAAATCACACATAACTGCTTTCTGTAACATGTAAATCACACATATCAGCATTCTGCGGCCGGGGGGTTGCTGGCGCCATCCTGCGAAAACTTACTGAAGAGTTGATATTCATAAGCGGGGGTGGTTGCTGCCGCCGACCACCTAAAACGTAATGTAGTTGATAAGCGGGGAAGGCATGCTGCCGTCTAACACCAACATTTTAATGCAGTTGATAAGCGGGGTGGTTGGGGTGCCGTTTTTTAAAAACTTAAAAAAAAAATATATATTATATATATATATATATATATATATATATATATTATATATATATATATATATATATATAGTGTCTGCTGTAAATGACAAAAAGTGCTCATGTTCCATGCATTTCAAACAATGTGGCGTGAATAATTCAATATAAGGCAATCAAGTCCATTGGATTTAAAAAATAAAAAATAAATAAATAAAAATAAAAATAAAAACAGAAAAAAACTGTCTAAAATGAAAAAATAATTAAAGTGCCAAGTGACTTCATGCAGATTGTGCTCTCCTCCCCCGTCAGGTGTGCCCTCACCTTAAGGGCTTACATTTTAAGCCTGAAATACTTTATAACAGCCGGGAGTCTTGATTCTTTCTTTTACTCCTGTGCTTGCTGTTGTGGATGCCTCTCACTGTTAATCTCCTGCTCACACTGGCTGCTCTCCTCTCTCCAAGATGTCTCCACCAAGCCTCCTCACAAGTCCCATAGGGAGAGTAATAAAGGCACACAATAGTGTAATACCGCTACAATAATGTTTAATATTCTTTAAAACATGTAATACATTAAACTCACATTTAATAGGATAAAAAACGCTCTTTAAAGTGCTGGCAGTGCTGTAGTGATGAGGGGAATAGGGTCACCTGTTTCTGGATCTGCAGCCCCGGTAGTGCAATGTTCGGATTCTCCTACACCTCCTCCCCTGGCTACCTCCTGCTTTCTGTGCATCAGTCAGTCAAAATCCGACCGTTTTCGTCACTATCTTTGTGACTTCCTCTGTTTTTATTTTTATTTTTGTCATTTTTTGTCATTTTTGTCACAGCAGACACTATTTATACTTTATACTTATATACACCTGTGCATCCGCACAGATATATATATAATAACGAATACAGGTTTTTCTACAAAAAGTGTAGCTGCTAACTTTTAGGAAACAGACACTTACCTGTTCAACGGTTCAGCGATGCGGCTGGACGGAGCATCACTCCTCTCCCCCTCCTCTCCGACGGCACCTCCATTGCCACTCTGGGCACCCGGCCGTGACAGTTTTTGGCTTCACAGCCAAGCCCACGCGGCGCATGCGTGAGACGCGATGTACTCCAGGCGTGGACAGGCGATCTCCTGGGACCTGTCACGTGTCCCAGGAGATCGCCTAGAGCGAGCGGCCGCCTAAGGTGAAAGTCCTAAGTCTCCTTGGCGTTCCCTGGGCGGAAAAAGGAAGTGGGACAGGAAGTCCCCCTCCTAACGAAGCCCCCACCCCCCCCCCAAAAAAAATGACATGCCAAATGTGGCATGTAAGGGGGCGAGGAGTGCTTAAAGTGGAAGTTCCACTTTTGGGTGGAACTCCGCTTTAAATAACTGCATTTTTATAATGACATTTCTGAAGGGAAAAGTATCCTACAGGCATTGTACACTTGCAAATGTTTTTGTTGTTTTAACTAGATATTAGTGTACTTATATTCCTTGTGCTGTTTGCACACCTTACCATGTAATGGTTGGCTGACATCTTGTGGCTGCAGTTTGTAGTGTCATGGCTGATCGATTCCTCTATATCTATGCATTCATTCACCTAGTTTGTCCCTATTTACCAAAGGGACAACACAACTTGCTGTTCCGGGTAACACAGAGTCCAGTGCATGTGTTGCCATCCTCTCTGTGTCACATCACAAATGTAGGATTACTGACGTCATAAAAAAAATCTTCTAGCTGAATCAGTGAGCTCTTTGTGTGTCTGTGAATGCTCTTCCCATTTGTCTGTGTGTAATCTGTTTACTGTTAAGCTCTCACCTAAACCAGTGCTAGACCTAGAGACCCATGGATTGTGGGATATGTAGTTTCTTCGTAAGAAAATACAGTTCTCACACTACAGACAGAGGTTGTGCATTAACATTTGCACATGCCTCATGTTTGAACACAAACATTAACTGCTGACCCCAGAATGTGAAGTTTTACTCTACTATAGGCTGTCCATACAAGGCAACAAATGACACCATGAAACCACAGGAACAATGACATTTTACACAGGTGAAATAGTTGCAGATTGAAAGGTTTGCCTTTAATTGGTCTTTGATACTAACAATTGTATTGGATTTCCACTATTGTGTCCATTTTTTATATAGAGTATACAGTATTTCCCCACAAACACTTGGCTATTATTGTTCTTTTTGCAGTTATGGTCTCACAGCTATATGAATGTAAAGCCACAAACATTCTTAGAGACTACATGTCTACATTATGTATTTATTTCTTAATGCAGAGCTCTAGGCAAATAGTTCTGACACAATAAGGGCTAATTTACACTTGCTTACAGGATTGGCGTGCGTGGTACCTCAAAGATATGAACTCCGTCCAACGCGTTTTGTTGGAATTAACATCCTTTGGGGCATGACGTTCTCTGCCCCAGAGGATGTTAATTCTAATGAAATGCATCAGTTTGAGCCCATGTCTGTGAGGTACCATGCACAGCAATCCTGTATACTAGTCAATCTACTTCTAGGATGTCAAGAAACTATTAATGCTTGTTTTTAGCGGATTTCTGTAAGTGTTTAGCACTGATTTCTGTTAAGCAGTTTTACACTATGTAGCTGTTTTATCTTTCCTTCATGGGCTCTACTATGGAGTAAACTTTCCCATTAGCCATGAAAGCACCCCACCGGCAATATAATAGAGGAAGCTGATTAGATCTTCTATACTTGCATATAACGCCTGTCTAGACTCTTAAAATTTGGAGTCTAGACCTCTGGTAAGGAGGCATTTTATATTAATATTGGTGTAGGTGCACTTGGGTGATCAAAACTCACATCAATTATACTCATTGTTACTGGATGTTCATCAAGGAATTCATCTGCACTATTTAGAACAGCACCAGTTGTTCACACTTTATGGACACTTGTTTATTCAGTATCTATGTTTAGCGCGGCAACGTTTTTTATTGTTTGACGTTTATCACAATTGGTTCTGTTGTGTTGTTGCCAGCAGCTTGCACATTTATATTTAGCTTGTATACCTGCGCAATCATTTTTTGTTTAACCACTTAAGCCCCGGACCAGAGCACTTTTTGCGATTCGGCACTGTGGCAGTTTAACTGACAATTGTGCGGTCGTGCGACGTGGCTCTCAAACAAAATTTAAGTTTTTTTTTCCTGCAAAAATAGCTTTCTTTTGGTAGTATTTGATCACATCTGCGGTTTTTATTTTTTACGCTCTAAACAAAAAAAGAGCGACAATTTTGAAAAAAATGCAATATTTTTTACTTTTTGCTATAATAAATAGCCTCCAAAAATATGTAAAAAAACATTTGGTTTTCCTTAGTTTAGGAGGATACGTATTCTTCTACATATTTTTGGTAAAAAAAAAAAATCCCAATAAGCGTATATTGATTGGTTTGCGCAAAAGTTATAGCGTCTACAAAATAGGGGAATAGTTTTATGGCATTTTTATTAATAATTTTTTTTTTAACTAGTAATGGCAGCGTTCAGCGATTTTTAGCGTAACTGCAACAACATGGCGGACATGTCGGACAATTTTGACACATTTTGGGACCATTGGCATTAATACAGCGATCAGTACGATTAAAAATGCATTGATTACTGTAAAAATGTCACTGGCGGTGAAGGGGTTAACACTAGGGGCCAGGGAAGGGGTTAATGTGTGTCCTAGGAAGTGTTCTAACTGAAGGGGGATGGGGACTGTGCAGGGAAGCTAACAGATCGTCTGTTCATACTCTGTATGTACAGAGGATCTGTCTGTTCTCCCCTCAGAGAACCGGAAAGTGGCCACAGGGCGAAGTGACCTTACACAACGTCGTTTTGCCCCGGCCATGCCATTCTGCCACAGTACAACTGCGGCGGCTGGTCGGCATTGGGTTAAATGGTTCTGACACACAGTCAGCTAAAAGACCTGACTTTTCGCTTCTACAGATTAACAACTCTGCTAGGTAACCTCAGTGCCACCTGCCTATAACTAGACTATGAAGGAGCAGCAACAGACTGATAAGGTCATCTGTGTGCTCTTTTCTCCTGTCAGCATGTTTCTTGTCAATATATGTGAATGCATTACAACTGAATAGCCCAGGATTCTTCCCCCTTTTATTCCAGTCTGAGTGCTGCTGTACAGATGATTAAAAGATTCTGTAATCAAGTCCAATTCAATTATTGATAAAAGGCTCAATTAATTAAATTTTATATTTTTTGTTGGGTACATAACTGCATTTCCTTTGTTTTTAATTTTTTTTTATTTTTTTTTAAATGTCTGGAGTTCATCTATTAATATATCAAATGCACAGGCAACATGGGAATAAGCATGGGATTAGATTCCTTTCTTTTTTTTGAAAGGACACCTTTACTCAAATGTAAATGACCATTTGGATGAGGGCCCTGATGATAAGATCTTTGCCTTGAGCCCACTAATATGTTTAAACAGCCTTGTTTGCAAAGATATTTGAATTATATAAACCAAAGTGAACATTCAATATATTATCAAGAATAAAAAGAGAATGAAATGTCTCTTTCTTAAAAGCGTATGCAAATGAACATTCCACAAGGAGCAAATCACCTTAAGGCTTGCAGCTGCACTCACATGTAGCATTATGTTAATGAAGTACTGTTCACATAGCTCCAGAGCAAACTTGGATCTAGTCAAGCTATGTGCGAATATGTTTTTTTTTTTTTTGCACAATGTTTAAAAATGCATAACTTATTCCAATTTAAAAAAAAAAAAAAATCCACTCATTGATAAATATTGTAAACAATATTGCATTAATAATAGAAATCCTTGCGAAAATCTGAAAAAAAAGGACACAGTGCTAAAAAATTCATTTTTGGAAAGGTGTAAAATAGGTCAATACCTGTGAGACAAAGAACTTGATGGATAGAGTAATATAATTCTATAGACATCATTATAAGAAAATAACCAGAGATAATCATAGCCCGAACACAAGAGACAAACAAGCGTATAATGAGAGATGGGAGCCTGGAAGGAGAGAAAGAAAATGTTATACAATAGTTCATATACAGGACTTGGCAGTTGGAAAAAGAACTGCATTTGTATACACGAGAATGAATTCCAATAATGCAAATTGTTTTCAATGCTGGTGGAAGAGGAATGCAGCTTGTAGCAATCCAAAATATCAGCAAGGGCTGGTGAAATGATGGAAAAAGTACTGGCTACTTTGAAACCATTAAAAAATGTTGATGCCATCAGCTACACTTTAAATATGTTAAAAGGCAAATTAGTACTGTTCATGATAGTTTTTTAAATGTACAAATTTTAATCAAATTTTCATATCAAGCTTTTGGTGCATACCACCTTTTTCTAAGGTCCAAGCAGTACTAATAAACAGCATTTTAGCAGTTTATTCATTACTAGGAGAGCAGCTCATTCCCTGTGTCTACAACCCAACGGAGCTGTGGTGGAGGTAGAGCCACCATCTAAATACTTTGAAGCAAAGAAGAGGGGAGTAGAGTGCTGTCAAATGGATTTCCTGGGATTCCTGGAGATGAAAACCCTCTTCTCAGGACCCCTCACTAGGACTCATTACCTTATGCACATCCTAGCCCACCATGTGCCCCCTGAGCATCCCATACTGGCCTTGTGTACACCTTGTCCTTCCACTGTTTCCCCCATGGCCTCTGATCAGAGTTACAAAAGGGCCCTTAACTGGAAATCCTCATTCTAGCATATTATTAACTCTTCCTGCCTCTAGATATTTTAGGGCTGCTCTGTCGGATGTCTGTTACCCTCTTCTTCCTCCTCTCCTCCAGGAGTCCCAAAGCACAGCTCTATCTCAGCCTTTTACACCCACCTTATGCTTTCCCTGGTATACTTTGTGGCCCCCCAGGAGTCTGGACCCATGCCCTTTCTTATTGTTGGGACACACAGCATTTCAGCAATAAAAAACAACAGTTTTCATGTTCCAACAACAAGGCAGGATGTGGGGTTGCTATCTGGGAGTTTTCCATCTAGGCGTCTAGGGGGCCAAAATGGTCTATATGTATACCAATAAAATTAAGGAACATATTGCAAAATTGCTTTATCCACTGGGGCCCCTTGACTGCATGGGCTAAAGCCTTATAGAGCCCAAAGACTGCAAAGCTTTCATAAGATTATCAGTAATTGATGCTTTTGCATGCAAATTTAATGATGCCAACATAATTAATTTTTGACACTAACCGACAGTTTGAAGTCCTGCATCCACAACAAAAAAGCTTTCACTGGGAACAAAAATGTTGACATTCTGTGGGTGATTGTAAACTTAAAAAAACTCACATTAAAGCGTCAGAAGTTACTATTGTGAAGTAGAAATGGTGTTGATCATAAAAAAAAAGAATTATTTCAGGTCAAGTGCACTAAAGAAAGAATATTACTGCTATGTGTGTCTGATAAATAAATACAATTCAAGATTTTATGAAAGTTCTACAGCAGATTAATTGGGTTCAGCAGGGTTGCCAATTGCAGGTTTTAGCACTTTTCATAGCAGCAGCCCAGAACTTTTTCTAAGTAAAAACAGAGCAGCATATCATTTCTAGAGTTTTTTATATTGCACATTTCTGTCTTTAAATCTATTGAGAGAAAGACAGCATTTAAAGGATAAGTTCACCTTCTGGGACATGTCACACGTTCATCCATTTTTAGGATGGACCATGTTACATGTTCCCAATCCTGCAGCTGCTCCCTGATCCCTATACTCCCTGTGACACTACCTGTGGGATCTTCATGTCATACCTGCTGTCACTATTTGAAAACAGTCCGGCCGTGCCAGGCTCTGCCCACACGGCCTCATTATTTATTCATAGAGTCCCGTGAATGAGTGAACTACAAGTACCTTTCAGCTGTCGCCTTGTAGTTCTCAATGAACTACCAAGACACTGTTGAGTGCTTTAGTAGTTCATTATTATTATACATGATTTATATAGCACCAACAGTTTACGCAGCGCTTTACAATGTATAGGGGGACAACACAATTACAGTACAGTTCAATACAAAAAGGAGGGCCCTGTTCATAGAGCTTACATTGTAAAGGGAGGGGGTGGTGGTACAAAAGGTAATAGCTGCAGAGAATGATTTGATGGGGGTGGATTCATTGATGGGTAGTTCATTGATTTTTCCTGTGTTTGTGAAACTGCCTGTCTGTATGATGTCTGTATGATGTATGAGCAGACAGCTTTTACTGACAGTCTGTAGGAGTCCTGTATGGCACCCACGATATGCTGCTTTCTAGGCTCTTACAAAAAAAAATGGAAATTTTTTTTTTACCTGCAAACAATGTGCATTTTTTTTTTTTTAAACAATTGAACTTATCCTTTAACTGAACCACATCTTATTCGAATAGAAAAAAAATTATAAAAGGAGGACAGCTTGTACTTTTCAGGTGCTTGAAGGACACACAGGTAAAATCATTTTAAAGGGAGTTCTAAAGCCACCTTGTTAATGTCATAATGTGCTTCCTCAGGAGGGCTCCAAGGGGAAAATAATAAAAAATATAAAGCCAATCTCCACATAAAATAGAGTTGAATTGCCAATTTTATACATGATAAGCATATTAGGTTCATACTACTCACTGGAGTTTTGGAATTCCCTTCACCAATATCTCCAACACAGATCAACGCTCGCAAACCGAGTCAGGATTTTTTTAAATAATAGCTTGTATTGCGAAACGCTCGTTAACCCCGTTACTCTCAATCCAAGGTATTACTGTATTAACAAAAATAAAAAGCAGTGGATTGCACTCACAAGCTAATAGTTGTCATCATAGAGAAAGCTTTACGGCATGGACCAGTGTGTGGAGACTTGACTCACTCCCTGTGTAAAAGTCAACATCCAGAAAGAGGAAAGTGCGACAGCTACATGCCCCCAGGCTGACAATGACTCACAATGCAAGTATGGAGCTCTTGAATCAGCTGTATAGCGTTCTCCATGTGATAGCCTCAACTCACAGACACCATCACTAACATGTTTCGAGGCAGACATTTTCCTTTGCCTCCATCCTAAATTTTGGATTTCCCATCACTTTTTTTTCAACAAAAACTTTCACCAGGATAAATAGGGTAAATCATTCCAGTGGGGCATGTTCAGCAACATAAACGTATTATTTGTAAACATGATTTGTTGTTTTTATATTCAGTCATTTTCTGTAAATCCTAACCACTTTCTACAACATTTTGAGGCAATCGGCTGGCAAATGTTTTTTGGCCCATGCCCAGAGAAGAATTTGTAGCATATTTCTCATGCAAATTGGCCAATGTTTTGCCATTCACCCACTTCTAATTTTGTAACTGCCTTTAATTCTCTGTGCACCTTTTTACCTGGGCAGAAGAGCTCAAAAGAGCCAATAATGGAAATGATCATTGATAGCCCAGCCCCCTCAAAATATAAGGTGGGCCCAGAGCAGTTATAATGTCAGTGAATTCAAGCTGCTGTAGTTACAGTATAGATCCAGTAAAGAGTAAGCTGACTGCAAAGGGAGATATTAGGGTCAGTTAGCAAATAATGCTTTACATTTGTGAATTTCAGTTCAGTAGTGGGGTCTTTTGTGCCACCCCCACCACATGTTCATGAGTTCTTATCATGAATACTAATCTTGGGCAATCACATTCACCTTTTTTCTTAACATTTTTGGTGTCATTATGCTGTTGACCCATTTGCACCAAAGCTTTCCATTCATAACAAAAAATAGTGGACTTTTGTTTAAGAGGTGGTATTTTATAATTTTCATTTTTGGAGTGTCATGGTTTTTATTTTTATGTTTCATAGGCAAACAAATGTTTTCCCAGCACACCTACTATAAATACGGCATGTTTGTCCTCACTGGGACATCATGGGGACTTCCATATGGCTTTCCCCATGACGTCAGAGGCGGGCGGGGTCACCAGGTGGCCCTGCCCTCCATTATAAAAGACCTGTCAGACTAAGCGAAGCCTCACACAGCGGGAGCCTCCCATTGCACGGAGCGGCCCACAAAGAAGAAGAGACGCCATGGAAGAAGATGCCAGACAAGAAGACTAGAGCAAGAAGAAGATGGAAGAAGAAGATGGAAGAAGATGAAAGAAGATGGAAGAAGAAGATGAAGAAACCGAAGGATGAAGAAAGGAAGAAGGAAGAAGACCAGAAGAAGAAAGAAGATGAAAGAAGACTTTAATAAAGGAATTGTCAAAGACCGTCTCCTGTAATTTTTAAAATTTTTGTCACTTTTTTGGTGAAATGGTAGGGGTACCCCTTACCATTTCACACAGGGGGGAGGCCGGGATCTGGGGGTCCCCTTATTAAAGGGGGCTTCCAGATTCCGATAAGCCCCCCACCAGCAGACCCCCACAACCAACGGCCAGGGTTGAGGGGACAAGGCCCTTGTCCCTATCAACATGGGGACATGGTGCTTTGAGGGGTCACAGACCCCCAAAGCATCCTCCCAATGTTGAGGGCATGTGGCCTGGTACGGTTAAGGAGGGGGGGGCCTGCCAGGCTGCGTGCTCAGATAAGGGTCTGGTATGGATTTTGAGGGGGACCCCAGGCCATTTTATTTTCTTGGCGCGGGGTTCCCCTTAAAATCCATCCCAGACCTGAAGACCTGAAGGGTCTGGTATGGATATTTAGGGGGAACCCCACGTATTTTTTTTTTATTTGATGCAGGGTTCCCCTTAATATCCATAACAGACCTGAAGGGCCTGGTAATTGAATTTGGGGGAGCCCCCACGCTTTTTTTTTTTATCAATGACTTTTTTTTTATCAATGACTTTCACTGAATGACTGTTCTCTGTATTATGGGAGCCGACAATTCATTACAGCCGCAAGTGATTTTAAATAGTTTTTTTTCCTTCAAAAATTACACTTTGTGCAGGGACAGTTCTAAGCATGGGAAACATGTGCCCTTTTACAGGCATACTATAGACACCCCCCAGGTATGAAATTTAAAGGAATATTACACTTTTATTGTTTCACTTTAAGCATTATTAAAATCACTGCTCCCGAAAAAACGGCCGTTTTTAAAAAAAAATTTGCATTGATACATGTCCCCTGGGGGCAGGACCCGGGTCCCCAAACACTTTTTATGACAATAACTTTTTCAAAATGAATGACTTTAATGACTGTTCTCTGTATTATGGGGATGGGAGCCGACAATTCATTATAGCGGTTCGGGTCCCCATTGACTTCAATGGGGTTCGGGGTCAAGTTCGGGTCAAGTTCGGTCCCGAACCCGAACTTTTTTACGAAGTTCGGCCGAACCTGCCGAACCCGAACATCCAGGTGTCCGCTCAACTCTACTTGTCTATGATTTCCATTTTAAACATGAACATAGGCATTGAGGAGATCTTAGAAACATGAGTTTTTGATCTCAGCAGTGTTTAAATCTCTCATTCACTCTCTCTTTTTGTCATAGTGCAGGTGCAGTGATATCCCATGTTGAAGTCCTCTGGTAAAGCCCTCTGGTGAATTTCTCCCCTTTGCAGCTTATGCTGCTTGCACTTTATTAATATGTTTAGTAGCCTTTTATGCATGAAGATAAAAAAAAAACCTTTGTGTGCAGCAACACATCAGCCCCCCCTAAATTGTTGTCGCCGTTTCCGCTCACTGGCACTGAATGTGAGGCGTTGGCTGCATGCCATCCACCTTGATGGACAAGTTTGAGTGCCGTGAGCTGATTGGCATTGCCTTTAATGCTAATTGGAAGATTCATGCCCATATGTTCTATATATTTGCACAATGTGGGGGAGCCAGCCCATACCCCAGTTGAAGTCCATTAAGATGAAACGTGTCGGGTTACAGAGAGCCCGCTCTATACATTGTGCTCATTGGAATTCATAGTGATCACTTTGATTTTATTTTGTACACATCAGCCCTTTAAAGTGGAAGTAAACCCCCCTATCGTTTTCAGCCAAGGAAGCTGCCATCTTTGCCTCTGTTTAATCTTCAACTGCCACAGTGCTGCACATGTGATCCGTTATGACACCAGCCATTGGATGGTTTGACTGTTTGGTTGAGAGCACAGCCAATGTGCAGTCAGCATTAACGGCATGCCTTTTTTTTTTAGACTGTTAAATCGATGGGTTTACTTCCGCTTTAAATAAATCCATCCATTATTGATCTATGCTATTTTGAGGCACATTTTTTCCTTTTCTTTTATGATCTAATCCATTGCCATCAGCGGGACGTTGGCACCTTGCATTTGGATCCCCAATGACGGTTCGCCAGAGTTCCTGTCTCTATTCTCAAGCTTGTCTGACTCACTGCCGCTGACATGAGAGTCCACTTCCTTTGGTAAGAGTACCTACCCATACCCCTGGGTGGAGAATGCACGATCCCTGGTGATCCTGTGGCAGATGATTATCCATCACTGTCTTCATTGAACAGACACTTTCTCAGATTTCTACATACATTTATTCACTTTTGAACAGTTTTCCTTATGAACTTTATTTGCTGATGTTGGAGGACTTTCCATCTTTAGCAGAGTCTCATGGCTCATTGATTTTTGCCTATGTTTATTGTCACCAGCAATTGAGTTTGCATCTGTGATATGTCTAGCACTTATGCACTTTAATATTGGCACACATTCATCTTATCCTTGTCACATGTCTTTTTAACCACTTGGCAGCGGTGGGCAAATGGGCGTACCTATACGTCCCCTTTATTTGGCAGGGCTAGCGAGCATGCACGCACCCGCCACGTATAGCGCGACCGTGCCTACAGTTCCCGCGGGATCGATGTCTGCCTGTGTCCCGGCGATCGCGTCACAGAGCCGCAGAACAGAGAGATGCCTATATAAACAAGACATTTCCCCGTTCTGCCTAGTGACATGACAGGAATCTAATGCTCCCTGTCATCGGGAGCAGTGATTGCTGTCATGTCAGTGGTAGCCCATCCGCCCCACAGTTAGAATCACTCCCTAGGACACACTTAACCCCTTGATCGCCCCTAGAATTTAACCCCTTCCCTGCCAGTGTCATTTTACACAGTAATCAGTGCATTTTTATAGCAAATAAATGGTCCCAAAATAGTGTCAAAAGTGTTCGATGTGTCCACCATAATGTCGCAGTCACAATAAAAATTGCAGATCGCCATTACTAATAAAAAATTATAAAAATGCCATAAAACTATCCCCTATTTTATAGACGCTATAACTTTTGCACAAACCAATTAATATACACTTATTGCAATTTTTTTTACCAAAGATATGTAGAAGAATACATATCGGCCTAAAGTGAGGAAAAAAATTAGTTTTTTTATATATTTTTGGGGGATATTTATTATAGCAAAAAGTAAAAAATAATGCTTTTTTTTCAAAATTGTCGCTGTTTTTTTGTTTATAGCGCAAAAAATTAAAACTGCAGAGGTGATCAAATACCACCAAAAGAAATCTCTATTTGTGGGGAAAAAAAATTCAATTTTGTTTTGGTGCAATGTCGCACGGCCGCGCAATTGTCAGTTAAAACGACGCAGTGCAGAATCGTAAAAAGTGCTCTGGTCAGGAAGGGGGTAAAATCTTCCGGGGCTGAAGTGGTTAATGTTAGTTCAATTCACATTGAATCTTATTGTATTTTCGCGATGCAATTTTTTCCTTTACCCCCTAAAACTTACCTGAGCCCCATCTTGATCCAGCAATGTGCACATGAGCTTTGGCTCTACCGAGTCTCTTTCCTTATTGGCTGAGACAGCAGCAGTAGCCGTTGGCTTCCGCTATTGTCAATCACAGACAGTGAGCCAATGAAAGTGGGGGCGGGGCAGGGCCGAGCCACACTCCGTATGTGAATAGACACACAGAGCAGTGGCTTGGGAGCAAGCCTGCTCAGGTGCCCCTATAGAAAGCTGCTTGCTTTGAGGGCACTAAGCTTGAGGGTTTGGCCTGGAGCACCGGCAAAGGACCAGAGGAGAGGAGGATTGGGGCTGCTCTGTGCAAATCTACTGCATAGAGCAGGTAAGTATAACATGTTTGTTATTTAAAAAAATAATTCTGCCTTTGTTATCACTTTAAATTTGTTTTGCATTGGCTTATGTCCCCAATGGCAGTGCTTTGCTACCTATGCCCTTTTATATGAAAAACTTGCTGTCAAAAAATGTCAGAAAATGATTCAGCTCCCATAGACTTCAGTGGGGATCAACATTATGTCTAGGGTGAGATTCACTACTATGGCTAGGGTAACTCATCATTAGTCACCAATATTTCCTGTAGGCTTCCTGCAGCTGATCTTTTCCAGATTACTGACTTATCATGCCTTGTTCTGCAGGGTGTCCCTTTATGGATGCAGTCTTCTTAATAGTGGCAGCCTGGCAGGGCTTTGTTTCCTCAAGCAAATCTTCACTTTTCAGGTTCACAAGCCAATAAACCATGGATTTACATATAAATGTGGGGATTGTACCATTACATAGGTAGATCTCTAGATGGGGTCCATCTTTTTTGGTAAGCCCTTCGACCTGCTTTGATGGAAATGGTGGTAGAAGGGGGCACTGTAATGAGCCTCACCCATATTGTTGCACTATACACTACTGGACTGAGTATTTTTTTATTTGGAATACTTAAATTTATTGGTACGCATGTTGTAAAAGTTTTATTATAGAGAATACTAAAGGAGAGTTTCACTTAAAGCGTTGTAGTTTTCTATTTTTACATATAACAGACTTTTTATATATCAGTTGATCTGCATGCTTTATTTGAATATTTACTTTTGTTAGTGCAGATTTTATTTTAATTCTAGTATTATATCAATTTACGGATGACATTCTTGTAATTGATCCTTAAATTGCAATGGCATGAAAATGTATCACTTAGTTTACTCACACAGAGCCATTTTAATATGAAAAAAATTCAAATTAAACTTTTAGAAATTATAGGGAAACCAGAGGAAACATAGATGAGCCATTATTTCAAATGTAAGCAAAGTGAGCAGTATTTATTTAAAGAGGAACTGCAGTCTGCTCACATAATTTGTAATATAAATGTTTTTGCCATTCCGAAGCTTCCCTCCAACCACTTTGCATATTATTTTATATATACTGTGATTCTGTACTTGCCAAATATGCTGCAGAAATCTCCCTCCACTAAGTCTGGCTGCATCAATTTTCACTGTGGGAAGATGAAGCTGCTGTCTGTTTACTTCCTGGATTTACACAGACACACAGAGGCACACCTCCAGCTCTGCAGCCATGCAGCTCTCATTGGCCCTCATATGACTCACCCCCTCCCTTCCTGGCAAACTTTCATGAGAGTGAGAGAGAGAGCTGTGCATGATGTCATAAGCCTAGGGACAAGAAACAGGAAGTGGGCTGTACAAGGTATTTACTGGCAGAAAAAAAAATGTTTTACTATTCAAAGTTAAAACAACAAGGGCAGAAGATTTAATAGATGGAAAGATTTAAAAAAGTACTGAAGGTCCGCTTTAAAACAAGCTATATATGTGCATTTAAAGTGATACGAAAAAGGAAAATGGAAAGTTTGTTTTGTGTCTGTTGATTGGCGTTCTGAACATGACAATGAAAATATTACTATAGAAAGTCCATAATGATCGAACAAAGAGTAATTATTAAGAGTAGTAAGCACGCACTGCATATTAAATTGCACCTATATTCGAAACTTATATAAAATGTACAATAAATAACAGGTGTCGAGGAATAAAATAATTAAATGAATCAATTACATGCATCCAGCCTGTGCCAATATTGTAGCAGCGCTTGGGTATCAGAACAGACTGATAAGGTGGAAAAGTATCACTTAATAAATAAATAAATAGATATAAATATATAAATAGCTATAAGGTGCGGTAATATATAATAGTATGAATAGATCAAACAATCAAATAATAATAATGAATAAGTGGATCGGTGAGAGGTAATCATTCAGCGATTGAAAAACAGTCCAGCTTTCTCCATACAGGATAAAAATGATTCAGTGTGCCAAAGATCTGTTAAGTCCATCCACCAGTGCACTCCACCACGTGATAGGAAGATTCCCCTTTGGGGATGCACTCACCAGAAATAAATAAAATAACGGCATATACACTGTCTCATCTAGGTGCTGCTTTAATCCTCTTTCGATTCTCCAAATATTCCTCCACCGCCTCTGATTCAATAGCTCCCCAGACAGGTCATGTATTGAAAAAGAATTCACCACATAGCGTGATACTGCATAAACAATTTATTTACCCCCCTACTAGATTCAAGAAAAAAACCCTTTGTACAATAAGCGTACCAGATCAGATATATAAATTAGCATTAGGATAAATGTAGGTCTGTGCACTATGCCTGAGAGGTGCCTTCCGGTCGCGCTCTGCCGATTTCCGCTGTGTGGAGCGGTGTATCCAGCGTCCCGAGGGCTTCCTGGTCGGTGGCACGCAGGCTGGTGCGCACACGTCACTTCCTGTGTTCTCTGGTCTCCGTCCCTGACGTACGTTTCGTCCTATCGGACTTCCTCACGAGGGCGTGACCAGAGAACCGGAAGTGTCCCTTTTAAGGTGATGGACCGCAAATCCAACCAATGGGCGTGCACGCATGGATGAAATAGGAGTTTATACAGCGCCAATGCGCCACGTCTATTGTGATATATAAAAATGCTATTTCGGACAGCTATTCCAAAAATTATTAGGCAATAATCATATTGGTACAATATGGCATTAAGGAGCTGGGATATCGCACCTCATGGTCAACTTATGAAGATTCCTAACATGCATGCGTGTGCCTCCTTAAATTCATTAACCCTTAAGTAATCAGCCTTGTCCGTAACAAAATCTGATTCAGAGTGTGGATCCATGAAAAGGAGGGCTATGGCTCAGTTATATTATGATAACAACTGTGAGCATATAAATGTTGGATATAGTGCACATATATTAAAAACAAATAAAATTTAATACACTCCTTGGAGTCTAAGTTAAAATATAAATGCGGATTTAAATGCATAAAAAATCGCATAAAAAATCGCATATAAAAAATTGCATACAAAAATTTGCATAAAAAATTGAAAAAAACGCATTAAAACCCCATAGAGTAAATAACATATTAATAAATACCACTTATAAAACCACAAACGGGCCCGGGTAAATAAATCATACATAATTAGGTGAAAGAAGTATAAATGTATAAATGTTGTTAAATGTTGTTAATATGTTCAGCTATTCTTATACGCAGGCTTTTGCGTATAAGAATAGCTGAACATATTAACAACATCAAACTGGGTTACAAAGACCATAATGTTTCCTTACACTTCAAATTAAAACATGACAGCGATCCTAGTGGCCTTGAATTTTGGGGTATCGAACACCTTCAACCTCATTGGAGGGGCATCCATAGGGTAAGAGAATTGTCGAAAAAAGAAACCAAATGGATTTTTTTGACTGACGTTCTCGCCCCTAGAGGTCTAAATGTAGAGCTCGACATTAATTGCTTTATCAGTGACACTTAACCACCCCCTCTGCGATAATTTGGAGTTGTATATGATTTTATTGACTCTGATTTTATTTTATTTTATTTTCTCTGATGTAATCAAATTTATTTATTTATTTGTTTATTTATTCGTACGCAGCTAGATGCTATATCTTGTTTTTTTCCATGAGTTGTGATGTCGCTTGTACTTTGGTGGATTCCATTTGAGGAGGGCTATGATCATAGACCCCTATACCACAGAATCTGCATCCGATTGGGTTTCACTAGCAGCCCCACAACACGGATTGAGGTAGCCCCACTATCACATGTATGGGCTAACCAACTATGGCACCTTTGCAGTGAGGAAAAGTACCTAGAACCCCGCATTCATCTCCTGCGGTGGGCACATATACTTTTACCAATATCTCATGTACCTTTATAATCTATATTTTAGATTGTATATATTTATGTACATTGGGCTATACACATACCAACCATCTTACGAGCGTTTTTTTTTTCATTGGGATAGAAGGACTCTTTTATGATTTAATCTACATTTATCCTTGGTTTAATACATATTTTAGCCAATTTTTAAATACTTTTTTATATAAATATATTTCCATATATTTATACTTCTTTCACCTAATTATGTATGATTTATTTACCCGGGCCCATTTGTGGTTTTATAAGTGGTATTTATTAATATGTTTTTTACTCTATGGGGTTTTAATGCGTTTTTTTCCATTTTTTATGCAAATTTTTGTATGCGATTTTTTATGCGATTTTTTATGCATTTAAATCCGCATTTATATTTTAACTTAGACTCCAAGGAGTGTATTAAATTTTATTTGTTTTTAATATATGTGCACTATATCCAACATTTATATGCTCACAGTTGTTATCATAATATAACTGAGCCATAGCCCTCCTTTTCATGGATCCACACTCTGAATCAGATTTTGTTACGGACAAGGCTGATTACTTAAGGGTTAATGAATGTAAGGAGGCACGCGCATGCATGTTAGGAATCTTCATAAGTTGACCATGAGGTGCGATATCCCAGCTCCTTAATGCCATATTGTACCAATATGATTATTGCCTAATAATTTTTGGAATAGCTGTCCGAAATAGCATTTTTATATATCACAATAGACGTGGCGCATTGGCGCTGTATAAACTCCTATTTCATCCATGCGTGCGCGCCCATTGGTTGGATTTGCGGTCCATCACCTTAAAAGGGACACTTCCGGTTCTCTGGTCACGCCCTCGTGAGGAAGTCCGATAGGACGAAATGTACGTCAGGGTCGGAGACCAGAGAACACAGGAAGTGACGTGTGCGCACCAGCCTGCGTGCCACCGACCAGGAAGCCCTCGGGACGCTGGATACACCGCTCCACACAGCGGAAATCGGCAGAGCGCGACCGGAAGGCACCTCTCAGGCATAGTGCACAGACCTACATTTATCCTAATGCTAATTTATATATCTGATCTGGTACGCTTATTGTACAAAGGGGTTTTTTCTTGAATCTAGTAGGGGGGTAAATAAATTGTTTATGCAGTATCACGCTATGTGGTGAATTCTTTTTCAATACATGACCTGTCTGGGGAGCTATTGAATCAGAGGCGGTGGAGGAATATTTGGAGAATCGAAAGAGGATTAAAGCAGCACCTAGATGAGACAGTGTATATGCCATTATTTTATTTATTTCTGGTGAGTGCATCCCCAAAGGGGAATCTTCCTATCACGTGGTGGAGTGCACTGGTGGATGGACTTAACAGATCTTTGGCACACTGAATCATTTTTATCCTGTATGGAGAAAGCTGGACTGTTTTTCAATTGCTGAATGATTACCTCTCACCGATCCACTTATTCATTATTATTATTTGATTGTTTGATCTATTCATACTATTATATATTACCGCACCTTATAGCTATTTATATATTTATATCTATTTATTTATTTATTAAGTGATACTTTTCCACCTTATCAGTCTGTTCTGATACCCAAGCGCTGCTACAATATTGGCACAGGCTGGATGCATGTAATTGATTCATTTAATTATTTTATTCCTCGACACCTGTTATTTATTGTACATTTTATATACGACTCCCTCTAAGCAGCTGCTACTAGTGCACCAACTCTGTGTTGCACATTGAACCAAGTATATATATATTTATTTATTTTTATACTGTAGAAATTTACCCAAACAAACATTAAGACAGTTCATCCCTTTGAGCGCAGGGAGTTGTTTGATATAGGCGGGCCAAAATAGCAAACAACCTAATTTATATATTCAAAACT
The DNA here is from genome assembly GCA_028564925.1 of Lithobates sylvaticus. NCBI lineage: Eukaryota > Metazoa > Chordata > Amphibia > Anura > Ranidae > Lithobates > Lithobates sylvaticus. The sequence goes on from CM053028.1 coordinate 415,920,958, forward strand.
TATTTTTTTTTTATAAAGAACAGAATGGTTGGAAACCCTTTCATGTTTTTATAGAGTGTTGTAACCCTGCTAGGTAGATTCAGCCCTTCTATTTGTCCTGGTAACCATTCTCACATGATGTGAAAAAGGAAATCTTCTCAACACAATAGGACACAAAAGCAAACAATAAACTGAGGGGAATTTAACCATTTGCTACTCTATCAAAAATCCCCCAAAAATGTGGGCTCTGTTCTCCAACCCATCACTGAACACAGCAGTAATGTAGGGGTCAGATGAAGAATTTAGCTTATAATGGGGAAAACAGAAGTGTAAAATGGCAAGCTTTCTGAGGCTGCATCACTTTAATAGAGAGGTAGAGAAAATTGGAAAGTGCAAAGGTCAATAAATATATGCTTTATTCTATTGTAGCGCCCACATAGATTTGTCCTTTTAGAAAGCTCACAGGGTCTCTTTAAAATTAAAGTAGTAGCTTCTTCTCAAGTGTTCTAAGCAAATGCAGAAATGTCCATTTAGTTATATTCATTGTGACCTGAGAAAAGTGTGTGTGCCACTCAGGCTCGATAGGGAAGGGGTATGTAGACAATGCATCCGCAGCTGCTGCTAGAGTGCTGTCAGGGGATGGAGCCCTTCCTGGCTCTTGCAAGAGTTCAAGGAAAGAACGGTGACCCCTGGAAGTCACACATCTATGGTGTCCTACTGCGATGAATGGAGGGGCAATGTCAGCCTGGTCTCTGACCAGGCCATGCCCCCAACGCATTTCACCCCACCCCCGGAGCTTAGTCATGGGGATAGTTTTATTCATTGGAGGATATTGACAAGGAACTTTACAGATCTTTTTGTTAGCGTTTTAACGCATTAACACAATTTAAAAAGTATTCACACAACTATTGCCAAGTGTGATTTAAAAATATGTGCACATTTCACAGGTACAGTCTGTGGCACATTGGCCCAACCAATGAATATTTGAAATTAGGGATTAAGGTAGAGAACTAAGAAAAGAAATAGGACAAAAGAGAAAAGGGAAATTTAGAAATGCAGGGATATGTAATATCTTTATTTTGGGTGATGTCTGAAAATGGGTAGGCACCATAATTATGAGTGGATGGATTTACTTTAATTTCTTATTTGGGTTAGTATTTTTATTATTATTTTATGTGGATACAGCCTAGCACAAAAATATCATGTCGTTTAATAAAATTATTCTAAATCATAGCTAGTCAACTATTTTTTTTCTTTAGCTGCATTATAGTAGAAGCTCAAAAGTACATCATAATTTGCATGTTGCCTTGAAATATACTTAGCATAACAAATGAAAATTACATATGAAATTTGTTAATTAAATTATAACCTGGTCGTAAAATTGTCAGAGACTGAATATTACATGGCTTTCTGAAACATTTACATGATGTTCTGTATAGCTTTTATAGTTGGAATTTAAATGCCATAGGATTAGTGCTTTGTAATGATGAAGTTTGGACGTGACATTATGCATGTAAAGGTTTTTTTTTTTTTTAAAGAGCGTGCTGTACAAATGTTAAGGCAAATTTGTGTATTTAGTTCTTTTTTACCTTATCTACGTTTAGTGTGCTCAGATCTAAAAATAGTTTAAAGCTAAACTCTGGACAGATTTAAAAAAATTTTGATGCAGTTAGGTAGTAATAAAAAAATGTGTTTTTAAATGCAATTAATGTAATTACCTGAATTGATATCAGCTTCTTGAGGTACCGTTGGAAACATGGCATCCGCTTCCCCATGGCCCATACCTTCTACATAGCTGCTCTGAACAACATCAGGGGATGCTTCCCTCCCACCATCTACAGTAATACACACGACGCGTTGCATTACGTGACTGTAATGCAACGCGTCGGGAGGAGGAGCCTAGTGACATCACCGCAGCACGCAGAGTGTGGACGAGCAGGGCATCCAGCCCTGTAGCAAAAAAGCCTGACAAGCATTCGGCTATCGCTGTACCATTACCGGGTGTATGTGAGTAGATTACCGCTCACTGGTCACAGCACACACACACATTTATTTTTAGGAAATACTGCGCAATGGTGTATGTTTCTTTCTCTCCCCATATGCAAACTGACTGGAAGTGCCTGTAAGCACAGCGTAAAAGACAGAAAACGAACAGCACCTGGAGGTGTCAGCAGAAAAGGAAAGTGTCAGTTTTTTTTTTTTTTTTTTCCTTTTGTCTTTTTTTCTCCTTTTACTTGTGCACCATTCATATTGTGAGCAGCAACTTCCTGCATTCAATCTCCTTTTTCTGCATGTAATGATACAGATTGATTCAGCCTGGTAGGATACCGGGTAAATGCATAGAAATATTCTTCATTAATTTGAGCATCGGCGGCTGTAACAAAGACAGCAGTTATTTATGCATTAATTTACCCTATTTTTATATACTCAAATAATTGTTCATTTATTGGCACCAGCTCTACATTGAGCAATAGGTAATTGATACCTCTCACCAGCAATCATTCAAGTGCCTCATTAAATAAACTCAGGATAATCACCAAAAATGTTTCAGGATCTATAGGAGAAACTTGACACATTTATATCCATTATTTTAACCCTCTATCCAAACAACAATTGGAGGTCTAAAAGCGTATTTTAAATCACTGCACTACACAGGTTTTTATTAATCACGGTGTATACACTATATATTCTAAGTGTTGTACAGGTTTTTTGAATTTTGTTTTAAGGTTGATACAAGCGCACTCATCACACATTTATTTGTGTACTTTTAACAATACACAGGGAATCATCACTGACCTGCCCTCAGGAAGCATCCCCAACACCATCTAGCCCTTTACTTGAATTTCCAGCTGAAGAGGAAGCTGTCCAATGGGACACTGAACCCACACTGCCACAAATTATGCTAGCAATACAAGATTGTAAAGTTGCAGTGACAACTCAGATTGAGTCCATACACATTGAATTGTGTCTCCTATAGCAAAATGTTTACAACTTGCAAGAAATAATTGGGGCAGTGGAAGAATGCATATGCTCTCTGGGGGGTACTTTGTCACCACTCCTTGCCTCTATATGGGTGGCTACTAGTGAAATGGTAACCCTCAGATTCAAACTGGATGATCTGGAAAACAGGTCACGTTGGAACAACTTGTGTTTTGTTTTTCTTTTCTGAAAAATCCGAGGGTACCTTACCTAAGAAAATCCTTATAACGTGGCTGCAAAACACACTGGGTCATTTATTTTACCTTGCTAGCCTATTCCTTGATTGTAGTACTGAACTAGTTTCACCCTCCATGTACCAACTGCTACTTCCATGTCTGCCCACCTGTTCATAATGCTGCTCCAGTGTGTCTGGGACTATAAGAAGACTATCCCTACCCAGAACTTTTTACTGGTCATCAGCAACAATCCCCCCTTCCCCAGTTGGTGGCATTGCCATCATTTTTGAGTTGGGATGGATGAGCAGGGTAGGCAGGGTGGGATTATTGTTGATAACCTGTTGTTTAATTTCTTCATGGTAGTCTTCTCTCATGTTCCTTAGCGTACACCATCCATGGTTCTTCCTCCAAGGGTACTTGCTGCTATTTTCTTCACACCTGCAGCAATATTCTGTTGTTCTGTTTATTATGTCTCAACCTTTAAGTATAATTTCCTGGAATTCTAGAGGTTTGAACTCACCCCACCAATGGTCTTTGGTATTTTCCTTTCTTGAAATATATAAATCACATATATTATTTGTCTCCAATTACTGGGTTCCAAACTCTTGGCAGTTAAAATGCATTGGATTGCAAAGTCCTTTCAAGCCAAGCATACCTCCTACGCCAAAGGTATCTCTATTCTATTAGCTAAATCCCTTTCTGTTGATGTTCCTTTGGTTAAAACTAACCCTGCTGGGATGTACATTATGATAACTTTGCAAATAGTTATGTACACACTAACCCTGGTGAATCTGTATGTCTCATCCCCTTTGCTCCTGACCATTTGCATAAACTCTCTGCCCTGGCTCTTGATTCACTAATTTTTATAGGTGATTTTAATGCAGTGCCAGACCCAACCAGTACAGCAATCACTTCCTGACTGGTTACAAACCTATGATCTTACTGATTTAGGGAGATGGAGGCATGCAGACACACACCAGTTCTCCTGTCACTCAGATACGTTCAATACTATGCCTAGAATTTACTTAGCTTTTGCCTCCTCCTTAACAATTCTATTGATATCTGACACCATGTTCCTACCCAGGAGTATTTTGGACCATGCTCCTCTTGCTCTGTAACTTCAGCTCCTGCCCCCTATGGGTTTGGGACTGTGGCATTGTATTCTCAAAGGATAGAAGACCAAATTGTAATTGGACATTACTTTCAATTCCTGGCACATAGGTGGTTATTTACTAAAGGCAAATCCACTTCGCACTACAAATGCACTGCAAGTACACTTGGAAGTGCAGTTGCTGTAGATCTAAAGGGGACATGCCAGTAAAATAAAAAAAAACACTGCATTTTTTCTTGTACATGATTGGATGGTAAAATCAGCAGAGCTTCTCCTCATTTCAGACCTTCCCCTCAGATCTAAAGCGACTGCACGTCCAAGTGCACTTCCAAGTGCACTTGTAGTGCAAAGTGTATTTGCCTTTAGTAAATCAACCCCATGGTGTCAGGAAGATGCTGGCCAGCACATTCATACAAGGATTTGCGTGATGTGGTTGCCTATGTGGGTGCACGTGCCCCTTTAACATTGGCCCCAAATGACATTTATAAGGATGAAAGTGCACTAGGGCCTTCCTGTCTGATCTGCAGTTTCACCCTGTTTCCTGTGCCTGTCCTTGATCTTGTTGAACCGGCTTTCCTGATCATATTGATTATCTCCAAACCTGACCCCGGCTTGTCCTGACCCTGATTCTGCTACATCTGCTTGATCCTCTGCTGCCAAACCTCTGCCTGAACTTTAACTATTCTTTGCCTGATGTCTTTGATGTATCTGATTTCCTGTGTATAACCCGGCTTGACTGACTCTGCACCACCAGCCTTCACTTATCTGCATCCGCAGTATCCGGCACCTGCATCATGTCTGCATCCGCAGTACACCTGCATCCACAACGTGCCTGCATCCACAGCCAACCAGGACCCGCTGCTACTGCTGTTGTCTGCTTCTGATTACTAGGCATATTTGGTGATATTTCTATTTCTAAACATGATAAACACTTGTTGCGGATCCTTTGTTTCTACACAAAAAAGACTACTCCTTGACTGCAAATAATCAGTGCTAGCCGACCACTTTGTAAGCTCACTTGGGTCTCCAAACCACTTATTCTGTTTTCTCTAAGGCTACTTTCACACTGAGGTACTTTACAGGTGCTACAGTGCTAAAAATAGCACCTGCATAGTACCTGTAAAAAGCCTCTCCTGTCTCTCCAGTGTGAAAGCCTGGAGCGATGCGCTTGCAGGATGGTAAAAAAAAGTCCTGCAAGCAGCATCTTTGCAGCACTGTAGGAGCGGTATATACACTGCTCCTAAAGCGCCCCTGGTCATTGCAATCAATGGGGCAGCGCGGCCAAACCGCCGGCAAATCGCCGCTGGAGTGCCCCAGTCCCCTGAAACCATTGCTGGGTAGCACCGCTAAAACTACAGTAAAGCACCGCTAAAAATAGTGACACTTTACCGCCGATGCCTGCCCACCCCAGTGTGAAAGTAGCCTAAATCTGGGATGTTAAGATTGAATGTTTCTTGTCTATTTTGCTGACTTCTCATTTGATTTGTTTTTTTATACTCGATACAGGCCCTGAGTTTTTTTATTTTTTATTAATTTTATTTTTTATTAATTTTTAGGATAGTACCGCTAAAACTACAGTAAAGCACCGCTAAAAATAGTGACACTTTACCGCCGATGCCTGCCCACCCCAGTGTGAAAGTAGCCTAAATCTGGGATGTTAAAATTGAATGTTTCTTGTCTATTTTGCTGACTTCTCATTTGATTTGTTTTTTTATACTCGATACAGGCCCTGAGTTTTTTTATTACTGTTATGTTATAATAATAAATGAGAGACCATTGTTAGTTTATATGTTTTTTTTTTTTTTTTTTTATTGTGTTCATTTTAAAATCAATAGATATATCTTAAAAAAATAAATAAATAAATAAAAGATTTAAAAGACTGAAGATGTAAAATTGACCACCAGCACATTTTATGAGGGAGAATTGGCAGAAATATACTAGAGAAAAAGAGAACAGGCAGGTGTATTACTACTACAATTAGGAGACAACAAAGTCAAAGACCCCAGGCTGGGTTTTACAGCAAGCATTAAAATACTGCAGATTTTAATGCTTGTATAGTATTGTAGAATTGGCTAGCAGCAGGACAGTTTAAGTTGGAGGGGGGGGGGGGGGGGGTTGCAGTGAATGTGAATAATATAATATGCAGTAGTTTAGGTGCATGCTGTTCTTACTCTAATTTTTTTTTCTTATAAAAGATTCAGCAATGTACTACAAACAAAAGGTAGCTCCCAGAACAGATGGTTAGTAACAACTAACAAGTCAAATCTGCAATTCAACCTAAAAATTGGATATAAATAGTCTTAATGACGAAACAGAACTACAGGACAATCAATTGTACTAATGTGAGACACCTCTCTACTGAGAAGCTACACTGCCGCCGGGAGCAGGGACCTAAGTCCTTTTGAGGATTTTTATTTGCAAACTTTGAAACAAAACACAGTCTCTCAGTTAGGAATATAGGGCAATGGTATAGAAGCTCAGGCACTTGGAACTTGCTGACACTTGAATAAATGTCTCTCTCTAGATGATCCAGGGAGTAGCCACTCGCAGCTGGATAACTCACTAATGGATAAACCCTTGTTTGCAGATCTAGCAGCCAACAAGTGATCTATACTTAGCAAAGTCTCTACCACAAACTTGGTTAGGAAACTTTGTGTGAAACACAAAGTCTCTCACAGGAACTTAGTTGCGACTGAAGGTTAGGTTAGGAACGTTTCCTATGGTACCAGTATCTTTCAGCCGATCCAGCGATACTGTAGGAAATGCTGATTCAACTAGTGTCCATATATCTCAGCTTCCAGGCTCTTACCGAGCAGCCAGCCTCGTGCGTGGCCCTCCTCCAAAGAGTCCTCCTCTGGTCGCATGTGGAGTTGCTGGGCCTCTCCAATCCTGAGACGGCACCCGGACACTTCAGAATCCTTCTTCAGTTACTACGCCTCGAACTAGCCAGTTCCCAGGCTCGGAAACAGATGGATCCCCACCCCAGACCATGAAGGCCTCTGGGGCTAGTCAGTAGGAATGGGACCCTGGATTCAGTAGACATTGCTGGACCGAGACCTCTCACGGGGCTGGTCAGGACCGGAACCAGAACCCTGAACCACGTAACTTCAGCACCCTCCCCCCCTCGGAATACACAGCGAGGCAAGAGGCACCCACTGATTGGCTCCGGGGAAAGATTGGTACCCAATGCATCCAACCAGACTGCGTTCTCAGGCCTGTCACAGGTGCTCACCTCACCTATGACCAGGCAGAACCTTAATACAGTCCAGCCAAACTGATGCCAAAGCACAACCTAGAATAATTTACCCCAAAACTCAGTTGTAGTTTAGGGCAAAAACTAAATTTACATATAGTGGGTCACTTTGAAAAAGTGTTGATGCTACACAACATTAATAAAATTATTTCTTATTCAATTTGTTAAATATTTTTTTTTATTTTTTTACTATTTTATTTTACATACCTATCATAATAACACTGTGCTACTCTGGTGGGTGATCAGGGATTTTTCTTTTTTTACACTGGTATTGCTTATAACAGTGATAATCACTGTTATAAGCAATAGTTACCTGTCATGAATGGCTTGCTTATTGTTGACATGCTATAGTTTATCACATGTTACAGGGTACTGTGATTGACTCAGGTACCATATGATAGCTGTAGGCCAATCACAGAATCACAATACAGTCATAAATGGAAGCCATTCATTACTATTTTTGTTGACATTGAAATCATGTGATTGCTATGACCAATCAAAGTGATCACTTGATATCCTGGTCACTCACAGTGGCCAGGTACAGAGCGCAATGATGTGCTGTGTCCACCAAACATAGAGGTCATGGGATCATACCACTGCATGCCCTATGGGGCATACTAGTGTGCATGTGCTAGAGCAATGTTTTATTACATTGCCTAGCCTAGTTGTGCTGCCGTTCACAGTAAATGTACTGCAGTAAACGCAGTTAAAAACTACACTAAATGCCTTAAAGAAATGAGATATAAATAGGAATATATCCCACACTGGCATAAATGTTTCATATTTCTGTTAGCAGGTTTACTGCTACAATCAAATTTGGTTATTACTGTAGCACATCTTACTGTATTTTGTTATTGGTCCACCTTTGTCCTTCCTGTGGGAAATGTATTTAAATGTCTCATGTCTTCTTTTAATAAAACAAAATAAAAATGTAATACACATTACACATAAATAAAACATTAGGGTGTAACTTTGGAGAAAGTGGTAGGAAACACTGTAAAGCATACTAAATCATGATTTTACTCATCTACAGATCTACTACAGTAAGCAAAGATATACCTTACAGTGGTATTAGTAAATAAATGGATATGTGTGTTACAGTTAAGGGAAAATTACATATTAACTATAGCATACTGTCCCTTTGGGCTGTGTTAATATAAGACCATTGTGTGTACTCTGGCAGAATGCTCAATTAGAAGAGTTAGCCTTCAGCAAACATATTATTTCACAGTATGAATTCTATAGTGGAATTAAAACTATAAATTCAAATAACTGTGGGCCATAATATTTATTATTTGTATAAAAGTCGGGCTAGTATGAAGTAGTATAGAATTTAGTATGCTGAGAATTCTCCAAGAAACTTCTATAGTTGTGCAATTTGGCATACTCTTTTGTGATTCCAGATCAATATATATAGGTAAAAGCAGCAAGGCTTGTAGAGAACTTGATCTGAATGAACAAGAAAAATACCTCTTAAGTAAAAGATGTCATTTTTCCTAAAACAATAGTGTCCTGCTTTGTGCATTAAATGTTATGGAAAGCTGCTTACTTGACTGTAAATGGGAGCTAAAAATGAACAAGTGGGGAGCTTTACAATGCATTCAAAAGATTTTAAAGGCAAGATTTGCTTTCCAGCTGACTTAGCTTTGTAAGCTCTTTATCTCAACAGTAGCAATGGGGCTACACCTCAGCATGAATGCAGTATCGAGTAGCTTACATACAGTAATGCAATCAACAGGGCTACCAGGAACAGTATCTTATGCTTGTACAATCAAATATAAAAATCCAGGTAACTAATGCTAGAGGAAAGGAAAATTGTTTAATTTTTTCTAAAGCAGGTCCTTAGCAACCATCCCTTCTTGGTCCAACAAGCAGATTTTGGAGTATACCTAGGCAAAAAGGAGTGCTTTCTTTATCAAGGACCTTAGATTGTAAGCTCCTTTGGGGCAGGGTCTGATGGGAATGTACACTATATACCATATTTATCAGCGTATAACACGCACTTTTTTCCCTTTAACATCAGGGGAAAATCATGGGTGCGCGTTATACGCCGATCCCCGCCGATCGCCCGCTGATTGTGAGCGTAGGAGCGAGCGCCGCAGATATACATAAAGCCGAGTCTACTCGGCTAGGCTTGGCTCCTCTCGGCTCTGCTAATAGTCACGCCCAGTCCCGCCTTTATGATGGACATAACACAGGGACTGGGCGTGACTGTAAGCAGAGTCAAGCCTAGCCGAGTACACTCGGCTATGTGTCTCTTTGCGGCGCTCGGCTCCTCTCACCTCCGCTCACAGTCACGCCCAGTCCCACCATTGGACCTGTGTTGTGTCCATCATAGGGCAGGACTGGGTGGGACTGCGAGAGGAGCCGAGAGAAGCCGAGCCTAGCTGGGTAACCTTGGCTTTGTGTATTTCGGCGGCGCTTGCTCCTCTCCGCTCACAGTCAGCGGAGATCGGAGCCAATTTTTAAATAATCAGCCTGCAATGAGGCTAGGCAATGCTGCAAAGAGACTAGGCAAGACTGCAAAGACACTAGGCAATGCTGCAAAGACACTGGGCAATGCTGCAAAGACACTGGGCAAGGCTGCAGATGGACACTGGGCAAGGGTGCAATGATGGACAAGGCTGCAGATGAACACTGATAAGGCTGCATTGATGGGCATTTAAATGTAAGTTTTTTTCCTTAACCGCTTCCCGACCACCTCACGCTGATATACGTTGGCAGAATGGGACGGCTAGGCAAAACCACGTACAGGTACGTGGTCCTTTAAGAGCCTAGCCGTGGGTCGCGCACGCACCGCCGGCGGCGCGCTCACGACTCGGTCGGGAGCTCCGTGACCACAGCCGCGGGACCAGCGGACTCAAACGCCGCTGGTGTCCCGCAATCGGGTCACAGAGCTGAAGAACGGGGAGAGGTCTGTGTAAACAAACCTCTCTCCGTGCTTACTAAACTGCCTGTCACTAATCGGCTGTTCCATGTCATCGGGAAAGCCGATCAGTGACGTCAGACGTCAGCCACGCCCCCTAATGTAAAAAAAAACACACACGTCACAGACCATAACCCCTTCCCACCCCCTAGTGGTTAAGTCTTTCACTGCCAGTGTCATTTATACAGGAATCAATGCATTTAAATAGCATTGATTGCTGTATAAATGACAATGGTCCCAAAAATGTGTCAAAAATGTCCGATGTGTCCGCCATAATGTCGCAGTCACAATAAAAATCGCTGATCGCCGCCATTACTAGTAAAAAAAAAATATTAATAAAAATGCTATAAAACTATCCCCTATATTGTAAACGCTATAACTTTTGCACAAACCAATCAATAATCGCTAATTGCGATTTTTTTACCAAAAATATGTAGAAGAATACGTATCGTCCTAAACTGAGAAAAACATTTTTTTAATATATTTTTTGGGGATATTTATTATAGCAAAAAGTAAAAAATATTGCATTTTTTTCAAAATTGTCGCTCTATTTTTGTTTATAGCGCAAAAAATAAAAACCACAGGGCAATCAAATACCACCAAAAGAAAGCTCTATTTGTGGGAAAAAAAGGACGCCAATTTTGTTTGGGAGCCACGTCGCACGACCGCGCAATTGTCAGTTAAAGCAACGCAGTGCCGAATCACAAAAAGGGGCCTGGGCCTTTGGCTGCAAATTGGTCCGGGGCTGAAGTGGTTAAACTTCCCTCCTAAAAGTTTTTTTCCTTAACCGCTTCCCGACCGCCTCACGCCGATATACGTCAGCAGAATGGCATGGCTAGGCAAAACCACGTACAGGTACGTGGTCCTTTTAGAGCCTAGCCGTGGGTCGCGCGCGCACCGCCGGCGGCACGCTCGTGACTCGGTCGGGAGCTCTGTGACCACGGCCGTGTGACCAGCGGACCCGATCGCCGCTGGTGTCCCGCGATCGGGTCACAAAGCTGAAGAACGGGGAGAGGTCTGTGTAAACAAACCTCTCCCCGTGCTTCCTACACTGCCTGTCACTAATCGGCTGTTCCCTGTCATCGGGAAAGCCGATCAGTGACGTCAGACGTCAGCCACACCCCCTAATGTAAAAAAAAACACACACGTCACAGACCATAACCCCTTCCTGCCCCCTAGTGGTTAAGTCTTTCACTGCCAGTGTCATTTATACAGGAATCAATGCATTTAAATAGCATTGATTGCTGTATATAAATGACAATGGTCCCAAAAATGTGTCAAAAATGTCCGATGTGTCCACCATAATGTCGCAGTCACAATAAAAATCACTGATCGCCGCCATTACTAGTAAAAAAAAAAATATAAAAAAAAATGCTATAAAACTATCCCCTATATTGTAAACGCTATAACTTTTGCACAAACCAATCAATAATCGCTAATTGCGATTTTTTTTTACCAAAAATATGTAGAAGAATACGTATCGGCCTAAACTGAGGAAAAACATTTTTTTTATATGTTTTCTGGGGATATTTATTATAGCAAAAAGTAAAAAATATTGCATTTTTTTCAAAATTGTCGCTCTATTTTTGTTTATAGCGCAAAAAATAAAAACCGCAGGGCAATCAAATACCACCAAAAGAAAGCTCTATTTGTGGGAAAAAAAAAAGGTTTTGTTTGGGAGCCACGTCGCACGACAGCGCAATTGTCAGTTAAAGTGACGCAGTGCCGAATCACAAAAAGGGGCCTGGTCCTTTGGCTGCAAATTGGTCCGGGGCTGAAGTGGTTAAACTTCCCTCCTAAAAGTTTTTTTCCTTTTAAAATTCCCTCCTAAACTTGCCGGCGCATGTTATACACTGATAAATATGGTATGTAAAGTAGTGCGTAAATTGTCAGCTCTATATAAATATCAGTAATAAATAATGAATAAATAAATAACTGAATGTGCCTCATTCTTGTGTGATGGATAGGGATGAGCCGAACACCCCCGGGTTCGGTTCGCACCAGAACCTTCGAACGGACCGAAAGTTTGCGCAAATTTTCGAACCCTATTCGTTATAATGGACGCGAACGTTCGAAATCAAAATTTCTAATTACAATGGCCAATATGCATGTTAATGTCATAAAACAGGTTTGGGGACCCGGGTCCTGCCCCAGGGGACATATATCAATGCAAACATTTTTTTTAAAAACTAACGTTTTTTGGAAGCAGTCATTTTAATGATGCATAAAGTGAAAAAAAAAAGTGAAATATTCCTTTAAATATGGTACCTGGGGGGTGTCAAAAGTATGCCTGTGAAGTGGCATGTGTTTACCGTGTTTAGAACTGTCCCTGCACAAAATGACATTTGTAAAGGAAAAAAAGAAGCCATTTAAAACCACTTGCTGCTTTAATGTCATGTCTTGTCCTGGCCGCCATATGGCTGAAAATCCTTGTGAAAAATGGCATGGCTACCCCATCACCCCCCCCCCCCCCAGCCCCTTTGGGTCTTTTATGGATATTAAGGGGGACCCCGCACCCAAAATAAAACCCTATACCTACAACCCTATATACTCTGAACAACAGTATATAGGTGGTGCAAACAAGACACGGACTGTAGGTTTGTTCTTAAGTAGAATCTGAACAGGTACATTATGAAGTGTAGTAGCTCCATTCCAAAAAAATCAATTTTTAAGCTTTTTGGAGAACATAGGGAGGGGTTATCACCCCTGTAACATTTGCTGTCTTTGCACATCTGTTCAGAACATTTCACCTCACTTTCCGTCCCAATGACAAATGTTTTTTGGAAAAGTGGGGTTTTAATTGAAACAAGGATTGGTGATAAAGCATCAGTAGAGAGGAGATACCTTTTCCCAAATTAAATCTAACAGGATAGAATTTCCCTTCCTAGGGGTAGATTTCCTCTCACTTCCTGTTTTCTCTTTCCGTTTGCAAGTAGGAGTCGTTTGTAAGTTGGATGTTTGAAAGTAGGGGCCTGCCGTATATACTCTGCAGAAATTTGCCCTATTAGATGTTGGTGTAGCCACAAGACTGGTGGGCACAGGAATGGGCCCTGCTGTGAGTTAATAGATCAAGATTTGTACTTGCATGCACCTGTTGAACCGGGCAGAAAAATTGGGCCTTTGGTGGTGGTGGTGGTGGTGGTGGTGGTGGACGGTGTTGCCACAAGACTGTAAGCCCTCACAGTTACTCTTGGTGGGTGCAGGAATGGGCCCTGCTGTGAGTTATTAGATCAAGATTTGTAATTGCATGCACCTGTTGAACAGGGCAGAAAAATTGGGCCTTTGGTGGTGGTGGTGGTGGACGGTGTTGCCACAAGACTGTAGGCCCTCATAGTTACTCTTGGTGGGCGCAGGAATGGGCCCTGCTGTGAACTATTAGATCAAGATTTGTAATTACACGCCCCTGTTAACCACTTTCAGACCGGACCATTATGCAGCCTAAAGACCAGAGGACTTTTTACAATTTCGCACTGCACTGGTTTAACTGGTAATTACGCGGTCATGCAATGTTGTACCCAAACGAAATTTGCGTCCTTTTCTTCCCACAAATAGAGCTTTCTTTTGATGGTATTTGATTGCCTCTGCGATTTTTATTTTTTGCGCTATAAACGGAAAAAGACCGAAAATTTTGAAAAAAAATGATATTTTCTACTTTTTGTTATAAGAAAAATCCAATAAACTCAATTTTAGTCATACTTTTAAGCCAAAATGTATTCAGCCACATGTATTTTGTAAAAAAAATGTCAATAAGCGTATATTTATTGGTTTGCGCAAAAGTTATAGCGTCTACAAACTAGGGTACATTTTCTGGAATTTACGCAGCTTTTAGTTTACGACTGCCTATCTCATTTCCTGAGGTGCTAAAATGGCAGGGAAGTACAAAACCCCCCCAAATGACCCCATTTTGGAAAGTAGACACCCTAAGGAAATTGCTAAGAGGCATTTTGAGCCCATTGAATATTTTATTTTTTTGGCCCAAGTGATTGAATAATGACAAAAAAAAAAAAAAAAAAAAAAAATGTTTACAAAAAGTTGTCACTAAATGATATATTTCTCACACATGCCATGGGCATATGTGGAATTACACCCCAAAATATATTCTGCTGCTTCTTCTGAGTACGGGGATACCACATGTGTGGGACTTTTTGGGAGCCTATCCGTGTACGGGACCCCGAAAGCCAAGCACCGCCTTCAGGATTTCCAAGGGTGTAAATTTTTGATTTCACTCCTCACTACCTATCACTACCTATCACAGTTTTGAAGGCCATAAAATGCCAAGATGGCACAAAACCCCCCCAAATGACCCCATTTTGGAAAGTAGACACCCCAAGCTATTTGCTGAGTGGCATGTTGAGTCCATGGAATATTTTATATTTTGCCACAAGTAGCGGGAAAAATGACAAACTTTTTTTTTTTTTTTTTTTTTTTGCCCAAAGTTGTCACTAAATGATATATTTCTCACACATGCCATGGGCATATGTGGAATTACACCCCAAAATAAATTCTGCTGCTTCTTCTGAGTACGGGGATACCACATGTGTGGGACTTTTTGGGAGCCTATCCGTGTACGGGACCCCGAAAACCAAGCACCGCCTTCAGGATTTCTAAGGGTGTAAATTTTTGATTTCACTCCTCACTACCTATCACTACCTATCACAGTTTTGAAGGCCATAAAATGCCAAGATGGCACAAAACCCCCCCAAATGACCCCATTTTGGAAAGTAGACACCCCAAGCTATTTGCTGAGTGGCATGTTGAGTCCATGGAATATTTTATATTTTGCCACAAGTAGCGGGAAAAATGACAAACTTTTATTTTTTATTTTTTTTTTGCCCAAAGTTGTCACTAAATGATATATTTCTCACAAATGCCATGGGCATATGTGGAATTACACCCCAAAATAAATTCTGCTGCTACTTCTGAGTACGGGGATACCACATGTGTGGGACTTTTTGGGAGCCTATCTGTGTACGGGACCCCGAAAACCAAGCACCGCCTTCAGGATTTCCAAGGGCGTAAATTTTTGATTTCACTCCTCACTACCTATCACTACCTATCACAGTTTTGAAGGCCATAAAATGCCAAGATGGCACAAAACCCCCCCAAATGACCCCATTTTGGAAAGTAGACACCCCAAGCTATTTGCTGAGAGGCATGTTGAGTCCATGGAATATTTTATATTTTGCCACAAGTAGCGGGAAAAATTACAAACTTTTTTTTTTTTTTTTTTTTTGCCCAAAGTTGTCACTAAATTATATATTGCTCACACATGCCATGGGCATATGTGGAATTACACCCCAAAATATATTCTGCTGCTTCTCCTGAGTATGGGGATACTACATGTGTGGGAATTTTTGGGAGCCTATCCGTGTACGGGACCCCGAAAACCAAGCACCGCCTTCAGGATTTCTAAGGGCGTAAATTTTTGATTTCACTCCTCACTACCTATCACAGTTTTGAAGGCCATAAAATGCCCAGATGGCACAAAACCCCCCCAAATGACCCCATTTTGGAAAGTAGACACCCCAAGCTATTTTATGAGAGGCATGGTGAGTATTTTGCAGCTCTCATTTTTTTTTGAAAATGAAGAAAGAAAAGGAAAAAAATTTTTTTTTTTCTTTTTTCAATTTTCAAAACTTTGTGACAAAAAGCGAGATCTGCAAAATACTCACCATACCTCTCAGCAAATAGCTTGGGGTGTCTACTTTCCAAAATGGGGTCATTTGGGGGTATTTTGTGCCATCTGGGCATTCCATGGCCTCTGAAACTGTGATAGGCAGTGAGGAGTGAATTCACAAATTCACACCCTTAGAAATCCTGAAGGTGGTGCTTGGTTTTTGGGGCCCCGTACGTGGCTAGGCTCCCAAAAAGTCCCACACATGTGGTATCCCCGTACTCAGGAGAAGCAGCAGAATGTATTTTGGGGTGTAATTCCACATATGCCCATGACATGTTTGAGCAATATATCATTTAGTGACAACTTTGTGCAAAAAAAAAAAAAAAAAATAATAATTATTATTTTTCCCGCAACTTGTGTCAAAATATAAAATATTCCATGGACTCGACATGCCTCTCAGCAAAAAGCTTGGGGTGTCTACTTTCCGAAATGGGGTCATTTGGGGGGGTTTTGAACTGTCCTGGAATTTTATGCACAACATTTAGACGCTTATGTCACACATTACCCACTCTTCTAACCACTTGAAGACAAAGCCCTTTCTGACACTTTTTGTTTACATGAGAAAATAATTTTTTTTTGCAAGAAAATTACGTTGAACCCCCAAACATATATATATTTTTTTAAAGCAAAGGCCCTACAGATTAAAATGGTGGGTGTTTCATTTTTTTTTTCACTCAGTATTTGCGCAGCGATTTTTCAAACGCATTTTTTTGGGAAAAAACACACTTTTTTAAATTTTTAATGCACTAAAACACACTATCTTGCCCAAATATTTGATGAAATAAAAAATTAGATCTTAGGCGAGTACATAGATACCAAACACGACATGCTTTAAAATTGCGCAGAAACGTGCAGCGGTGACAAACTACATACATTTTTAAAAGCATTTAAACGCCTTTACAGGTTACCACTTTAGATTTACGGAAGAGGTCTACTGCTAAAATTACTGCCCTCGATCTGACCTTCGCAGTGATACCTCACATGCATGGTGCAATTGCTGTTTACATATGACGCCAGACCGACGCTTGCGTTCGCCTTTGCGCGAGAGCAGGGGGGGGACAGGGGTGCTTTTTTTTTTTTTTTTTTTATTATTATTGATTTTGCTTTTTTATTTTATTTTTATGGCTTGTTGGGTAGGGGTACTCGGGAGGACATAAATAAAATGCCGCTCATGCAGCCGGCTAACTGCATTTGGTTGGGGAATGTGAGGCGGAGCACCGTCTGGAAACAGAAGGGCTCCGATGATCTCTTCCTGGAATTTAAGGAAGGATCCAGTACGTCCTGAAGCTCCGTATAGCACATGAGCGTTCAGCAAAGCCAATTGGAAAAGGTAAATAGACACTTTTTTGTACCAGCGTCTAGCCTTACGGGCAACTAGGTACGGCGCCAACAACTGGTCGTTGAGGTCCACCCCTCCCATGTTTTGGTTGTACTCGTGGACACAGAGGGGTTTCGTCACAACACCAGCCGCCGTAGTAATTTGGACCGTCGTGTCTGCATGAAGGGAGGTAAGAACGAAAACATTCTTATTATCCCTCCACTTCATAGCGAGCAAGTTATTACACTTCAAGCAGGCTCTCTCCCCCAGCCTAAGACGGGACTCTACAAGCCGCTGGGGAAAGCCCCGGCGATTAGGTCGCACGGTGCCACATGCTCCAATCTGATGATCAAACAAATGACTAAACAGTGGCACGCTCGTGTAATAATTATCCACGTACAAGTGGTACCCCTTTCCGAATAAGGGTGACACCAAGTCCCACACAATCTTGCCAGCGCTCCCTATGTAGTCAGGGCAGTTTGTCGGCTCTATGTGGCTATCTTTGCCCTCATAAACCATAAATTTACATGTATAGCCTGTGGCCCTGTCACAGAGCTTATACATCTTGACCCCGTATCTGGCACGCTTGCTGGGAAGGTATTGTTTGAATGACAAGCGGCCAGTAAACTTAATCAGGGACTCGTCAACGCAGACAACTTGATGGGGAGTAAACAAGTCTGCAAAACGTTGGTTGAAATGGTTTATGAGGGGCCGAATTTTATAGAGCCGATCGTATGCAGGGTCTCCACGAGGACGACAGAGTTCATTGTCGTTGAAGTGCATGAACCGCAAAATCTGTTCGTATCGTGCCCTGGACATGGAGGCAGAGAACACGGGCATATGGTACATTGGCTCAGTGGACCAATATGAACGCAACGTACCCATTTTAACTATGCCCATGATGAGGGAAAGGCCCAGAAAGATCTTAAATTCGGGGACCGTAATTGGTCTCCAATCTCTGGCAAGGGTGGACAACTGGGGATTAGCAGCGATGTGTTGACCAGCGTACAAATTGGTTTGGTCCACAATAGATCTATAGAGATCTTCGGTGAAAAACAGCGAAAAAAAATCAAGTGACGTAAAATCAGCTGTTTCCACCTGAATACCGGGTTGGCCAGTGAATGGGGGAAGTACGGGTTCTGCAGAAGTGGTGGGCACCCAATCAGGATTGGCAAATTCTGCAGGAAGGGCACTATGGGCACGACGGGCCTGTCTTTGTCGTCTTCTTGGTGGCAGCGGGACACTACTTGTGCTTGCCACCTCGCCAGCTGAAACTGCACTTATGGGACTCGCCACGTCACCACGTGATACTGCAGTGCTGGTTTGACTACGTCCAGGGTGTACTAGGCCGCTGGTGCTTGCCTGTTCACCAGAAGGAATAGCGGCTCTAGTACGTCTCTGCCTCCTACGAGCGACCTGCGGTTCCTGCACCTCAACAACAGAAGAAGGAGTTTGGGGTCTGGTACGCCTGACCTTAGCAGGGACCACAACTCCGCCGTCAGAGCTATCTGTCATGGAGCCGCTGTCGTCTACTGGGTCGTATTCTGAGCCTGATTCTGACAGATGAGTGACCTCCTCTTCACTATCTGTCATGCTCAGAAACAAGTAGGCCTGTTCACTAGTGTACGTTTGACTTGCCATTTTGGGCTCTAAATTTAGTAGTACACTAGTGAGACTCACAGGAAAAAAAAAAGCTCCTGACTGTTAGCGACTGAATCAAAACGCTACCAAAAAACTGTAAGCGATCGCAGGGATCAGGCCTGACTCTGCGAACGCTGCAGTTATGTGTGCTTAGTGTTTTGTAAGTGACAGTGATCGATCGATACTGCACTTGGGTGGGCTGGGCGGAGGGGGAAAACGCAGGTGCTAGCAGGTATCTGGGCTGATCCCGCTAACAATGCGTTTTTGGGAACCCTAAACAGCTGGGGACGCTAGTATAGATCTGATCAGATCAGATATCGATCTGTTCAGATTCTATACCACTAAGGGAGGTGTATGCTGCGTGCGTGGGTGTTTGCGGTACTGGCACTAACCCGACGCTGCCTGGGGCGACGCAGACCCTATTTGACTCTAAAACCTTACTTATATCACCCGCCGGGCGATCAGGGGGTTAAACCTTTATTAGGTAATAAACGGCGGGTGCCCTGAAACTATAAAAAAAATAAACTAACTGACCAGCGTCACCCGTAACAGTTATATGGTGATCACTGGTGAAAGGGTTAACTAGGGGGCACTCAGGGGGTTAAAACCTTTAGTAGGTAGTATATGGGGGGTCCCTGACCCTATAAAACGCTGCAGCAAACCTAAATACCTACCTCCCTAACTAGCGTCAACTGTGACACTAATACAGCGATCAAAAAAAAAACGATCGCTTAGTGACACTGGTGACGGGGGGTGATCACGGGGTTAAACCTTTATTAGGGGGGGTTCCTAGACCTAAAGGGGGCTAAATCTAACTGCCCTAACAGTTATTAGGGTCACAATGCACCAATGCAGTTAACAGTAAAAAAAAAAAAAAAAAAACTGCTTTGGTGTCACTGTGACAGGGGGTGCAGGGGGGCAATCGGGGGGGGGGGGGGCTGGGGGGTGTAAAGTGTGCCTAGAATGTTCTACTGTTAGTGTAGTGTAGTGTAGGTGTAGTGTTGTGCAACTCACGTGTCTTTTCTCCTCGGCGTCGGTTCGAAAAGACCGCCACGAGGAGAGATGACCTCACTTCCTCTAGCTCTGTACACAATACAGAGCCAGGGGAAGCATTCCATTGGCTGGGAGCGATCGCGAGGGGGGGGCACGAATGAGTGCCCCCCCCCTCATCTCCGATCCCTCCCCCAATGTCCCGGACAATTTACAGACACGGGGGCGGGCCCGATCGGCCCCCCACCCGCGTCTGTTAGGGATGACATCACTTCCTCTAGCCCTGTTTACATGACGGGGCTAGAGGAAGTGTTTCATTGGCTGGGAGCGATCGCGAGGGGGGGGCCACGAATGAGTGGCCTCCCCCTCATCTCCGATCGCTCCCCCAACGATGCCGACCGCCGCAGGCACCGGGGGGGGGCCCGATCGGGCCCCCCACCCGCAGACAGGTAGGGACGTATATATACGCCCTCCTGCCTGTACGTGCCATTCTGTCGACGTATATCGTCGTGCGGCGGTCGGCAAGTGGTTAAACAGGGGCTGAAAAATTGTGCCTTAGGCATTGGTGCTGGTACCACAACACTGTAACCCCTCACAGATACTGTACTCTTAGCACAGCAATGAGACCTGTTGCAAAGCATTGCCTAAACATTGTAATTACACGCCCCAACAGGGGCTGAAAAATTGTGCCTTAGGCACTGGTGCTGGTGCCACAACACTGCAACCCCTCACAGATACTGTACTTGGAGCACAGCAGTCACACCTGTTGCGAAGCATCTTTTTAAAAAATTGTAATTACACGCCCCTGTTATACAGGGGCTGAAAAATTGTGCCTTAGGCACTGGTGCTGGTGCCACAACACTGCAACCCCTCACAGATACTTAACTTGGAGCACAGCAGTCACACCTGTTGCGAAGCATCTTTTTAAAAAATTGTAATTACACGCCCCCGTTAAACAGGGGCTGAAAAATTGTGCCTTAGGCACTGGTTCTGGTGCCACAACACTGCAACCCCTCACAGATACTGTACTCTGAGCACAGCAATGAGACCTGTTGCAAAGCCTTGCCTAAAGATTGTAATTACATGCCCCAACAGGGGCTGAAAAATTGTGCCTTAGGCACTGGTGCTGGTGCCACAACACTGCAACCCCTCACAGATACTGTACTTGGAGCACAGCAGTCACACCTGTTGCGAAGCATCTTTTTAAAAAATTGTAATTACACGCCCCTGTTATACAGGGGCTGAAAAATTGTGCCTTAGGCACTGGTGTGGTGGCATGGATCATTGAGGAGGAGGAAGAGGATAGTCAGTGAACATAACAGAACAGTCACTCAGCATCAGCATAGGCAGTCTTGAAGGGATGTGACATTATAAATTATTCCGTTATATCCGCTTCAGGTGCCTGGTAGCTGGTGGTGATCCAAGACTGATTCATTTTTATGAAGGTCAGTCGATCAACCGAGTCGGTGGACAGGCGCACCCTATGATCGGTGACAAATCCTCCAGCGTTCGGAAAGAACGCTGGGTGCAGGACAGGCCAGTAGCTCAATTGCATACTGTGCAAGCTCTGGCCAGTGATCCATCCTCAGGACCCAGTAAGCCAGAGGATTTTCGGTGGGAAAGGTGTCCAAGTCTGACCTTGCCCCTAGGTATTCCTGCACCATGTATATCAGACGCTGGCGATGGTTGCTGGAACCGATCATACCTTGGGGCTGCGGACTAAAAAATTGTATGAACACATTGGTCAGACGTCCACCTTCCCCACCGCTCCTTCTCCTACTGACCGAAGCCTGAGCAACTCGTCGTCCAGGACCAGGAGTTTGTAACCTCCCAGTTTCTGGGAACGCGTTGCACAGACCTTTCTGCAAAGCCTCCCTGAGATGTCTCATCCTCTGCTCCCTCTGCGACGGCAAGATAAGGTCCGCAACCTTACCCTTGTACCGTGGATCAAGGAGAGTGGCCAGCCAGTAATGGTCCCTCTCCTTGATCCGAAGAACACGAGGATCCTTCCGCAGGCTTTGCAGGATCAGGGAGGCCATGCAGCGTAGGTTAGCTGAGGCATTCGGTCCGGAGTCTTCTGGGTCACTGAGGATGACATGATCGCCAGCCACCTCCTCCCAGCCACGCACAAGTCCACTGGTTTGTTGGGACTGTACATCATCCCTAAAAGACTGCTGCTGCTGATGCTGAGTGCCAGGCTCCACCTCCATGCTCACACAATCCTCCTCCTCCTCCTCCTCCTCATCCTCATCCTCTTCCTGTGTGATGGGTGGGATAGAAGGAACACTGTCTGGATAAAGGGGGCCTTGAGAGGCAAGGAAGTCCTCCTCTTCCTGCCTCTGTTCTGCCTCAAGTGCCCTGTCCATTATCCCACGCAGCGTATGCTCCAACAGGTGGACAAGAGGTACAGTGTCACTGATGCATGCACTGTCACTGCTCACCATCCTCGTGGCCTCCTCAAATGGTGAGAGGACAGTGCATGCATCCCTGATCATGCTCCACTGGCGTGGGGAAAAAAAGCCAAGCTCCCCTGACCCTGTCCTGGTGCCGTAGTCGCAAAGGTACTCATTGATGGCCCTCTGCTGCATTTGCAGTCGCTGCAGCATGGCCAACGTTGAGTTCCACCTGGTGGGCATGTCACATATTAGGCGGTTCTTGGGCAGGTTCAGCTCCTTTTGCAGCTCAGTCAGCCGAGCACTGGCATTATAAGATCGGCGAAAATGCACACAGACTTTCCTGGCCTGCCTCAGGACATCCTGTAAGCCTGGGAACCTGCCCAAGAACCGCTGCACCACCAGGTTGAGGACGTGAGCCATACAGGGCACATGGGTGAGCTGCCCCTGTCGCAGGGCGGAGAGGAGGTTGGTGCCATTGTCAGAAATGACCATTCCTGGCTTAAGCTGGTGTGGCGTCAACCACCTCTCGGCCTGCCCCTGCAGAGCTGCCAGAACCTCTGGCCCAGTGTTGCTCCTGTCCCACAAACACACCAGCGCAAGCACGGCATGGCATCTTTTTTGCACCGCTGGTTCCGAGGACAGAGCACTGGAGGAAGAAGAAGAGGAGGGGGTGGAGGAGAGAGGTGTGTCACAACCAGTAGTAGCATTTTGGAGGCGTGGTGGCGGAACAACCTCCAACACTACTGCACCTTGTCCTGCATCCCTCCCAGATGCCAATAGAGTGACCCAATGGGCCGTGAAAGAAAGATAACGTCCCTGTCCATGCCTGCTGGACCATGAGTCAGCGGTAATATGCACCTTACCGCTGACCGCCCTGTCCAGCGAGGCATGGACATTGCCTTCCACATGCCGGTAGAGAGACGGAATTGCCTTCCGTGAGAAAAAGTGGCGTTTGGGAACCTGCCACTGAGGAACCGCACATTGAACAAACTCACGGAAGGGGGCCGAGTCTACCAACTGAAAAGGCAGCAGTTGAAGTGCTAGCAATTTAGCCAAGCTAGCATTCAACCGCTGGGCGTGTGGATGGCTGGGAGTATACTTCCTTTGACGGTCCAGCAGCTGGGGCAGGGAAATTTGCCTGCTACAATCGGACGTCGGTGTACTGCAAGTACTTGGTTGTGACACACCTAATTCTACACCTTCAGTCCTCTCAGAGCAGCTTTCAGAGAGGACTGAAGATATAGTGGGGATGGAGATCCCAGCTGATGAGGAGCAAGGAGAGGTCTGCTTTGTTCTTTGGTGTGGGTCTTTTATGTGTGCTTGCCAACGAGCTGCATGGCAGGTCGACATATGTCTGCTCATGCTTGTGGTGCCCAAGCGGCTGATGTTTTGGCCACGCGAGATACACTTGAGACAAATATTGCAAATAGCAGTGGTGCGATCTGATGCACTCGTCTCAAAAAAGGCCCACACCAAAGAACTTTTGTGATAACGTGCAGAGGCAGCACCCTGCACAGGCAGAGCTCTGCGGTGTGGTACAGTTGCTGTGCTGGCCTCTAGCTGGCCTCCAGGGGGCATCCTGCCTCGTTGGACATGTGACGCCGCATCCTCCTCCTCCTCCTCCTCTCTCCCTTCTGGCACCCACGTGGAGTCAGTGACCTCATCATCCCCTCCCTCTTCACCACTAGAGCAAACCTGGCAGTAAGCTGCAGCTGGTGGAACAGTACTGCCAGATTGCTGTCCTTCAGCATCCCCTCTCTCTGTGTGCACACTACTGCCTTCCTCAAGCTGGGTATCATCATCCGAGCCTTCCAATCGTTGGGCATCCTCCTGGAGCATGTACCCAACACTGTGCTCAAAGAGTTCGGGGGACTCCTCAGGAGGACATGGTGGGTCTAGGGAAGGGGTGGCTGATGATGCCATTGAGTACGCGTTGGCAGCTGCTCTGCCAGTACCCTGAGCCTGGGTGAGAGAGGATGAGGAGGATGAGGAGGGCTTGGTCATCCATTCTACCAAGCCTTCGGCATGATGCGGCTCCACATGTCCAGCTGCCGAAAACAAAGACAAGCGTGTCCCATGGCCACGTGCTGATGACGATGCACGACCACGTCCACGGCCAGCACTGTTGTCTCTAGAAACAGAGCCTGCCTGCCCTGTGTTCTTGCCTTGGCACGCTCTGCCTCTCCTTGGCGGTCTTCCAGCCATTGTAGTCGGTAGTGTATATAGTATAAAAAATGGGTGCTGCTGAGAAGAAAATATAGGAGCTCTGTGTGCTGCCACTAACACACTAGAAGTCCTATGGGTGCTTCTGGGAAGAAAATATAGGAGCTCTGTGTGATGCCACTAACACACTAGAAGTCCTATGGGTGCTTCTGGGAAGAAAATATAGGAGCTCTGTGTGATGCCACTAACACACTAGAAGTCCTATGGGTGCTTCTGGGAAGAAAATATAGGAGCTCTGTGTGATGCCACTAACACACTAGAAGTCCTATGGGTGCTTCTGGGAAGAAAATATAGGAGCTCTGTGTGATGCCACTAACACACTAGAAGTCCTATGGGTGCTTCTGGGAAGAAAATATAGGAGCTCTGTGTGATGCCACTAACACACTAGAAGTCCTATGGGTGCTTCTGTGAAGAAAATATAGGAGCTCTGTGTGATGCCACTAACACACTAGCAGTCCTATGGGTGCTTCTGGGAAGAAAATATAGGAGCTCTGTGTGATGCCACTAACACACTAGAAGTCCTATGGGTGCTTCTGGGAAGAAAATATAGGAGCTCTGTGTGATGCCACTAACACACTAGAAGTCCTATGGGTGCTTCTGGGAAGAAAATATAGGAGCTCTGTGTGATGCCACTAACACACTAGAAGTCCTATGGGTGCTGCTGAGAAGAAAATATAGGAGCTCTGTGTGATGCCACTAACACACTAGAAGTCCTATGGGTGCTTCTGGGAAGAAAATATAGGAGCTCTGTGTGATGCCACTAACACACTAGAAGTCCTATGGGTGCTTCTGGGAAGAAAATATAGGAGCTCTGTGTGATGCCACTAACACACTAGAAGTCCTATGGGTGCTTCTGGGAAGAAAATATGGGAGCTCTGTGTGATGCCACTAACACACTAGAAGTCCTATGGGTGCTTCTGGGAAGAAAATATAGGAGCTCTGTGTGATGCCACTAACACACTAGAAGTCCTATGGGTGCTTCTGGGAAGAAAATATAGGAGCTCTGTGTGATGCCACTAACACACTAGAAGTCCTATGGGTGCTTCTGGGAAGAAAATATAGGAGCTCTGTGTGATGCCACTAACACACTAGAAGTCCTATGGGTGCTTCTGGGAAGAAAATATAGGAGCTCTGTGTGATGCCACTAACACACTAGAAGTCCTATGGGTGCTTCTGGGAAGAAAATATAGGAGCTCTATGTGATGCCACTAACACACTAGAAGTCCTATGGGTGCTTCTGGGAAGAAAATATGGGAGCTCTGTGTGATGCCACTAACACACTAGAAGTCCTATGGGTGCTTCTGGGAAGAAAATATGGGAGCTCTGTGTGATGCCACTAACACACTAGAAGTCCTATGGGTGCTTCTGGGAAGAAAATATAGGAGCTCTGTGTGATGCCACTAACACACTAGAAGTCCTATGGGTGCTTCTGGGAAGAAAATATAGGAGCTCTGTGTGATGCCACTAACACACTAAAAGTCCTATTGGTGCTTCTGGGAAGAAAATATAGGAGCTCTGTGTGATGCCACTAACACACTAGAAGTCCTATGGGTGCTTCTGGGATGAAAATATAGGAGCTCTGTGTGATGCCACTAACACACTAGAAGTCCTATGGGTGCTGCTGAGAAGAAAATATAGGAGCTCTGTTTGCTGCCACTAACACACTAGAAGTCCTATGGGTGCTGTTGGGGTGCAATGCTGTGCTAACAGCACTGCGGTTGGTACTACTGCAATACTGTACTAACAGTAAGCACGCACCAGACTAATCCCCAGCAGCAACTAATAACACACTAACTGTGCAATCAGCAGCAATGAACGATCAATGACTTAGGTAGCAATGGTTTAGCAAAGAAATAGCCAATGGTTTAGCAAAGAAGAGCAAATCTTTCAGGCGCAATCAAGCAAAGACAGAATCAGCAGACTGATCTCTCCTAAAGCCGGAACTCATGTGACCGGGCCGACGGCGTGGCGGCCTTTTAAATGGTGGGGCGTGTACTAAAGCCCCTGTGCTTTAATTGGCTACAGGCGTCCTGCCTGTAGCCAATTATTGCTCTCCGAGTGATTATTGCTCTCCGAGTGATTGGCCAAGCATGCGGGGTCACAGTGCATGCTTGGCCAATCATCAGCCAGCCAGCAATGCACTGCGCCGGCCGCGCTGGCCGCAATGCATTGCGGGGCCGCTCGCATCACACGAATGTGATGCGAACGGCCCAAATAGTTCTGGGCTCGCTGAGCGAGCGAACGCCCGGTGCTCGATTCGAACGTGGGTTCGAATCAAGCACCGGGCCCATCCCTAGTGATGGAGAAGTCAAACAATTAACCTACATGAGTCCAAGCATTACAAATGACTGGTAGGTGTCCTCCTGTCATTTTCGGGGTCTGCAAGACTTCTGCTGCTCTATGGCTAGCCTTAGTAAAAGAGTTGTTTTTCAAGACAAAGAATTTGCAATTCTAACTATTCAGACATGAGATTTACACAGCCCTGCTACACATCACAGCCAGGGGGATGATATCATTTTAAACTCCAGGCAAACACACACACACACACACACACACATATATATTATATACACAGTATATACTGTATATATTACAAACTAAATACACATAAATACATATACGGGAACTGCTTTATCCGCCTAAGTGTTTTGCATTTCTTTGTATGCAGTTTTCAGATTTACTAATCTGAAACACAGCACAGAACTGTATTTATTTTAAAGCTATAAAGTTATAGACCATAGAAAGGATACAGTGTGCCCTGTCTCTGTGTGCAACCTGATTACTGCACAGTGAAAGAGGAGCAGCTTAAGGTGGTCAAACCTCTTCCTACACTGTTATCTCCTCCTATCAGCATGTTTCTTCCAGGACATTTGCATATAACACACTTCATTGGCCCTCAGTGCTGCCCCACCCTCTCCTAGCCTGAGTGCTGCTGTATAGAAGATTGCTGTATAGGAGATATAGAGTTAAAGTGATTGTAAAGGATCACCTTGTAAAACAACTCATTCAGTCTAAAATAGAAATGAAAGGCAAACATTTTTGTATAGATATAAAAAAAAACATTATCAATACCTTTTTTCCCTTTTTTTATAAATGATCACATTCCCTTTGTTCTCAGCTGCATAAGAGCTGAGGGGGAGGAGAAGCAGTAGCACACTGAGCTTCCCAGTGAATGGCTGTGCAGCGGGGGGCATGTCAGGACAAGTCTGATAATTGGAGAAGAGCACACTGGGTTCCCAGCATAGCTATATAACTGACCATGGTGTGCTCTCCTGCCCAGTGTGGTCAGTTTTTTTTTAATAGGAAAGCAAGGGGTCTAGCAGGAACACCATGGATTTCACGGTTTTCATGGTACAGCAGGCACATGTCATGAATATGAAGCTTTGGGGCAGCAAGCACTTTAAATTCAGCTATTTACATGAATTTCATTTAAAAATAAAAAAATATCTGCATTATCTTTTGCCCTGCCTATTGAAAGTACCAGCTGCAGCAAACAGATGAAAATATCTCACGTTTCACTCCGTTCTTGCTTCATGTCATCATATTTGCATGCAGTTCACATAACTAGCTGCTCATGCAGCCTCTATCGATCAGAGTGATGCTATATAAGGGAATTGTGAGAGGCTAATGTCAAGTCAAATGTAGGGAGGAGGGATGTGTCATTGGTTGTTAAAGCAGAGTTCCACCCTAAAGTGTAACTTGCGCTCATCGGAACCCCCCTCCGGTGCCACAATTACCACCTTTCAGGGGGGAGGGGAGTGCAGATACCTGTATAATACAGGTATCTGCACCCACTTCTGGGCATAGATAGCCGCAGACTCTGCGGGTATTTACGCCACTTCCTGTCACCTCCCCCCCTGCTGTCTGCTGGGAAACATGGATCCCAGAGACAGCAGGGACCTTCCGTATTGCGCAGCGCGACTCGCGCATGTGCAGTAGGGAACCGGGAAGTGAAGCCACAAAGCTTCACTTCCTGATTCCCATACCGAAGATGCGGCAGCAGCACCCGAGAGCGGATCGACAGATCAGCTTTGGGGGCTGACATCGCAGGCGCGCTGGACAGGTAAGTGTCCATATTTTAAAAGTCAGCAGCTGCAATATTTGTAGCTGCTGACTTTTAAAAAAAAACGGCGGAACTCTGTTTAGGGAGCTGAAACTCATTAGCATCCTAACAACCAGTGAATCATCCCTTGTTGTTAGCAGCATGGATTAGTCATTGGTTAATGTAAAAAATGAAAAATAGTGTAGCGCATCAAAAAAACATATATAAACAAAAAATACAAAATATATAAAATATAGTGACAAAAGTTCATATCCGAAGGATGCGGAATGAAGTGGCGTGGGTGATCACCCAAGTGACTGTAAATAATAACTTGAATAAATCATGAAGTGAATGAAATCCTCCACCATAAATGAATAGGTACTCTTACCAAATGTGCTATGCACATGCGCATGGACCCAATCAGGGAGAGAGCAGGAAATTTCCAATCCGGATTAGATACGATCTGTGTGGTAACCCGTCAGTAGGTGATATCCCTCCGTACACGACTGCCGGGGCCTCCTCAAGTCGAGCTCATGCCCCGGGATAGTTTGCGATACACCGGGAGGCCTCTGTCGCCTACGTTATTCGTTATTCGTTATTATGCCTTCGTCTTACAGGTTATTTTTTTGTTAAATTTTTTATTGGGGTTTACAACCTCTTTAACCCACGTGCTTGATTTATTGTGAATTTGCTTTCGTTTTCATATGTAATAGTTTTTTCATCATTATTTTTATATCACTTGATAATTGAATTTTTTTTCTGAGAATTGAGTTTTGTTATTTTGTTATTGGCATTCCTTTATAAACAGGAATTATATTAGACATGCAGCATATAGCTCAATCAATGTAGCTTGAGTAGTTCATTTTGGAGTAGTAGACTCATTTGTAGATGTGTACAATATACAGTATATGTTATTTTGATTCTTTATGTTGCACTTGGAATGGCCAGAACAGCAGTGTGTGAACCTATGTTTAAAACACAGGGAAAAAACTGTCTCTGAACCCCAAGACTTGTTTGTGGTTTAGATTCAAGATGGAATCCCTATAGAAGGGCCTGACCCCACTGCATTTTTAGAAGCTTTGAGCACCAGCACAGTGATACTCTAATAATAATTAGAAATATTATCAGTGTAAAGCCTTTGCAGTGCAATTCAACAATATTGTGTTGCACTTGCTGACATCATTGCATTTACCATGGCAATATTATTTTTGAATGGAAATCATGGTATTTTACAGCACTGGGCCCAGAAATGTCATAATCTTTTATGCTTGAATATAAATGTTTTATTGAGAGACATAGATAAAATCTTCTTGTCCCATCCTGGCTTTCATTTCATCTTTAAAAAGCCATCTGGGGTAGGCTGAAGTGTAACAATATAGCCAGTTTTTCTGGGTTGCCAAAGACTTTTTTGCTGTAACATTTACAACATTTTATTACATGCCGTATGATAATGTCCAACATAGCAATCACCATCTTTTTAAAAATGCATGTTGATTATAATAAGAGTTGCACAAAATGTAGCCTTAAAGTGATAAAAAAGGTTTTATTTCATCGAAGCAATTAAAATAGTCTTAATCCCCCGCTGTTTCAGGCTGGCTGCATGAAATTGCTTTCATTAAGTTTACATACCCCACAGCAAAATAGGACAGCGAAGCTCGAGCTCTTACCATCTTTATGATTCTTATGCAATATTCAATTTCATTGGTTTACATTTCTCAAAGAGAAATAAATCAGCCATGTTATAAACCTTCCACACTAGAACACTCTATACACTATGTGACTTTATACATTTCATCACATCTATGGAAATAAAAGAAGCAGCAATGCAAACTAGTTACCAATACATACATGGGTGTGATCTGTCAATTTGATTCACTATAGTGCTTGTCTAGAACAGTGTTTCCCAGAACAGGGAACAGTTTCCCACAAACGGTGTATATTTTTCAGTCCCCCTTTACAACTCCAGTGAAGTAATCAGTGTTGTAAGGAACATGAATGAGAAGAACTTGGGGAACTACCTGTATAAGCAGAAACCTCTAGTCTTCAGTAACATCAGTACAATACAATACAGTATATTGTAGAGTGGTACACGAATTTCACCTTCTAACAAAAAAAAATCTTAGAGGGTTTGATTAGGACCTGTTATGTCAGTACTGTATTCAACCACTTACCCACTGTGCACTTAAACCCCCTTCCTAACCAGACCAATTTTCAGCTTTCGGTGCTCTCACACTTTGAATGACAATTACTCCGTCATGCAACACTGAACCCAAATTAATTTTGTGTCCTTTTTTTCACACAAATAGAGCTTTCTTTTGGTGGTATTTAATCACCGCTGGGTTTTTAAATTTTTGCGCTATAAATCAAAATATACTGAAAATTCAGTAAAAAAAAATAAATAAAAATTCTTTGTTTCTATTAAAATTAATTGCAGAGTATTGGCAGAGTATTGGCGAGTATTGGCAGAGTATTGGCGAGTATTGGCAGAGTATTGGCAAGTATTGGCAGAGTATTGGCAGAGTATTGCAGTGTTGCAGTGTTGCACAGTGTTGCACAGTGGTGGCAGAGCATTGCACAGTGGTTGCAGAGCATTGCAGTGGTGGCAGAGCGTTGCACAGTGGTTGCAGAGCGTTGCACAGTGGGGGCAGAGCGTTGCACAGTGGTTGCAGAGCGTTGCACAGTGGGGGCAGAGTATTGCACAGTGGTTGCAGAGCATTGCATAGTAGTTGCAGAGTATTGCACAGTGGTGGCAGAGCATTGCACAGGGGTTGGTGGCAGAGCATTGCACAGTGGTTGGTGGCAGAGCATTGCACAGTGGTGGCAGAGCATTGCACAGTGGTGGCAGAGCATTGCACAGTGGTTGCAGGGCAATGCACAGTGGTTGCAGAGCATTGCACAGTGGTGGCAGAGCATTGCACAGTGGTGGCAGAGCATTGCACAGTGGTTGCAGAGCATTGCACAGTGGTTGCAGAGCATTGCACAGTGGTGGCAGAGTATTGCACAGTGGTGGCAGTGTATTGACCAGCGCTGTGGGCACTACACATCCAGCCCACAGTGCTGGTCCCGTCTCTCCCCCTCTCCGCTTCTCTCCTCTCTGTACCGATCGGTACAGAGAGGAGAGTGAGGAACCGGTGTCATGACGTGACGCCGGTTTGTGTACATGTGATCGCTCCGTCATTTGACGGAGCGATCACGTGGTAAACGCCCATTATCAGCAGCCGTTTACCGTGATCCGTGATGCGCCGGGTCCTCGGGACCCAGCGGTCACGGATGTTCCCGAGTGCGTGCCCCAGGGGGCGCGCGGGAGCAAGTTTCTGGAAGGACGTCCATAGGACGTCCTCCCAGGATAAGCCGACCGCACTGTAGCCGTATTTTGACTATAGCGCGGTCGGCATGTGGTTAAAGTTCAACTCTAGGCAGATATAAAAGACACTTAATGCAGTTATGTATTGATGAATACCTCATTACATTTATTTTTAATACCAAGCAGTTTGAAGTTGCATGGAACCGTGCATCAGAGGAGGGCCCAGCCCTCCGTTATATAAGACCTGTCAGAAGAAGAGAAGTGTCACACAGCGGGAGCCTCCCATTGCGCGGAGCGGCCCGAGAATGAAGAAGAGACGCCGTAGAGGAAGATCCCAGACGAGAACACTGGAGCAAGAAGAAGCGGATCGGAGGAAGAAGAAGATGGAGGAAGAAGATGAAGAAACCGAAGGATGAAGAAAGGAAGACGGAACAAGACCAGAAGAAAGAAGATGAAAGAAGACTTGTCAAAGACCGTCTCCTGTCATTTTTAACACTTTTGTCACTTTTTTGGTGAAATGGTAAGGGTACTTTTTTACCCCCTTACCATTTCACACAGGGGGGAGGCTGGGATCTGGGGGTGCCCTTGTTAAAGGGGGCTTCCAGATTCCGATAAGCCCCCCCCGCAGACCCCCACAACCACCAGCCAGGGTTGTGGGGATGACCTTGTCCTCATCAACATGGGGACAAGGTGCTTTGGGGGGACCCAAAATGTTGAGGGCATGTGGCCTGGTACGGTTCTCTCATCCCCCCTCTTTTCCTGCGGCCTGCCAGATTGCGTGCTTGGATTTTTTTTTTTTGGCGTGGGGTTCCCCTTAATATCCATACCAGACCTGAAGGGCCTGGTATGCTCTTGGAGGGGAACCCATGCCATTTTTTTTTTTAAATTAAAGTTGCCTGGCCTGAGGGCGACTTAAAGTCGTGTTGTAAGTCGCCCCAAGTCGTGTTGTAAGTCCCCCCAAGTCGTGTTGTAAAGTCGCCCCAAGTCGTGTTGTAAGTCGCCCCAAGTCACGCTGTAAGTCGTGTTGCCCCTGTTTGAATGGACTGTTAATTATAACGGCATGTGCTATTATCAATGGCATATTATTATCGCGGTGCGCCCGCATATTATGTGTTGCGCTTATTCGTGCGTGGGTTCATACGCTTAATTAATAATTTATCTGGCGCACCAATTAAGGTCTGAACCGGCACAGCGCATTCATCTTAGTAAATCAGCCCCAATATCTGTATTCTCCAAAAATTATCCTTAAGCTGGCTATAAATGTGTCCAAAACAGAACGTTCTGTAAAACAAAAATTTAAATTTTCATGCACATTTTCATGAGATTGTGTCATTAATGATTTTACAAATTACCTGACAAAACCAACATTTGAAGCATAAATTATGCAAAGTTTTGCCCAATCAGGGCTTAGAATGCATTGCGCAGTGCATTGCAGGGTGTTCGATGGGGCAAACATTTGGCAAACGCCCAACGGCCACACAAACAGGCAATGTTCGGGCTGAACTTGGCTCAGCCCCCAATCATTCATGCAACTCTAATAGCCATTTTCTAAAAGGAAATCAGATCAAAACAGCAAAAAAAAAAAGAAATTTGGAGATTTTAGGGTAAGAATACCTGTTTGAATATAATCTTTTTAAACCAGAGTTTAGTGTCACATTTAGTCCTCATGCACCTCATGGAGTTACATCCTTAGATCTTAGGGGTTCATGCTGGGACTTGTAGTCCTTCAATTTTCGAGGTAGTCACATCCTTAAATCTAAGGAGTTCATGTGGGAAGTGCAGGACTACAGGTCCCAGCATGAGCCCCTCAGAGTTGAGGATGTGGCATGTCCCACCAACTAGTGAAGGACTACAGGTTCCAGCATGAACCCATGAGAACTAGGGATGTGACCCCCCAAAATTGAAGGACTGCAGGGCCCAGCATGAACCTCTCAGAGCTGAGGATATGACATCCCCCCACCCCCAACTAGTCAACTAGTGAAGGACTACAGGTTCCAGCATGAAACGTGAGATCTCAGGTGTAGTCCTTCAGTTTTGGAAGGAGTCCCATCCATTAAACAGGAAGGGGTGGGACAAATTTACATAGGGGAGCACCCGATTTTAGTCTTGTCTAGGGCAACACAAAACCAACATACACACGTGCGGACTTTTCCCGGCGGACCTAGTCCAGCGGACAATCCGCTGGACTTTCCAGCTGGCTTCGCCGGACTTTCCGAGCGTGTGGACTTGCCCACACACGCCCGGACTTCTCCGGCGGACAGTCCGCTGAACAAAGTCCGCGGGACTTTTGAAAATGAACGGACTTGCCCACACACGGAGCAGTCCATTCATTTCGAACGTAACTTCAGGTACGTAGCTAGCGTAGGCAGTAAATGCCGCCGCGCTAGCTCCGTCACCTGGCATGGATTTAAAGGGAATCCCCACGCCGAAAAACGGCGTGGGGGTCCCCCCCAAATCCATCTCAGACCCTTATCCGAGCATGGAGCCCGGCCGGCCAGGAAAGGGGTGGGGACGAACAAGCGCCCCCACTCCTAAGCCGTACCAGGCCGCGTGCCCTCAACATGGGGGGTGCCCTGGGGAAAGGGGGGCCGTGCGGCCCCCCCACCCCAAAGCACCTTGTCCCCATGTTGATGAGGACAAGGGCCTCTTCCCGACAACCCTGGCCGTTGGTTGTCGGGGTCTGCGGGCGGGGGCTTATCGGAATCTGGGAGCCCCCTTTTATAAGGGGGCCCCCAGATCCCGGCCCCCCACCCTATGTGAATGAGTATGGGGTACGATGTACCCCTACCCATTCACCTAAAGTGTAAAATGTAAAGTAAAGAAACCACACTTTTGAAAAAATATTTTATTGCACTGCTCCGGGGGTCTTCTTCCGTCTTGGGGGGTCTTCTCGCCGGACTCCTCCGCCATTTACCAAGCTCTTTTACCGAGCGGAGAAGTCCGGCTACCTTCGTCGTCGTCGCCGCCGTCGTCTGGGGGTCTCGATCCGCCTTCGGGGGTCTTCGGGGGTCTTCCGGTGTCTTCCGGGGTCTCTTCTGTTCTTGCCGCTGTCGTCGCTTTCTGCGCCGCCTTCTTCTTCTTCTTCCGCCTTCTTCTTCTTGTTCTTCTTGTTCTTCTTCTTCCGATGTTGACACGTCGCTCGCTCTGGCCGGAATGCCAGAGCCGCGCTGTGCTGGGACTTATATAGGGACAAGGGGACAGGGTCACATGCTCATGTCACATGGTGACCCCGCCCCCTTGTGATGTCACAGTCCCAGCATCCTCCGGGACTGTGACATCACAAGGGGGCGGGGTCACCATGTGACATGAGCATGTGACCCTGTCCCCTTGTCCCTATATAAGTCCCAGCACAGCGCGGCTCTGGCATTCCGGCCAGAGCGAGCGACGTGTCAACATCGGAAGAAGAAGAACAAGAAGAACAAGAAGAAGAAGGCGGAAGAAGAAGAAGAAGGCGGCGCAGAAAGCGACACTGCGGCAAGAACAGAAGAGACCCCGGAAGACACCGGAAGACCCCCGAAGACCCCCGAAGGCGGATCGAGACCCCCAGACGACGGCGGCGAC
Source organism: Lithobates sylvaticus (assembly GCA_028564925.1). Classification (NCBI taxonomy): domain Eukaryota; kingdom Metazoa; phylum Chordata; class Amphibia; order Anura; family Ranidae; genus Lithobates; species Lithobates sylvaticus. Next base: position 415,956,534 of record CM053028.1, read on the forward strand.
GACGAAGAAGGTAGCCGGACTTCTCCGCTCGGTAAAAGAGCTTGGTAAATGGCGGAGGAGTCCGGCGAGAAGACCCCCCAAGACGGAAGAAGACCCCCGGATCAGTGCAATAAAATATTTTTTCAAAAGTGTGGTTTCTTTACTTTACATTTTACACTTTAGGTGAATGGGTAGGGGTACATCGTACCCCATACTCATTCACATAGGGTGGGGGGCCGGGATCTGGGGGCCCCCTTATAAAAGGGGGCTCCCAGATTCCGATAAGCCCCCGCCCGCAGACCCCGACAACCAACGGCCAGGGTTGTCGGGAAGAGCCCCTTGTCCTCATCAACATGGGGACAAGGTGCTTTGGGGTGGGGGGGCCGCACGGCCCCCCTTTCCCCAGGGCACCCCCCATGTTGAGGGCACGCGGCCTGGTACGGCTCAGGGGGGGGGGGCGCTCGTTCGTCCCCACCCCTTTCCTGGCCGGCCGGGCTGCGTGCTCGGATGAGGGTCTGAGATGGATTTGGGGGGGACCCCCACGCCGTTTTTCGGCGTGGGGAGTCCCTTTAAATCCATGCCAGGTGACGGAGCTAGCGCGGCGGCGCTAGCTACGTACCTGAAGTCAGGTGCTAAATGAACGGACTTGCCGATGAGCGGCAAGTCCGTTCATTTCCAAAAGTCCGGCGGACTAGCCTACTAACGGCGGGATTGTCCGCTGGACTGCCAAGTCCAGCGGATAATTTTAAAAACAAAACTTAAAACCTAGTCCGCCGGACTTTTGGCGCCAAAAAGTCCGCCGACGCCCACACACGAGGGGATTGTCCGCTGGACTTGAGTCCAGAGGATAATCCCGCGGGATTGTCCCTTCGTGTGTACGCGGCATGAGAGATACCCACTCAGGAGGGAAAAGGGTAATAGATTCCATCGTCGGTGATAGTTTCAAAATCCTCTTTTTTTTTGGAAGGGGGGGGGGGGTGTCCCTGAATGGCAGTTTGGAAATGTGGTCACCCTATATGCCATGCACCATAACTAAGTCATGTTTATCTATTCTCTGTCCCTCTCTCTAGTTTAAGTGTCAAACAACCACTCTTATGGACAGGTAGAAAGCAAATAAATTCAGAATTGTTCTTTTTCTGCAAACTGGTCATCACAGGGAATATTTGGCCAGCATTGTCAAAATATGGAAGTTAGATGTTTGCAGAATAATGAATTTTAAATAGTTTTATAGAGTTTTACATTAAAGCCACATCTGCATTAAAATAGAAGCCCTGGGCAGAGTTCTTCTCTGTATGCAATTTAAGTCTTCATTTTCAGTTGTGGCTAGAGCATACCTTTCATTAGACATTCTTTTACTGTAAACAAACTTTATTTGATTTATATCAGTTTTACATTTTGTTTTGTTGAAAAAAAAGCACCTTAATTGATGACTCCTCTGGGCTGATTTATGTACTAAATAAAATAGCAGTAGATCAAAAGACGATTGTGGAATATATTCTGTAAGCGGGCATTTGTTGGAGATAAGAAATCTCAGTTAAAACACAGTAAATCCAGGGGCTAAACTAAAATATTGCTCTTCTTAGCAGCTCTTGCGTGAATTTATTTTGTTCTATTATAGTAGAGCATTTAGGCACTGCCACTAATCCAGCCATCTATCTCTTACTCTAATAAACTTTATCTGTTTGAGTAAATCCGCCAACTGTTTTTCACATACTATAGATGGATTCAGTGTAAATCAGTGCACATTGCATTGTAAATTCTATGCAATAGCCCATCTATAGCAAACGCTAATAACAGTATTTATATACACCGTTCACTAACTGTATGCTCTTTACAAGGCACAAACGTTAAATGTAAAATATGCTTAAAGATTAAGTAAAGAAAATCACCTCCTTTTTTAAACTATACAGTTGAAATTCAAAAACAAAAATGCATCGCTTATAAACACATATGTGCAGATTATTAACAATACATACAGTACATACTCTGTGTAGTAATAAATCATGATCATAAATAATACTTAAACACACTTAAGTGTACAGACATAAATCAAAAATATAAATATATAAATCAAATATATACACACATATATATATATATATATATATATAGAGAGAGAGAGAGAGAGAGAGAGAGAGAGAGATAGATAGATAGATAGATAGATAGATAGATAGATAGATAGATAGATAGATAGATAGATAGATAGATAGATAGATAGATAGATAGATAGATAAAAGTCCCAATGAAGAACTATGAATTGCTAAGGTCCTCTTCTCTATATATGGTAGAAGAGGAAGTGGAAATGTAAATCCCAGAAAGCCTCAAAACTTCTCAATATTAAGAGCACCATGTAAACCACCACAGTGTATGAAGAGTGGGGCTTACCAGATTTTAATGACCCACACCAAGGAAAGGTCAAATATCACTTCTTGAATGCTTCGCAGAACTTCTAATCCGCTTTAAGGGTCTCATCAGGCACTTACACAATGCTATGTCCCATGAATCAGTAAACAATTATGCTACGTGCAGGAATGATACCATAAAGAGAGAAAGAAACAGTCTCCATAGTGTAAATCCATTACTGATGGAATCTCGTTGGAGAAGTGGCTGGGGCTATAGGAAGTAGTGGCCCGTAATGCTCGGCCACCTTATCTACATGGCGGGCACCAGACGCATGGATTCCAATGTTTTATTTTTTATTTTTTGAAGCACATGATTAGAGCCAGGGGCTTTAATAGGCTTCAAAAAAGGGCGTGTGTTGTGTGACAATAGCAAATTAATATTCGCTATTGTGTTCCTGATTCTCCTTATGAGACCCATCATTCAATTGGCCAAAATGAGAACTGATCCTATTGGCCACCTAGGAGGATGAGGGAGGAGATGCATGGCGGAAGCCGCCGTGATGCGGAGGAGAAGGAGATGCAGGGAAAGTCGATGCCTGTCACCTGGAGGAAGTGCAGCGCTGGTAACTGCCCCCCCCCAGAAATATACCACCAGCCGCCACTGGCTATAGAACTATGAGAAACTAGCCTTAAAGGGGCAAACTGAGCATTTTGTCTTAAAAGGGGGGTCAAAAACTTCTGGTGAGTTCTTAATCATACTTTGGGGCATGAGGTACAGAAGAGAAGTGTTTCCTTATATTGAAGATATCACGGTTTTGGGAATTCTGTCATAAATTCATATTTTCTTTTTGATTCAGATTTGTTTTTTTATTGCACATATGGTTGCTCTTTTGTGTATAATTCACTAACATCTGTTTATTATGTTTTTGTTATGAGTTAACGCCTCTCTTACTATCTATATATATGTTTGGAAACTAGTGGTTCCAATTTAAGGGGCAGCAACTCTCAGTTAGGCTGCTTTCACACTGGGGCGGTTTGCAGGCGCTATTGCGCTAAAAATAGCGCCTGCAAACCGACCCGAAACAGCTGTTGCTGTGTCTCCAGTGTGAAAGCCCTGAGGGCTTTCACACTGGAGCGGTGCGCTAGCAGGACGGTAAAAAAAGTCCTGCTAGCTGCATCTTTGGAGCGGTGAAGGAGCGGTGTGAAATCAATGGGAGACCGCGGGATACCGCCCGCAAAGCGCCGCTGCAGCGGCGCTTTGCGGAGGTTTTTAACCCTTTTTCGGCCGCTAGCGGGGGTTAAAACCACCCCGCTAGCGGCCGCATACCGTGGGTAAAACGATGGTAAAGCAGCGCTAAATATATCGCTGCTTTACTGTCGCCGCCCCGCACCGCCCCAGTGTGAAAGCAGCCTTACAGTTCACTATGTCTTAAAGGTGCCATACACTGGTTATTATTATAATTAAAACTACATGTATGCCGCTGCTGTTGCATTAATATTCCTCACAATTAATCCAAGTGCATCCATATCCTTTTAGGATTAGAGATTTAATTTCCTGTGGGACGACATATGTTAACCATTTCGCCCCCAAATGAAAAAATACTGCTATAGGGTGTTCACTCTGCACTGGATAACGTACATGTACATGATCTGGCATTCCCAGGTAGAGGGCGTGCATGTGGCCTGATGTCTCATCGGTGCTGGGATTCGGTGCAGCCAGTGATTTATGGGTGGGACCTGCTGATCAGCTTAGCGAATCACGGGACAAAACATGGCTCTGTACACATTGTACAGCTGTACATCACTCTGTACACAAAGAAATTATGTGGCAAAGCAAGGAGAAAAAATAACCACATTGATTAGTAATAGCAGCACACATTACACATTGTTAGGCACACCTTGATTGACAACCCCTTGATTGTTCCAGATGGTAACCCCTTCCCAGTTAGTGTCACTGATCACTGTAATAGTGTAAATAAATATCAGTATTTACACTGATCACTGTAATAGCATCACTGGTAATGTCAGCATTAGTTAGTTCCCACCCAGTGTCAGTTACTGTCAGATTTCTCGCCGCACTATACGTTGCTGATTACCACCATTACTAGTATAAAACATAAATAAATAAAAATTCCAGTACATATACCATTATTTTTAGATGCTATAACTTTCATGCAAACCAATCAATATACAATTATTGGGATTTTTTTTGTTACGAAAGACATGTAGTACAATACATTTTGGCCTAAATTTATAAAGAAATTTGGTTTGTTTTTGTATTGCATATGTTTTAAAGCAGAATACAATACAATACAAAATATTGTTTTTTTTTTTTTTTCAAAATGTTTGGACTTTTTTTGTTTAATAAAAAATAAATAAAATAATTTAATAAATATTATTAATAAATAATATAAATAAAAAAAAAAAAAGCAATTGGTCATTCAAATATCAGCAAAAGAAAGCTCTATTTGTGTATTTTTGTTCCCAAGAGAGGCAGAATGGTGGTCTGTCTATGTAAACAAGATTATAGCAATCCAAATAAATGACATAAATAGATGTACACCGTTTTGTTTACATATAGCAGTACATCTCAGCGCTGATAATTTCACTGAAGCCTCAATGTCACGAAAAATGGTAAATCTTGCAGTCTACCTAACAGTGTAAATTGGAAAGTAAAGGTCAACCTGGCACATAAAGCGTTTGTTACCCCAACATTTCATATTCCTGATATGTGCCTGCTGTACATGTACTTGTATGAGAAAGTATCCTGCTCTTTTTGTATTGCTTCCTTTTTGTGAAATCCCTGGTGTTCATGCCAGTCGCCTTTATATTCTATTAAAAACTGACCAAAAAAACACTGTCAGTTCTCTAGCTGTGCTGGGAACTCAGCCTGCTCTCCTCCAATGATCAGATTTGCCCTAACACACCTCCTGCACAGCTTGTCACTAGGAAGCTCAGTGTGCTGCTGCTTCTCCTTCCCCCAGCACTTATGCAGGTGAGAAAAAAGGAATGTGATCACTTATAAAAAAGGAGAAAAAAGGTATTTATCATTTTTATATCTATACACAGATGTTTTGCCATTCATTTCTATTTTAAACTGAATGGGTTGTTTTAAAAGTAATTGTTTACATTCAATTTAACCACTTGCCGACCACCTACCACACTTTTACTGCGGCAGGTCGACTCTATTATGTGAAACAACATACCTGTACGTCATTTCGTGCAATAGACACTAGGCGGTGTGCCACCTGTGATCGTTCCCCAGAGAGGCAGAATGGCGATCTGCCTATGCAAACAATGCAGATCGCCGTTCTGACAGAGAAGATAGAGATCTTGTGTTCCTGCTTAGCAGGAACACGGATCTCTGTCTTCCTCCAGTTAAAACACCCCCCACACAGTTAGCAAGCACTCCCAGGGAACACATTTAACCCTTTGATCGCCCCTGATGTTAACCCCTTCCCTACCAGTGTCATTAGTACAATGACAGTGCATATATTTTAGCACTGATCACTGTATTAGTGTCACTGGTTGCCAAAAAGTGTCACTTAGTGTCCGATTTGTAAATAAAAATTCCAACTTTTGCACAAACCAATCAATATATGCTTATTGGGATTTTTTTTACCAATAACATGTAGCAGAATACATATTGGCCTAAATTGATGAAGAAATTTAATATTTTACGTTTTTTATTGGATATGTTTTATAGCAGAAAGTCAAAAATATTGTTTTTTTTTTCTTTTTTAAATTGCGCAAAAAATAAAAATTGCAGAGGTGATCAAATACCACCAAAAGAAATCTCTATTTGTGGGGAAAAAAAGAAACAGCATCACACGACCACAAAACTGTCAGTTAAAGTAATGCAGTCCCGTATCGCAAAAAATGGCTTGGTCATGAAGTGGGGTAAACAGTCTGGAGCTGAAGTGGTTAAAGTAGCGTAGTGCCAAATAGAAAAAAATGCCAAGGTTTTTTTTTGGAGAATGAATAAAATAGACATTGTTAAAGAGGTGATGTAACACACAAAGAGCTCAAAGCATTTTGAGGGGAAGGGGATGGTAGCGGGAGGAGAGGAATGTATTTATTTATATAATTTCCCCCCCCTTATTTTATTTTTTATTCTTTTTCTGGGGAGGGGAGATATTTGATGATAATGAGGATGTTTTCTCGTTTGATAAATGTGAATATATGTAACATGATGTTTGTCCTAATTGATATGTTAAACACTAATAAAAATGTAATAATAAAAAAAAAATACCCTGGTCATAAAGGGGCTAAAACCTTCCAGAGCTTAAGTGGTTAAAAAAAACGTGTGGCGGAGCACATTTAGAACATTCAAAAGGGTTATAGGCACCACAGTCTGTCACTATACTTTAAAGAAGAGAAACTCATAATCATTATTCGAGTTTTGGGGCATAGCTAGGCTATTCCCACATTGGAGAGGTTCAATCAGAGTAAGGGATCTCTCTAAGAAAGAAATGCAATGGATTTAGAATATAAATTGTCTAACCCCTAATGGTCTTAATGTAGGGTTTGATATCAATTGCTGCATTAGCGTTTATTGAGGGTAGCCCCATTTTTTTTTTTTATATTTAATAATTTTTTTGTATATATTGATTGTTTATGTATTTATGATGTGTATGGATTTTTAACAATTTTTGGATTTTGAATATTTATTATTTTATTTTTGCATTTATGTATTTTCCGTAATACATTTTTATGTGTAAATGTATCAATTAAGAATATTATGTTATATTTTAATATATTTTTTTTTTTTTTTTAAAGGGAACATGCAATTTGTAAATTTTTTCAAATAGAGTAGCAATGATCAATCAATATCCTATTAAGATTGGTTAACATGTACGGCGGCATTTGTGGAACGTGAATTAATGTACCAGGGGAACTAGAAGTTCCATAGCTTAATAGTTAAATAGGAGGATGTACCTCTATATCTCGGTTTGGGCGTTTTATGTAACAAATACAGGGCCTTTATCTGGTATATTTTGGTTAAGGCCCCTTTCACACGGGCACCATCAGCTTCATCCATGTTCCGTTCCGTTAAAGTCCATCTTCATCCGTTAATGTACACGTTTACAGCAGTTTCTGTGCCTTTAAGGAAATTACCCAGAAAGCATTGCTCCTCCCATACAGATAAACAAAAAAAAAGTTATTTCTTCAAAACGGATCTTAACTGATCGGACTTTGACGGACATTGTCCGTTAACATCAGTTAATATCCGTTTTGATGGATCTGGATGTAGCCTTGTACTTTAAAAAAAAACTGATAGCAACGGAAGCGGAGGTTAACGGGTGGTCATCCGTTTGCCCATAGGAATGCATTGTCGTCCATTGACGGATGGAAGAAAAATGGATAGACAGTCGGTCCGTGTGAAAGGGATCTTACAGGGAAGGGGTTAATTAACCACACATGCAAGATAAACATGAGAAGTCTGCGCCGATCAGCAATCCCTTTGACAAAGCCCTTGATGGCAAAATGCATTGGGGTGTGGCTTAGTACAGAATGGAAATCAGCTGTCAATACAGGCTGTCTGGGTGAGAAACACATTCACAGAGTGGCTGGCTTTATGCTCTCTGGTCTGTACTAATGATGTATCCCAGCGAAGATACCTGGACACAGTGAGCATTGTTGCTTTACCAATCTGGTTACCCTTTGAGTACTTTTTAAATGAATAAAGTCACTTGTTTTTATAGTATTAAACTATTTGGACCATTTCATTTCTTGCTACACTTGGGGATTATGTGCAGAGGAGATAGTACATTTCCGAGAAGAGAGAGTCTGCAGGACTGATCAGCTATTGTGTATATCGCTTTTTGCTGATCTGTGATAAGAAAGGCATTTCGATTTTGTGGAGAAACACAAGAACACTGCAGTAGTGTGGCACTACTGAAAAGTGTCTTTCACGTGAAGTCATTTGTGTGTGACATTTGTGATCAGAATGACACTTGATTATAATTTATTTGTGCACTGAACACTTACTGAACTTCAGTTTATGTATTTATAATGTGTTATGGGTATTGTTTTAGATTTATTCTTATCAATGATCAATTATATGTGTTTTTAAGTTCACTACCTGTAGAATGTGCAATAGGTATTTCTAATGCATATGTTTTTATCCTTCAATTCCTTTACTGTGTGGTCTGTCTACTATTTCCATTATGTTGGTATCAGGTCAGATCCATGCCCTTTATCAAACTGGGAGCCCCAGCATGATGCAGTTTTGGAACTGACCCAAAACATTTCAAAATACAACGGTATCAATTGCAAGTAGAGTTGGGTGAACGGTTTGGGCCGGGCAAAAGTTTGGCAAACATCGGAATTTGCGGAGCGCTTGGTGGGATGCTCGCTGCCCAAATGCCCCAAAATGCACTGCGTGCTTCACAGTGCATTCTAGGGCCCTAATTGGATGAAGCAATGCACCTGACTCCTGGCTAGGTGCAAGGCTTTGCCAATTAGGGCACAGAGCACTGTCAGAGCCCTGATTGGACAAAGTGATGATGACTTTGTCCAATCATGGCTCAGTGTTCATAATCTCACCCCCCACTATAAAAGGTTCCTTCATACAGGAAGCTTTTGCAATGTGTTGTTGGAGTGGGGATAGATAGAACAGGGCCCTGTTTGCTACTAGCGAGTTACTGTGTTCACTTATTGTGAATCTGAGTGTAGAGTGTTAGTGTAGTGTTGGTATAGTCTGAGTATAGTGTAGTGTGTCAGTATAGTTTGTGAGTATAGTGTAGTGTCAGTTTAGTGCAGTGTTTAACGCAGCATTACATAACATTTAGTGCTGTATACAGTGCTATATACCCTTTTTTGTTTTGTTTTATGGTTGCTGCGTGTTTTTTTTTTTTGTCCCCTGCCTGCCCCCTTTTTTTAATTGTCAACCCCAGTTTTTCTGACTGTGACGCTGGTGTTCCCCATTTTTTTTATAGTATTTGCATTTCTGTCAGCGTCAGTCCTCAATTTAAATTGCACCAAATACCACTATTCATTCAATAAAGTGCATCCAATCACACATTTCCCAGTTTCTCCTAAATTTGGGTAATAAGCCCCCCCCCCCCATCATGTCTGGGAGGCCAACAAGGAGAGCCAGAAGTTTCCATGCCAATATGAGGGGGCCAGCAGCATATGTGTTAACAGGCAAAGGTGGATGTGGTCTGTCCTCAGGCAGGGCACATTTGTCTCTGTTTAGTAATGTTGCCCATGCTATCCAGTCACAGCATTCAGAGAAGGTGGTAGACTGGCTTACTAAACTGTCCTCATCCTCTATGACCTAAGCTGACTAGTGTGTAGTCCACCACAGCTACCAGAGTGCCTTATTCTGCCTCCTTGTCCACAGCTACTCCTGCCATAGCCCCAGTATCATGCATGGAGGAATCAGTTGAATTATTTGAATACAGCATCAGCCACTTGCTTCTTGAGGATGCACAGGTAATACTTGATTCTGATGTTGGTTCTGAGGTAGAGGAAGGGAGTAACATGAGCCTACAGAGAGGGGAGACACATATAAACAACAAATTAGCAGTCATGTTCCACCAGCCGCAGTGTAGTGCTCCAGTGATGATGAGGATGGAGGGCATGATGATGAGGAGGTCACTGATGGGACTTTGCGACTTGGGTGATGGATAGCCTGCATTAGCCCCTGATGCCGATGTCGTAGACTAAGTGTTTTTGGGATCTGGAATCTCTGAAAGACTGTCTAGGCTGCCTAGCTTTGTGGGTGTTGATATTATCTTGAAATCATTTTTTGGTATAAGTTTTTACGGGCACAATTTACACCCAAGGATCAATTTTGGTGAATGGTTCTGTCCCATAAGATTCAACAGCATGAGGCTATATTATCATCTTTGTGAGTGAGTCCTACATTAAGCTCCCTTGCACAAAGTAGTAGTACCACATACGATGATGTTTTTTCACTTTAAACTATACATGATATTTTTATGAAAAAAATAAGTGTAACAGGATTTTATACACAGCAACAATAATTTGTTCCTGTAAAAGGACACGGAGAGGGTAAGAGTGAAACAGCAATGAGATGATTCTCTTTTAATATCAAAGAAAGTGATATTTACAGCTTCCACAACAGCTGTCTCTAGTGTGTCAGTTTTACAGATATAAATCTGTCCATTATTGTTTGCTGATTGCAGAAAAATGTCAGCTTTCTGACAAGATGTCTTGCTCAGCAGTTTATTATATAACATGTGATGTAGTTCAGAAAATAACAGATTTATTATGAAGTTGTAATACTGATCTATAAAAACCAACCACCGAAAACAATAAGAGATACCAGTAATTATAAAAGCAAAAAGCCCAAAAATAGATTAAATAAATTCCTCTTAGAATTGTACATACCCCTCAGCACTGGATGGGGATTCAGGAGGGTTATCAAGCACCCAAAGAAATGGTGCAGGAGCTAAACCTGGTTGTATGAGTAACATACTAGACTTCTATAGGGGTTGCAAGAATATATTTTATATGTTTGTAAGTGCACTACCTGTAAAATAAGCAACAAGTATTTATTTTACAGGTTTAAGGTACCGGCGCCAATTAATTGTGTTTGGTAATTCTATTAGTTGTTATTTTATTATTATGGTGTGCAGCAGTTTTGAGAATAATATTCACCCACCAGTGATTATTTAAAACATATGATAAGAAAAAGAAAACCGCGCCACCCTACTGTTGTTACCCAATGTTTTTAAAGTGCTATGTGCTCAAAGAAAATATAAGTTACTTTGTTCTCCCTAACTAGGCAAAGTAAAGTATTAGAATTCTAGTTAGTAGTGTGTTTTTACTATCCCTTCATATCATATGTTTTAAATAATCACTGGTGGGTGAATATTATTCTCAAAACTGCTGCACACCATAATAATAAAATAACAACTAATAGAATTACCAAACACAATTAATTGGGGCCGGTACCTTAAACCTGTATATTTTCATTTAGCCTATTTTTCCCTTTGTTTGCTTTGGGATAAAAGAAGCCTTTTTGTACGGGCAGCACAATTATGGAAGTATTTTCATTCCTGGCCAATCGGAAGCTTGACCGGGGAAATGTCTTTGAACAATTTGATAAACACCGCAGCTGTGAACCTAGAACAGGGATTTAAACAACTTAAGAATGCTATGGATAAACAAATTAGGGTGTGGTGGGACATCATGACCTTAGAGAAACATAGAGATGCCAAAATTACACCAAGGAGACTCAGATGGGACTTGGGACCCAATGATGAGCTGATGGATGAAAATCTGTCAAAATCATGGTTTAGTTTTTTTAATGGTTGTGAAAATAAATTATTAGACATCATCATTGACAGATAAGGAATTTTTTAGTGAAAAATGTTTAAGTAAAATATATATACTTTCTAAGAATTTACCTCCAGGATGTATGTAAGATTGTGAGAGCAATCCAGCTGTGTGGGTGGTGACACCTATCCGTTTTTTTTAGATATTGGTGGGTGGTGACACCTATCCGTTTTTTTAGATATTGAACACTGAGGGAATATAATAAGGGAAACACCCCACTACCATTTAAATAATAGAAGGATTATGTATGGGCCGGTGGATATTACAGTTTATTTTTATTGTATTATTTATTTTTATTTTTATTTATTATTATTTATTTTTATTTTTACTCTAAGAAAATTTTTTTTTTTTTTTTTTCTAAGGGTTTCCCCCAAAGACATATAACAGAGTGGGAGAGTAATTCACATGTATTGGGTGGTGACACCCATCCGTGATGCAGAAACAGAGAACTGAGGGAATAAAAGATAAGTAAGGGAATACCTCAGTCAAAATGGTGGAACGCAAGCTTCCTGGCACTAGGAAGGCAAACTGACCACAATAAAGATGGCGGAAATGGCACTTCCTGTTAGGGCGCAAATAAGGCAACCAATTACAGCACACCCAAATGAGGACTGGGACAATAAAAATAGAGCTAACTAATCACCTGGCAGCTTCCTGATGACGCAAAACTAAGTTGCGAAACGCGTAGAGGCTGCTGGGTATTTTCGCATACATGTCACTTCCGGTAGAGGTGGTTCAGGCGAGGAAGAGGCTTGGTACACATACAAACGAGAAATCAGCATAGAGACACCAGCGAAAGGGTCTCACAACACACACGGCTGGAAACGCTCAAAGCCAGCGCAAGGCACCTAAGCATGTGAGTTTATTAAATGCTTTCTTTTTAAATAAAAGTTTTTAAGACATACTTCACCATTGGAGGCATATGTTATCTTTTTTTGGGGAGAGTGGAGAATATGTGACCCCCCACACCAGGAAATAGGAAATTGCAGGAACCAGGAACTAGGAACTTGCAGGAACCTACAGATAGGACTGGTTATCCAGAAATAAACCATACGCCCTACACTCACCTTGATGTGGTGAGGGACCCATTGCATAGTAGGTGGTGGATACACTAGAATGACTTTGCACAATGAATGTCTAATAGAAGCACTGCAAACACACGGTGGTGTCACGGATTGGAACTTTTTATTTTCACCTTTATACTTATACCTAATATTTACCATTGAATATTTTTTTTTATATATGTTTTTCACATTATTGACGGTATCACAGTTATAGATGTATGGATCTTGAAATATTGTAAAAGCACCATGATGATATATTTTTTATAAAACGCATGATTGATGCGGTCTAAATTAGAAAATAGCTAATAGCACATAGCATTTTTTCTGATGATATCCGTTGTAGGATGAAACATGTCAGGCGGGCTGATGCAAGTATGCGGAATTGTCTCTTTATCCATGCCCTGATGTTTTTAACTTTGATGTAAGTAGATTACCAATAAAACTGTTAAACTTCATCTGGCGGGCTTCACTATTGTCGTTACTCTCTTCCTCCAACCCGTGGGAGAGTTTTTTTCTAGCTTATACCTGTTTTGGCTGAGGGATTTTGGTCACCTACATCCCATCAAGAAGTACTGGATTCGATCACACCTTTGGGTTCACCAGACCTTCATTCACTTTCTTCATGATATCACGTGACTAACATCGCCTTCTTTCTGCTCCTATCTGGTAAGCAGATATAATCACTTTAAGCTGGATTCATGCACCACCTTCTCATCTCAAGAAGGATATATATATGCACCACCATTTTGATAGAAGAATTTGTCTTCACACAGCACCATTTATGTTTGATTGACTGTCATCATTATATTTGGATTACTGCTTTTTACACATAGACTTTTTGCATTAAGTCTTTCTTGATCACAGCGCCACATTTTGGTTTTTTATAGCATTTTTTCACCTAGCACTCTGTACCCATATGAAGGGATAGCAAAAGCACACTACTAACTAGAATTCTAATACTTTACTTTGCCTAGTTAGGGAGAACAAAGTAACTTATATTTTCTTTGAGCACATAGCACTTTAAAAAAATTGGGTAACAACAGTAAAGGGTGGCGCGGTTTTCTTTTTCTTATCATAAGTATTTATTTTGAATGTGTCTATTCTTATCCTGCAATTCCTTTACTGTGCGTTTTTTCTTTTTTTTTTCGCTTTATGTTGGTATCAAGTCAGATCCATGCCCTTTATCAAACTTGGCAGCCCCAACTGACCCGAAATATTGCAAAATACAACTGCATCAATTGCAAGTCAAAGTGGTATACTCTGTGCCCTGGATAACAAAACAAATTGTGGTTACCATATGGAACCAACTCTCAAAAAAAAGCAGGCAAAGGACTAGTCACCAGTATTGCCTGTATCTTTCATCTTTACACCATTACTGACTTATCATGCCTTGCTCTGCACTGCTGCTCTGCCTTAGGGTGGCTATCTTGATAGAGGCTGGGTTTTGCTTCTTTATAATAAAGCATGGAGAACAGTGTGCAGCACAATAGTGCATCTCTAAATCATACTGAAAATCTCCTGATCAGTCAGTGCCAGTTTGCCTGAGATCTCACACTGCAGATATGCATTTATTAGGTTGTAGGCACAGGAGTGCCTAGACTCATTCACATACCAGGAAGAGCACAGCTATTTCTTTTTTTAGGTGCTATTTAAGAAAAAGTGTATTTTCAGAGTAGGTTGAATTAACTAACATTTCTAAATGTTCCCTAAAACATAGCAAATTTTTACTCTTAGAATTCAGGTCCACTTTATGTTGTACAGTCTACAGCTTCCACAACAGTCTACAGCATCCAAAACAGCTGTCTCTAGTATGTCAATTTTACAGATATAAATTGGTCCATTATTGTTTGATGATTGCAGAAACATTTCAGCTTTCTGACAATGTGTCTTGCTCAGCAGTTTATTATATAGCATGTTATGTATGTAGTTCACCAAATAATAGATTTATAATGAAGTTGTAATACTGATCTATAAAAAACAACCACTGAAAACAACCCGAGAAACATATTAGACTTCTATAGGGGTTTCAAGAAATTGTGACCAGTGAACCAGTAAAGAAGTGCTTTTGATTATTTTACCATTAACCTAATGATGTAAAAAAAAGAAAACTTGGACACCTGGTCCTTAGTAATGCTCTAACTCCGATCTGTAAATTTGGTTGTCAGTCTGGTTCTGTGAACAGCTGTTTTGTAAATCCAATATGTCTGTCTTTTCTAGGCTAGGTTTGATTCCCAGCACCAGGTGTCTGAAAATAATCTTAATATTTTTGCCTAAAGTGGAGCAAACCTGAGGACAGTGATCAACATGCTAAATCCACAGCCATTTCCAACACTGTGCATCCCTTAGACAATGTCTGTGAACACTATGCCTATTACTGATGTTGGAGGGGGTCCTTGGTTTACCTGTAACCTTGTGACAACAATCCCTGCTTTTATGTCCAAAAACACTGACATTTTAGAATATGCCTTGCTTTATTATTTAATATATTTTATCTCGAACAAGTGACAACAAAGTTAGGCAAAACTGGAATGCATATCACCTTCGACCATTTTCATTAAATTATATTTTAACCCTACCTGGATTACAGTTAGTTTGCAAATGCGCTGTATGTTATAAACAATAGTCATTTTTAAAATACAATACAGTTTTCACCCTGCTGCTCTCCTTTGCATCTTTCAGTTGTGACAATGGTAGGCTATGTCTGCACAATATGTGTTGGAATTGTCACTTGTCTTCACCATGGGCTCATATGACAGGGTGACGACGCAAGAACACAACTGAGAGACAGGTGTCATCCCGTAATAGGAATTTAAATGTATTTAGGTAAAAATTAAATGAAAACTACAGATTTTAAAAGACTAAAAACTTCTGGAAATGCATTAATGTGTGAAAGCTGAAATTAGATTTTAGTGATTGAGTATAGGTCTACTTGAAATACTGAAATGTATGTGTACAGGTATATAATACATTCTACAATTAAGATCACAAATAAGTCACACAATGACAATTGATGAATGAAGATCAAATCTCTCCCCATTACATAAATGTGTATTTTGTCACTTCAAGACTGGACTGGACTCGACTGGACTATGCAAACTCCCTCTACATAGGACTACCTAAATTCCAGATTGCACGCTTACAAGTCGTTCAAAACACAGCAGCAAGACTAGTCACGGGAAAAAAAACATGGGAATCCATCTCCCCTCCCTGAGGATTCTACACTGGCTAACCGTAAAGGATCGTATCACATTCAAGACCCTCTGCCTGACCCACAAATGCACACAAGGAGATGCTCCTCAATACTTATGCGAAAAAATAAAACACTACACTCCCAATCGCAACTTCCGATCAACCAACCAAAACCTCCTCCTCATCCCCAAGTCCCGGTACACATCAAGGGGAGAACGAAGATTTGCAGTCCAAGGACCACGGCTATGGAACCCTCAACCTACGAACATCCACTTGGAAGAAAACCATCGGGCCTTTAGGAAAAAACTCAAGACCCACCTCTTCTAAGAAGGAATCAACGTATGTTGGATCAAGCACCTTGAGACGATTCAGTTCGCAGTTGCAACGTTATACAAATCATTCATTCATTCATTCACTGTTTCACCCCCTTCCAGTCCAGGCCATTTTTTTTGTTTTATTTGCTGTCCTATTTTGAATAACAACACTCTGCCATGCAACACTGCACTCAAATTACGTTTTAAATCTTTGTTGAGATAGATAGAGCTTTCTTTTCATGGTATTTTTTTAATTGTATTTATGTTTTGCTATATAAAGGAAACAAGACTAAACATTTAAAAAAATAACACATTTTCTTAGTCTCTATAAAAAAAAATGAAATAAATAATCTTTCTTTATAAAATGTTGCCCAGAATGTATTCTTTCTTTGGAAAAAAACAAACATGTATATATTATTTAGTCTGTGTGGCAGGTATGGAGTCTACAAATTGTGGTGTATACTGTATTTTTGAAAAATGATCAATCCTAATATTCTGATTTCCTATCTCATTTATTGAGGCTCTAAAATACAAGGTCAGTACAAATACCCCCAAAATTACACCTTTCTGGAAAATAGACAGTCCAAGGTATTTAGTAGAAGTCATGATGAGTTTTTTGATGTTGTCACTTTTTTGTCAAAATTTTATTATAAAAGTAAGTTTTTACATTTTTTTGCAAAATTGTAATTTTAACAGATTACATTTCACACACAGAATAGACAAACTTACAACTACACCCCAAAACACATCCTGCTATTCCTCCCAAGTATGAAGATACCACACGCGTGAAACTTTTTTCACAATCTAGCCACATTCAAAGTGTACCCTAATGCCGCGTACACACGGTCGGAATTCTGGTCGGAAAAAGCTCTGATGGTTTTCCCGTCGGAATTCCGACGGAATTTCACTCAAACTGTCTTGCCTACACACGGTCACACCGAATTCCAACGGTCTGTAACACAGCAGCATAAAACACGTTTGACAGCACTATAGAAGGGAACTTTAATGCTTCCGAGCATGCGTCAAATTGTTTCCGAGCATGCGTCGGAATTTTACGTGTCGGAATTGCATACACACGATCGGAAAATCCGATAGAAAGGTTTTCCGTCGGAAAAATTGAGAACAGGTTGTCAATCCAAAGTCCGTCGGAAATTCCGACAGAAAAAGACCGATGGGCATACACACGGTCGGAAAATCCATTGAAAAGCTCCCATCGGACTGTTTCCATCGGAAATTCCGACCGTGTGTACGCTGCATTAGGCTTTCAGGAGAATAAATGACGCATCTAACTTCCTGCCTACTGTGGTAAGGCGAGCCCGTGCCACTGTTTAAAATGGCGGTCTGAGTCAGCTTTTTTTGAAAGCAGGCGCACTAATGATGCAGGTGTGTTCTGCATTCATATTAAAGCCAGGGTTATTGCTCAGGGCCCCACCCTCCTGAGGGGTCAGTGATTGCAAGGGAACCATGAACGGTGCATGCTGCACCACATTGTCCAGAACAGGACAGATTAAGTCATGAACCTGTGTGAGACAAAGACAGTCTGGGATAGATGGAGCAGCTGGGATGCTGCACAAAAAGACAGAGAGGTACAGCGTGTGTGCGATGTGCTCAACGACTAAGTTGAGCAGTAAAGCCACATAAAGAGCCACAAGGCTGAATGTTGTTTTTTCCTTATCATATTAATAGTGAGAACCCCCGGCATGGGAAGACATCCCTGTGAACTTTTGTGTTACTTTTAAATAAAAGTGGTCAGAAAAAGTCCTAAAACATACATCTGGTGTGGAGTAAACTCACTGTCTGATGCTACCAATGAGCTACAAATTCCCCAACTTTTCACACTACCTATCACATTTTTTGAGGCACTGGACAGCCAGGAGAGTGAAAAACACCCACAAAATGACATTTTGGAATTAAACCACCCAAGGTATTTTCTAAGAGGCATAGTGAATCTTTTGTAAAAAAAAAAAAAAATTCCCACAAGTTTTTTGAAAAATTTGGCAATTTATAATATATTTTCAACTCACACCATAGGAATACTTAGAATTACATCACAAAACACATTCTGCTACACCTTCTGACTATGGTAATACCACATACTCTATGTGAGACTTTCCCAGCCTAGGCACATAGAGAGGCGAAAAATCCAAAGAACACCTTAAAGCTTTCAAGGGGCATAAATTACACATGTAGTCTAGACCATCTATTCAACCTTTGGAGGCCCTGGGACAACAGGACCGTGGAAACACCCACAACAATTACATTTTGGAAAGCAAACACACCAACATATTTTCTAAGAGGCATAAGAAGTCTTTTAAAAATGTAATTTTTTGCCATAAGTTTTAGAAATATGTGGAAAAAATTGTTTTTGACCGGAACCATTCCTTCCTTTGTTTATTACTGAGGTGTCTTTGTGGATGAAAGTAATGGCATACTCCTCCCAAATATTCTTCCATTTAAAGGCCAACATTTCTTAATTGTGAAATTTTACTAACTCCTCCCCTTTTAGCTTTGTACTCACCAGTCTTTGTGGAAAACCTTTGCGATTTTCTCACAGTGTATCATAAGCTACAGTTTTCTGCAGATAAAGATGTCAGAAAAGTGTCAAGCTGGTATAAAAATTGACCACATAGAGGTGGTATCCCTGATGGAAAGGGGATGACATAAGGTCCCACACAATTTTTCTGCTGCTATCTATATAAGTCAGGCATCCAGGGGGTTCCAGGTGGCTGTCTTTCTCTTTGTAAACATAGAAGTTTTTTGTGTACCCTGTGTCTTTCTCACAAACTTTATAAACAGTATCTGGCACTTTTAGTGGGAAAATATTGTTTGATGCCCAGCCGGCCTGTAAAATAGATGAGGGACTCATCGATGCAGAGATGTTTGTCAGAAGAATAAATTTGCGGACAATTTTGGGCAAAAAATTTGATAAATGTCCTAATTTTGTAAAACTTGTATTCTGGGTGACTTTAGGAAAATGGGTGATTTCTGATAAAATTAAGGGATTATAACTGTTTTATAGTGTGTCCTGGTCATAATGGAGGAATACAATTGCATACAGTGTTTGGGGTGTGTGAACCAATAAGACCTTACCTGCAGTTCTCTCCTTTTTTTTGTGAGTCCCATATTTAGGGTAAGGCCAAGAAAGATTTTAAATTCTGCAACTGTGACAGGCTTCCACTCAAATGGACAGGGGTAAACAGAACTGGAATTATAGGTGATGCACTGTTGGGCATACCAATGACATTGGTCCACAAATTGAAATAAATCTTCTGTGAAAAACATATAAAAAACTGAATTTGGTTTCTACGTTGGGGAGATGATAGGTGCTGAATTAGAAGGTAGCCATAAAGGATTAAAAGTGGTTCTGATACACTAGTTTAGGGCCTAATCCTTTGGGGCTGATGTAACACCCAACTACTTGTACTTGGACTTTCATTCAGATGTACTGCGCTACTGGTATTCGCCACTTCAAAATAATGTACTGCACTGTTGGTGCTTGCCTGCTGTTGTTCAGTATGCCTGATGAATTTTGTAGACACCCTTTCCTCCTTTGAATCAGTGGTGGTTACTGAACTTCAGATCTCCATGGGTTCATATTTAGAATCTGAATCTGACAGTGAAAGCACCCTGCTACTCTCATCTGTCATGCTCAGTATCTAGAAGACTTCCAAATCTTTTTTTTGGACATGGAATTCAGGTTTTTTTGACACTGGACTGGTGTGGCGGTGATCAGAACACTTGCTGACCAGAATGAATAAACATTAGAACATTATTATTGGCTTCATGGACTCTGTTGACACTGGCACTGTTGTGGTGATATCAGGGCACTGGTGCTGGCGTATACCAGTCTGGCATCACTGCAATCAGAGACACTGGCTCTGTTGATACTGGTACTGGTGTAGTGGTGATCAGGACACTGGTGCTGGCATATACTGATATGGTCACTGCAGTCAGGGACACTGGTTGGCAGCAAAGGTCTGATGACAGTGACTGGCATTGCTAGTGTTAATGTACACTGTTCCTGGTAGCACCGGTGACACAGGGTCAGGTGACAGGTTGTTGGTTCACACCACACTGGTGGGCTAGCGATCAGGGACACTGTAAGCTGGCTTGACTGGTGTTTGGTGTGAAACAACTGTGACAAGATACACTCACAGGACATGCTGTAACAGCTCTCTCACAGATGATCTCTGAGTGAGGAGAGATCCTATGGCAGCACAATGCAGCCTTTGTTTACATTTGTGATCTTGGTGATTGGAAATAGCAATTACATGGTACAGGACAAATTTCTTTGTTTATATGTATGATTCTTTGGAACATGTTTGAGGTAATTTTTATAGTTAACATAATAATTCTGAATGGCAATGCAATACATTTAGTAACTTGTTAAAAGGTTTCATATATAGATATTTTGAATTGTAATAGTTGTTATAGTCTTTTAAAGATTTAAACAATTTGATCTTAAGGTTATTCAATATTAATAAAAAAAAAAAGATAATCAAAAAAGCTGTACCCTTTCTTTCCACTTTAGGTGTATTGATAGTCATATGTGCTGCTCAACCACTAAAAGCTGTACTTACCTAATGTTATCACCAGTTCCATTATAGCAAAAAACAAAACAAAAAAAAATATGATTAAAGTGAAGATATTCCTAAATTATAATATATAATTACAGCTGTTTTTAAAGTATCTTTACAACCCTACAATTAATTTTATTAATCTTTATGAACACACTTAATTCAGCAAGGCTGTAGTCCTCCTAGAACAATACAAAGCAAAAGATAGGTTTGCATCATTTGATCGGTCTGAATTAGGTAAATAAATAATGTTGTGTGGTGTTTAGCCCCTTCCTAGCAGTGTTTCCTTGATTAGCAATAGTAGCAACTAGTTCATCACAGGAACTACATGTGTATTTCATTTGTTTTAATTAGGAATGTGTAGATAACTAGACTGAGTAATTTCTAGTAATGTTTCAGCAACTGTTAATTGACAGGAAAAGAATGGAGGACGTTACAACCTTCTTGGTTGCATCCCAAGATCAATTTGTCCTTACCCTGACCTTTTCCTCTGATTGCAAACAAGTAGAGCCAATATTCACAGTCTAAACTAATTGAAATATCTTCCTATGCATATAATACTGATGTATAAATGTAGATCTGTGAGAGCACTTGTAAAATAAGTGTGACTGTATCATCTCAATTAACTGTAGTCATACCTTTATGTTTTCCTT
The DNA here is from genome assembly GCA_028564925.1 of Lithobates sylvaticus. NCBI lineage: Eukaryota > Metazoa > Chordata > Amphibia > Anura > Ranidae > Lithobates > Lithobates sylvaticus. The sequence goes on from CM053028.1 coordinate 415,977,964, forward strand.
GATAGAACTTAGGTTGCCACGCAACAGATGTCTCATCAGTAGCAATAGAAAACATACCCTGGCATCCCTATCAAGCACATAATATTGGATCCACTATGGATTAACCCAAAACAGATGAGAAAATATGACACATGTAAATTTCTGTGGGAAAAAGCAAAATTATCTTTCAAAAGTTGCACATATGAGCCCTCTTGCTGAGAAAAATTTGGCTAATAGGCAAAGAATTGGCAAACAAATGGCACGGGGGGCTGGGCACTGCCCTGGGGACCAACCCAAAAACAGAAATCAAGAAAACAAAATGATATAGGGACTGTCTCAAATGTTAGACCAGACCCTTATCCAAGCATGCATCCTGGCTGGTCTAGAAAATGATCACAGAAGACAAAAATCGTCAGACACGTCAAAACATGTGACTGACTTGCACTGAATAACATTTTGTGGGTCCTGCCACTAAAAGTTATATAAACAGCTAAAGGTCTCCTGGGGTGACATGTGGCCATATTTAATCAGTGGTGTCATGTTATCCCTGCCCCTTTGTTGACAGGTGATGTCACTTATTACTAATGACACTGTGAGCACCTATTGTTATAATATCACTACTATGTATGTATTCAGATCCTGCTGAATGGGCTAAAGGGACAGCCAAGGTTGCTTCCAAACCAGGATTGTTACTCAAAGTAAAGGATGGAGCATTGGAGTGCAACTTTACTACTATTCTAACAATGCAGAGTTATTGCAGAAATAGTATATTGTTTTAAGGGAGAGATGATGTTGGAATATTTCCAATAAGCTCTGGTGAACTCCATGTCCAAGAGGGTTAAGGCAGTTCTGCAAAATAATGGTGGCCACACAAAATATTGACACTTTGGCCCAATTTGGACATTTTCACTTCCCAGTGGTGTAGACATACTGGCTGTGTGTTGAGTTATTTTGCAAGGACAGCAAATTTACACTGTTATACAAGCTGTACACTCACTACTTTACATTGTAGTGTAAATTCTTCAGTGTTGTCACATGAAAAGCTATAATAAAATATTTACAAAAATGTGAGGGGTGTACTCACTTTTGTGAGATACTGTATATTTGAAAAATTATCAATCCTGATGTGTAGATGGCCTATCTAATCTCTTGAGGCACTAAAATGCCAGGACAGCAAAAATACCCCCCCCCCCCCCCAATAACCCCTTTTTTGAAAACAGAGAGCCCAATGTTTTTAGTAAGAGGCATGGTGATTTTTTTTACGTTGTCATTTTTTTGTCACTTTTTTGGAAAATTACGATTTTTTTCCACTATTTTTTTCCCATATTGTCACCAGAGAAGTATAGTGTCACCATATGATTGGTGTGGCAACGATCAGGGAATACTGGCTGGTGACAGTATGCAAAGAAATGTATTTATTTATTTTATTTATATATTTTCTCTTTTTTTTTCATTCCTTTTTACATACTGTCACCAGAGCAGTACAGTGTCACCATAGTGTTCAGGGGAGGTGATCATTATTTTTTGTTATACTATGATTGCTTATTACAGTTAAGATCACTGTTAACCCGGCCACAGATAGTGTGATCAAATCCTTCCCACGGAGCGGCGGCGGGAGACATCCCTGCCGGGAGAACGCACAAGGATTATTGCTAGTGGCTATAACCACTGACAATAATCACATGGGAAATCTGACAGGCTGGTTGTACCCAAGTTGATCGGTCGATTAACTTGGGTACAGTCAGGCTGCCCATACATGGTTGGAATCTCGGTCGGTCTCTGCTGAACTGGTTAAAATTCAAACCGTCTATGGCATGCTTTATAAGCAATAACTTTTTCTTTAATATTGACTTGACATTTAAAGTAATTGTTTACTATTGAGATCTCTGAGCTTGGTCACAACGATCACATAGTACAGGGCCAATCACAATGGAGCTGTTGTACCATTTGATAGCTGTGACCATAATAGTACACAATGACTGTGAATTACAAGTCATTGTTTGTTTAGAACTGACATGTAATTGCTCGCTGTGATTGGTCACAGCAATCACATGGTACCAGGGAAACCCACAGTGGCCTGGTACAATGATCTGTGTTCTGCTGTGTCTGGTGAAAACAGCAGGTCACAGATAATGCTGCTGCATGCCCTCTGGGTGCACCTGAGGCGAGTGACCCAGAATAGCTGTGTTCGGCCATTTTATTACTATATGTTAATTTCGGCAGCACTAGCTTTGATACAAATTATTGCATAAGTGCAAGCAGGCCATACATGATGCAAATTTCTTTCCTGCGTTCACAGGTTGCAGGAAAGAAATTCACTCAATTCACCCATTAACACAGACAGCGTCAACAGGGGAATTCCCCCTGCTGAGTTATTGTATTCTTCTGGCTGGGGGGTGCAGGGGAAGCCGTCCTTGCTGGCTTGTTTCTAGCTGCTATACAAGATGCTAGTGATAATCGCATGTAATATCCGGCAGGCTGGTTGTACCCAAGTTGATCGATCAATTTGGTACATTCAGCCTGCCCATATATGGTTAGAATCCCGGCTTGTTCCTGCTGACACAACCAGTTTTCAAATGCTTATGGCTGCCTTATGCAATAATTTGTATCAAAACTAGATCTAGAAATTAACATATTTAATATATATATAATTTGCACACAAATTTTCTTATGCCTGGTTCACACCTATGCATTTTCTAGTGCATTTTCATTTTTTTCAGTTTTGCAGAACCACACTACAGTCCATTTAACATGGTTTCCTATGGCTGTAGTTAACATGTGTGCATTTTATTGAAAGGGCCTGGGAATTTTTTCTGGTTTTTGGTTCCATAGACATCAATGATTTAAAAATGTGTATTGAAAAATGCACCAGGAATATGGAAACTGCAACCTGCGTAAGTGTGAATCAGGCCGTAAAGAAAAATGCAGCACAATTCAAAATATCTGATGATTAGTATATGTGCCAGTTTATTATGTGAAACAATTGAATTGTTTTCTAAGCCATGTCATGTAAATGTATGGGTACAGGTTTTTTAGCATTTATTGTATATCCAGTATGTTTAAAAAAACATTTCTTGTTCCTGTTGTCTTTGAGTTAACATTTTTAAAAACCTTTAGCTTTCGTTTTGGATTTTTGGACTTAATGTCCTGTTTTTTATACATAAATGATGCATGCAGTCAACAAACTGATTTCCGTTTATTTACTAGAGGAAAACTGTTAAATAAACTGTTAACCATACAAGGGAAGGTGCACTTTGCAAGGGAATTATCCCTAAGGCACAGTGAATGACTTCTAATCATTCAATCATGTGTAAGCAAAAAAATAAATATATATTTTTTAAATGTTCCCTGAACGTGATTGGGTATTATTTTCAAAGTGAAAATGCACCATATTGACCAAGCTCTGGGAAACATTCCTTAGCAAAGTGAATAGTCTATTTGCCTTTAGTAAATCAACCCAAGGTGTAATACATTCTGGGTCACAGATCATACAGACTTGCATTTAGGTTATTATATTAGCATCACAATTGCCTTTTATTACCTTTTGCACATTTCCCTGACATTATTTAGCAAGTATGGCAATTCTCAATATAACTTTTGACTTCTCAAGCTACAGCTTGAAAATGGATCATGACCTTGATTTCTCATGCCTTACTGCATTGTAATATTTGCAGGCTTAAGTGTGAAATGTTATTATGCTGAGAATTTTATATGGTTATGAATATAGTAAACATTATTGTAGCTTTTCATAAATTCTTTTATGCTATATCCTCCAAAGTATCCAAACAATTTAATAGTGAATCATTTTAAAAAGCATGCCTTGTTGTAGATAATAACAGATAAGTTTGACTACTGGAAATTGCTTTATGATCTTAGCGTGAATTGCACATCACACATGCAGCTTTTCTTGATTATACATTCAGATCTTGCTGCTCCTTTTTCTCTTTTCTCTTTGCAGTTAATACACTTTATCAACAGGAATACTTTGAGAAATACCGAAACTATACAGCAAGTAGCTAAACATGTCATACTCAAGATTCCGACTCATATTTAAATGAACACTGTTATGAGAGAAATTCTGGCCTTATTTTGAAAATGCTATTTGCCTTATGGTCATGTTAAATCCCTAGCTTCAATACATTCTGAGTTACTGCCCAAGAACATCAATGCAGAACAAGAGTTATGACCTCATTCTGCCTAAACTGTCTGTGTCTTTTTTCCTTGTCATTAATTATAACATTAGTAGAGCCATAGAAAAAAAGAATACAACAAATCATGCAATAATCAGAGTCCTTTAAGAGCAATGGGGAAAAATGCTGTTTAGCAGGTAGTGTTGATATCAACCTTTATTAGTTATTGCACTAAATTAAAAGCTAGTATGATGAATTTTATAATTTTTAGTTAGGAGATGTTTAGCCAAAGCTATTTTGGCTGTACGTCTCCTGTATGTCACAGGAGTGCAGTTCGTTCTGCACTCCTGTGACCATTTTTCAGCCAATAGCGGGCTAAAGTCTGCTGTCGGCTGACATCAATTTCATATGGTTGGGATCCACCCAGATGCCTGGACTGGCACCTGGCTTAGCCTCTCAGTAATCTGCTGAGAGCCTGACCCTCCCGCTCTCCTCAACAGCCCAGCGCTCCGGTGAGCATGAGAGGGACAGTCGTGACTTTCTGCTCAGAGTGGAGGGGGAGAACTGAGCAATCAGTGGTGTTTGATCTCTCAGTTCTACTGCAGAGCCAATACAGATGCAGCATTGGTGACTATAAATGTGTGGGTTTTTTTAAGTCTATAATTCTCTTTCAACTCAAAATCGTGTATCTCTCGGTGGAGTCGACCATCATGATAAAGGTATAGGGTTTTTCTCTTCTTCATTAAGGCAGCCAAAATTTGTAGGGGGATAGCCATAAACTTATAGTGATCTGTACCAAAAATGTTATGGTATATTAATTTACCTTAAAGCGGAAGTCCACCGAAATTTATTTTTTTAAAAGTCAGCATCTACAAATACTGCAGCTGCTGACTTTTATAAAATAAGGACAATTACCTGTCCAGGGCGCCCGCAATGTCACCACCCGAGGCTGAACCGTCCCTCGGTCCTCGGATGCTGCCGCTGCCATCTTCGGTAAGGGAATCAGGAAGTGAAGCCTTGTGGCTTCACTTCCTGGTTCCCTACTGCGCATGCGTAAGTCGCACGGCGCAATCTGCATGGTCCCTGCTGTCTCTGGGACCCGTGTGTGTCCCAGCAGACAGCGCGGTGGGGACGGGAAGAGGTGTAGACTTCCGCGGGAGTCTATGCCCAGAAGTGGGTGCAGATACCTGTCTTAGAATGACATTTGACAATGACACAAAATGACATTTCTAAAAGGAAAAAAAGTCATTTAAAACTACTTGCAGCTATAATGAATGGTCCTGGCAATACAGATAAAAGAAGTCATTGAAAATAACGGCATGGGACCCCCCCCAGTCCATTACCAGTCCCTTTGGGTCTGGTATGAATAATAAGGGGAACCCCGAACCAAAATAAAAAAAAATTGTGTGGGGGTCCCCTCAAAAACCCATACCAGACCCTTATCCGAGCACGCAACCTGGCAGGCCACAGGAAAAGATGTTCCTGGGTGACCCCGCCCCCCTCTGACACAAGGAGACTTCCCTATGGCTTTCCCAGGGCATCAGTGGGGGCAGGGCCACCTGGTTACCTAAACGGGTGGCCCTGCCCCCTCTGACACCCCGGGAAGTCCCTGTGTGTCAGAGAGGTGGGTCATCCGGGAACGTCATGGTGTGGCCCAGCCCTCAGTTATAAAAGAACTGTCAAAGCGAAGACGCGTCATAAGGTGAGAGCCTCCTATGGAGGCAGGTCGGTTGCATTTTTTATCTTTTTTGGTCCATCAGCGGAGCAAGTGAAGAAAAAGAAGACCTTGTTGGGACATTTTTATTTTTTTATTTTTTGTCTCAAGCCGTGTCTTGTCATTTTTATCATTTTGACACTTTTTTTGTGAAATGGTAGGGGTACATTTGTACCCCATTACCATTTCACACGGGGCGAGGTCGGGATCTGGGGGTCCCCTTCCAGATTCTGATAAGCCCCCCACCCACAGACCCCCACAACCACTGGGCAAGGGTTGTAGGGATAAGGCCCTTGTCCCCATCAACATGGGGACATGGTGCTTTGGGGGCTACCCCAAAGCACCCTCCCCATGTCAAGGGCATGTGGCCTGGTATGGTTCCAGGAGGGGGGCGCTCTCTCGTCCCCCCTCTTTTCCAGGAGCCTGCCAGGTTGTGTTCTCAGATAAGGGTCTGGTATGGATTTTTGGGGGGACCCCCACGCCATTTTTTTTTATTTTGGCATGGGGTTCCCCTTAATAATTTATACCAGACCTGAAGGGCCTGGTATGGAATTTGGTGGGACTCCCATGCAATTTATTTTAATTAATTTTTGTTCGGGGTTCCCTTAATATTCATACCAGACCCAAAGGGACTGGTAATTGACTGGGAGGATCCCATGCCATTTTTTCAACGACTTCTTTTATCTGTATTGCTGGGACCGACAATTCATTATAGCCGCGAGTAGTTTTAAATGACTTTTTTTTCCTTTAGAAATGTCATTTTGTGCAGGGACTGTTCTAAACATGGGAAACATGCGCCACTTTACAGGCATACTTTAGACACCCCTCAGGTACGAAATTTAAAGGAATATTTCACTTTTATTGTTTCACTTTAAACATTATTAAAATCACTGCGGCCGTTTTTAAAACTTTTTTTTTTGCATTAATACATGTCCCCTGGGGCAGGACCCAGGTCCCCAAACACTTTTTATGACAATAACTTGCATTAAAGCCTTTAAAATTAGCACTTTTAAATTTTTCCTGTTCGTGTCCCATAGACTTTAAAGGTGTTTGCGTATTCAAACACATTTTTTGCCTGTTCTGCTGCGAACCGAACCAGGGGTGTTTGGCTCATCCCTATTGAGCATTGCAGTACAACACTACACCACTACTGCACCACTACACTGCAAAAAGTGGGAAGTTTCTCATCAATTACATAATTCAGTTTTTATTGAAGAAATTATACTATAAATTATCCTTACTTCTTTTCTGTGTCAAACATTGTAAATTGTTGTATTAATAAATAAAAAGAACTTACATGCTCTGAAACAGATATTAGGTAGGGAGAATGTAATAGTCTTTGAGAAAGAAGAATGAGCACAGGAAAAAAATTAAAACCCAATTGGATTCAGTTTAAATACTGTACATCTCTACAATTCTGAAAACAGCAAAGCTCATGCTAAAGTGGTTGTAAACCCTTTACAACCACTTTAACCTACAGGTAAGCCTAGATTAAGGCTTACCTGTAGGTGCAAGAAATATCTCCCAAACCTAAAAGGTTTAGAAGATATTTGCAGAAATAGGCGCAGCGATGTCTACGGCGCATGCGCCTTAACCACCTGATTACTTTGCACTTAAACCCCCCACGTGACCAGACCAATTTTCAGCTTTCAGTGCTCTCACACTTTGAATGACAATTACTCAGTCATGCAACACTGTACTCAAATGATTTTTTTGTCCTTGTTCTTTTTTTTTCCCACAACACAGAGCTTTCTTTTGGTGGTATTTGATCACCTCTGGGCTTTTTATTTTTTGCGCTATAAATGAAAAAAAAAAGACCGAAAATTTAGAAAAAAAATGAATTTTTCTTTGTTTCTGTGATAAAATTTTGCAAATTTGAAATTTTTCTTCATAAATTTTGGCCACAATTTATACTGCTACATATCTTTGGTAAAAATAACCCAAATTTGTGGATATTATGTGGTCTGTGTGAAAGTTATAGAGTCTACAAGCTATGGTGCAAATCATAAAAAAAAGATTATGTCTGATGTACTGAGGCTTATCTCATTTCTTGAGACCCTAACAAGCCAGGAGAGTATAAATGCCCCCCAAATGACCCCTTTTTGGAAAGTAGACATTCCAGGGTATTTAGTAAGGGGCATGGTGAGTTATTTGAAGTTGTCATTTTTTTCCCACAATTCTTTGCAAAATTAAGATTTTATTTAATTTTATTTTTTTTTTTCACAAAATTGTCATTGTAATAGCTTATTTCTCTCACATGGAATGTGCATACCACAAATCACACCCCAAAATACATTCTGCCGCTCCTCCTGAGTATTACGATACCACATGTGTGAGACTTTTTCACTACCTGGCCACATACAGTGGCCCAACATGAAGGGAGCACCATCAGGTGTTCTAGGAGCATAAATCACACATTTCATTTCTCAACCACCTATTACACTTTTGAAGGCCCTGGAGCACCAGGACAATGGAAACGCCCATAAAATGACCCCATTTTGGAAAGCTAACACCCCAACGTATAATCTATGAGGCATAATGAGTCTTTTGAACGGTTCATTTTTTTCCAGAAGTTTTTGGGAAAATGTGGAAAAAAATAAAAACGCATTTTTTTTTACACAAAGTTGTCGGTTTATAAGATATTTCCAACACATAGCATTTACATAGCAAAAATAACACCCCAAAATACATTCTGCTACTCCTCCTGAGTATAACGATACCACATGTGTGAGACTTTTATACAGCTTGACCACATACAAAGGCTTAACATTGAAGTATCACCTTCAGGCATTCTAGGAGCATAAATCGCACATTTCATTTCTCAACCACCTATTACACTTTTGAAGGCCCTGGAGCACCAGGACAATGGAAACGCCCATAAAATGACCCCATTTTGGAAAGCTAACACCCCAACGTATAATCTATGAGGCATAATGAGTCTTTTGAACGGTTCATTTTTTTCCAGAAGTTTTGGGAAAATGTGGAAAAAAATAAAAACGCATTTTTTTTTTACACAAAGTTGTCGGTTTATAAGATATTTCCAACACATAGCATTTACATAGCAAAAATAACACCCCAAAATACATTCTGCTACTCCTCCTGAGTATAACGATACCACATGTGTGAGACTTTTATACAGCTTGACCACATACAAAGGCTTAACATTGAAGTATCACCTTCAGGCATTCTAGGAGCATAAATCGCACATTTCATTTCTCAACCACCTATTACACTTTTGAAGGCCCTGGAGCACCAGGACAATGGAAACGCCCATAAAATGACCCCATTTTGGAAAGCTAACACCCCAATGTATAATCTATGAGGCATAATGAGTCTTTTGAACGGTTCATTTTTTTCCAGAAGTTTTGGGAAAATGTGGAAAAAAATAAAAACGCATTTTTTTTTTTACACAAAGTTGTCGGTTTATAAGATATTTCCAACACATAGCATTTACATAGCAAAAATAACACCCCAAAATGCATTCTGCTACTCCTCCTGAGTATGGCGATACCACATGTGTGAGACTTTCACACAGCCTGGCCACATGCAGAGGCCCAACATGCAAGGAACACTGTCAGGTGTTAAAGGGACACATAGCATGCACATACCAAGAATTACACCCCAAAATACATTATGCTGAGAAAAGGGTAAACAAAAGCTTACCTGTGGTTGTAGTAGCACAGTTGTCCACAGGAGGATAGCACTGGTCCAGGCAGCAGGCAGGGACTTGGTCAGCAACAGCGAACACAATTTTTCAGGCAGCAGGCAGGGATACTGTTCATATACAGTCCAAGGTCAGTGCAGAGATATTGTCAGCAGTGCCAAAAATATTGGTCCTGGTAGTAGGCAGGTCCATGTGGTGTGGTTAGTGCGACAGACAGAGGCATGGCGGCAGTAAGTCCTACAGGCAGCAGGCAGTGCAAGTAGGGCCTCGTTCAGGACAGAAGGGGGACAGGGGTAGAGGCTTCTCCCACCCAAATCTCTTTGAAACCTCCGAGCCTCCAGACCCTAATCTAGGATTGAGAAAACAAAAAAATTGTTTTCTTCATCCAGAAAAACATTTCTGGAGCCCCTCACATATGTGAGACCCCTGTGTTGAATCCCACTAGTCCAGTAGCAGGGTACAAGATCAGGCAAATATCATGGTCAAACAGTCCAAGGTCAGTTCCAGATCAGGCAGAGGTAGGTACAGAATCGTTAGGCAGAAGCATGGTCGTATAACAAGCCAGGGTCAGTTCCAGATCAGGCAGAGGTAGGTACAGAATCGTTAGGCAGAAGCATGGTCGTATAACAAGCCAGGGTCAGTTCCAGATCAGGCAGAGGTAGGTACAGAATCGGCAGGCAGAAGCATGGTCGTATAACAAGCCAGGGTCATTTACAGAGCAGGCAGTGGCATAAGGGGTGTGACGGTGTGTAAAGGGAGGAACTAAAAATTTACTGAAGAATGGTAACGGCGAAAACAGTCACCTATGCAGAGGCCTGGTTGGGAAGGACATTCTGCACAATAGTAAGATGTGTCTCTTCTGACTCCTGCTTTGGTACACACCTTACATCTTTTTTGACGTCTTTGTCCTGTTGGTTTGGGAGGGATCTTATCAGGAAAGTGGCGCTCGGAGAGTCGATTAACAACATCTGATCTGATATTTACTGGTGGGCCGTTTGGGAATATAAGGGTGGTGAAAACTTCCTCCTGGTAGCCAAAGAAGCGTTTGGGGTTTTGGGTGGATTTGCGGTAAAGTACAAATGTATTGTATAAGGCCAATTGAAAAAGATAGATGGCAACTTTTTTGTACCAGTAGCATGTCCTTCTTATGGCAAGGTACGGTTGCATCATTTGATCGTTATAGTCGACTCCCCCCATGAACAAATTGTAGTCGTAGATGCATTTTGGTTTGTTTATGGGGCCACTCCTTCTGGGGATCTCCACGAACGTATCGTTGTGGATAGAAGACAACATGTATACATCCCTTCTGTCCCTCCACTTCACTGCCAGAATCTCCTTATTCCGCAAACTTGCCGCTTCTCCTTTTCTCAAAGTCTTGTTCACAAGACTTTGAGGAAAGCCCTTCCGATTTTTCTTTACAGTGCCACATGCTGGCGTCTTCATCCGGTGGAGGTTGTGGAACAGGGGCAGGGATGTGTAGAAGTTATCTACATACAGGTGGTATCCTTTATCCAGTAGGGGGTAGGCAAGGTCCCAAACAACTTTCCCGCCGCATCCTAAGTAATCCGGGCAATTAGGGGGCTGCAGCTGGGTGTCCTTCCCTTCGTACACTATAAATGAATATGTGTACCCTGTGGCTCGTTCACACAATTTGTATAACTTCACCCCGTAGCGGGCCCTTTTGCTGGGGATAAATTGCTTAATTTTAAGCCTGCCGCAAAATTTTATGAGGGACTCATCCACACATATATGTTGGTCCGGGGTAAAAAGCTGGGAGAATGCTTGGGAAAATTTATTTATAAGTGGCCGAATTTTGTAAAGTCTGTCGTATTTTGGGTCATTTCGGGGAGGGCACTGGGAATTGTCACTGAAATGTAGGAACCTCATTATCATTTGATACCTGGATCTGGACATTACAGCGGAGTAGAGCGGCATGTGGTGGAGGGGGTTGGTTGACCAATAGGTACGCACTTGATTTTTTTTGTCGAGTCCCATATTGAGTGTGAGGCCTAAAAAAAGCTTGAACTCCTCCACCGTTAGGTCTCTTCATTCATAGGGACGGGCATAATATGAAGTTGGGTTTTTCAAAATAAATTGTTGGGCATAAAGATTACACTGGGCCACGATTGATCCTAACAAATCCTCGGTAAAAATTAAATGAAAAAAATCGATTGGGCTAAAATTCTCCGTGTCCACCTGGACTCCTGGCTGGGCAGTGAAAGGGGGAATGTTGGCTTCTCCTGAATTAGGAGGAAGCCACAAAGGGTACTGAAGGGCATAGGGAAGGCTGGATCGGGTCCTAACCCTTTGGGGCTGAGGTGACACCCCACTGGTACTTGGACTTTGCACTGCGGTGCTGGTAGATGGCACTGCGGTGCTGGTAGATGGCACGGCGGTGCTGGTAGATGGCACGGCGGTGCTGGTAGATGGCACAGCGGTGCTGGTAGATGGCACTGCGGTGCTGGTAGATGGCACTGCGGTGCTGGTAGGTGGCACTGCGGTGCTGGTAGATGGCACTGCACTGCTGGTGGATGCCACTGCCTCACTAGAACGCCTTCGTTTGGCGGGCCGAGCAACTTCATCCTCTGAGTAGTCACTCAGTGTTTCGCTACTGAGGACTGGATCATAATTCGGGTCAGATTCGGAACCGGAATTGGAAATGGAATCCGACATAGAGAGCTCCCCGTAGCTCTCGTCGGGCGTGGAAAGAATTTGGTATGCCTCCTCGGCGGAATAAGATCTTTTAGACATTTTTGCAGCGCAGATGTGATCTGATGAGGCGGCACAGGTGGGCACAGATAGGCACTAATGAGGTGGCACAGGTGGGCACAGATTTGTACTAATGAGGCGGCACAGGTGGGCACAGATATGCACTGATGCGGTGGCACAGGTGGGCACTGATAGGCACTGATGAGTCGGCACAGATGTGCACTGATTGATTGCACAGATGTGTACTGAGTACTGATTGCACAGATGGACACTGTTGAGGTGGCACAGATGGGCACAGTTGAGGTGGCACAGATGGGCACAGTTGAGGTGGCACAGATGGGCACAGTTGAGGTGGCACAGATGGGCACAGATTGATGGCACAGATGTGCACAGATGGGCACTGATCGATGTGGCACAGATGGGCACTGATCGATGTGGCACAGATGGGCACTGATGAGGTGGCACTGATGGGCACTGATTGGCACAGATGGGCACTGATGAGGTGGCACTGATGTGGTGGCACAGATGGGCACTGATGAGGTGGCACAGATGAAGTGGCACAGATGCGCACTGATCTCAAGCTGCAGGCGGGCACAGGCGGGCACAGGCGGGCACAGGCGGGCACAGATGCACACAGCTGGGCACAGATTGCACTAGCTGTGTGTACCAATAGGGACTGTGGGCACGTTTGGGCACTTTTGGGCACTTTTTGGGCACTTTTTGGGCACTTTTTGTTTTTTTATTTAGGGATTTTTCACTCACTGACACTTTTGGCACTGAGATGGCTTCTCTCTCCTCACTCGCTGTCTCGGTGTGAGGAGAGAGAAAGCCGGCAATGAGAGATGATCTCATATGTTTACATTTGAGATCATCTCTCATTGGAGGAGGCGATCGCGCTGTAAACGGCCGCTGTGATTGGCCGTTTACAGCGATCTGTGATTGGCTGTGTCCAGGGGACACGGCCAACACAGATTTTCCCCGCTGCGCGCTCACGAGAGCGCGCGGGGAGCCAGGGAAGGGGACGACGTCAATAGACGTAGTCCCGGCATATGAGATCCGCGCTGAAGCCGTCAATCGGCTATAGCGCGGATCTCAGCTGGTTAAAAAGTCTGGTGGTTCTAGGCATTTCCAACTGGAGGCAATTGCTTTTTTTGCAGCAATCAAGCTATGAATTATAAAAGGAAGATGGGACTTAGGCCATCAATTGTGCTGTAGTAGAAGGAGGGACATAGTTAGATCCGAGGTTTGTTTGTAGCCAGTAAATTTAGAGATGAGTGGAACACCTGCTCCTAAAAGAGGGTGATTTTGAGGCAATGCCACCAGACATGCAAGAGGGAGCCTGTCTCACCACAATTTCTCCAATAAGATGGTGATGTATTTCTGGAGAATTTGGAGATGCGTTGGGGGGGTAAGATACCAGCGGTGTACAAGTTTTAGGTGGGCTTCCCAATGTGAATGTGAAAAGTGGGAAACTTTTAGAAGATTATTGGTTGCATTGTTCCATTGAGCAAGACTGAAGGTGCTGGAAAGGTCTAATTCCCAAGATTTCATCGATGGGGTTTTCTCCTGGGAAATAGGGGTTAGGAGTAGTCAGTAGGGATGAGCCGAACACCCCCGGGTTCGGTTCGAACCAGAACCTTCGAACGGACCGAAAGTTCGCGCGAATTTTCGAACCCTATACGTTATAATGGACGCGAACGTTCGAAATCAAAAGTGCTAATTACAACGGCCAATATGCATGTTAATGTCATAAAACAGGTTTGGGGACCCGGGTCCTGCCCCAGGGGACATATATCAATGCAAAAAGAACTTTTAAAAACTAACGTTTTTTCGGGAGCAGTCATTTTAATGATGCATAAAGTGAAAAAAAAAAGTGAAATTTTCCTTTAAATATGGTACCTGGGGGGTGTCTAAAGTATGCCTGTGAAGTGGCATGTGTTTCCCGTGTTTAGAACTGTCCTTGCACAAAATGACATTTGTAAAGGAAAAAAAGAAGCCATTTAAAACCACTTGCGGCTTTAATGTCATGTCTTGTCCTGGCCGCCATATGGCTGAAAATCCTTGAGAAAAATGGCATGGCTACCCCATCACCCCCCCCCCCCCCCCACCCCAGCCCCTTTGGGTCTTGTATGGATATTAAGGGGGACCCCGCACCCAAAATAAAACCCTATACCTACAACCCTATATACTCTGAACAGCAGTATATAGGTGGTGCAAACAAGACACGGACTGTAGGTTTGTTCTTAAGTAGAATCTGAACAGGTACATTATGAAGTGTAGCTCCATCCCAAAAAAATCAATTTTTAAGCTTTTTGGAGAACATAGGGAGGGGTTATCACCCCTGTAACATTTGCTGTCTTTGCACATCTGTTCAGAACATGTCACCTCACTTTCCGTCCCAATGACAAATGTTTTTGGAAAAGTGGGGTTTTAATTGAAACAAGGATTGGTGATAAAGTATCAGTAGAGAGGAGATACCTTTTTCCCAAATTAAATCTAACAGGGTAGAATTTCCCTTCCTAGGGGTAGATTTCCTCTCACTTCCTGTTTTCTCTTTCCATTTGCAAGTAGGAGTCGTTTGTAAGTTGGATGTTTGAAAGTAGGGGCCTGGCGTATATACTCTGCAGAAATTTGCCCTATTAGATGTTGGTGTAGCCACAAGACTGGTGGGCACAAGAATGGGCCCTGCTGTGAGTTAATAGATCAAGATTTGTACTTGCATGCACCTGTTGAACCGGGCAGAAAAATTGGGCCTTTGGCGGTGGTGGTGGTGGTGGTGGTGGTGGTGGACGGTGTTGCCACAAGACTGTAAGCTCTCACAGTTACTCTTGGTGGGCGCAGGAATGGGCCCTGCTGTGAGTTATTAGAGCAAGATTTGTAATTGCAAGCACCTGATGAACAGGGCAGAAAAATTGGGCCTTTGGCGGTGGTGGTGGTGGTGGTGGTGGTGGTGGACGGTGTTGCCACAAGACTGTAAGCTCTCACAGTTACTCTTGGTGGGCGCAGGAATGGGCCCTGCTGTGAGTTATTAGATCAAGATTTGTATTTGCAAGCACCTGATGAACAGGGCAGAAAAATTGGGCCTTTGGCGGTGGTGGTGGACGGTGTTGCCACAAGACTGTAGGCCCTCATAGTTACTCTTGGTGGGCGCAGGAATGGGCCCTGCTGTGAACTATTAGATCAAGATTTGTAATTACACTCCCCTGTTAAACAGGGGCTGAAAAATTGTGCCTTAGACATTGGTGCTGGTGCCACAACACTGCAACCCCTCACAGATACTGTACTCTTAGCACAGCAATGAGACCTGTTGCAAAGCATTGCCTAAAAATTGTAATTACACGCCCCTGTTAAACAGGGGCTGAAAAATTGTGCCTTAGGCACTGGTGCTGGTGCCACAACACTGCAACCCCTCACAGACACTGTACTTGGAGCACAGCAGTCACACGTGTTGCGAAGCATTTTTTTTAAAAAATTGTAATTACACGCCCCTGTTAAACAGGGGCTGAAAAATTGTGCCTTAGGCACTGGTGCTGGTGCCACAACACTGCATCCCCTCACAGATACTGTACTTGGAGCACAGCAGTCACACGTGTTGCGAAGCATTTTTTTTAAAAATTGTAATAACACGCCCCTGTTAAACAGGGGCTGAAAAATTGTGCCTTAGGCACTGGTGCTGGTGCCACAACACTGCAACCCCTCACAGATACTGTACTTGGAGCACAGCAGTCACACGTGTTGCGAAGCATTTTTTTAAAAAAATTGTAATTACACGCCCCTGTTATACAGGGGCTGAAAAATTGTGCCTTAGGCACTGGTGTGGTGGCATGGATCATTGAGGAGGAGGAAGAGGATAGTCAGTGAACATAACAGGACAGTCACTCAGCATCAGCATAGGCAGTCTTGAAGGGATGTGACATTATAAATTATTCCGTTATATCCGCTTCAGGTGCCTGGTAGCTGGTGGTGATCCAAGACTGATTCATTTTGATGAAGGTCAGTCGATCAACCGAGTCGGTGGACAGGCGCACCCTAAGAACGGTGACAAATCCTCCAGCAGCACTGAATGTGCGTTCGGAAAGAACGCTGGAGGCAGGACAGGCCAGTAGCTCAATTGCATACTGTGCAAGCTCTGGCCAGTGATCCATCCTCAGGACCCAGTAAGCCAGAGGATTTTCGGTGGGAAAGGTGTCCAAGTCTGACCTTGCCCCAAGGTATTCCTGCACCATGTATATCAGACGCTGGCGATGGTTGCTGGAACCGATCATACCTTGGGGCTGCGGACTAAAAAATTGTCTGAACGCATCGGTCAGACGTCCACCTTCCCCACCGCTCCTTCTGCTACTGACCGAAGCCTCAGCAACTCGTCGCCCAGGACCAGGAGTTTGTAACCTCCCAGTTTCTGGGAACGCGTTGCACAGACCTTTCTGCAAGGCCTCCCTGAGATGTCTCATCCTCTACTCCCTCTGCGACGGCAAGATAAGGTCCGCAACCTTACCCTTGTACCGTGGATCAAGGAGAGTGGCCAGCCAGTAATGGTCCCTCTCCTTGATCCGAAGAACACGAGGATCCTTCCGCAGGCTTTGCAGGATCAGGGAGGCCATGCAGCGTAGGTTAGCTGAGGCATTCGGTCCGGAGTCTTCTGGGTCACTGAGGATGACATGATCGCCAGCCACCTCCTCCCAGCCACGTACAAGTCCACTGGTTTGTTGGGACTGTACATCATCCCTAAAAGACTGCTGCTGATGCTGAGTGCCAGGCTCCACCTCCATGCTCACACAATCCTCCTCCTCCTCCTCCTCATCCTCTTCCTGTGTGATGGGTGGGACAGAAGGAACACTGTCCGGATAAAGGGGGCCTTGAGAGGCAAGGAAGTCCTCCTCTTCCTGCCTCTGTTCTGCCTCAAGTGCCCTGTCCATTATCCCACGCAGCGTATGCTCCAACAGGTGGACAAGAGGTACAGTGTCACTGATGCATGCACTGTCACTGCTCACCATCCTCGTGGCCTCCTCAAATGGTGAGAGGACAGTGCATGCATCCCTGATCATGCTCCACTGACGTGGGGAAAAAAACAAGCTCCCCTGACCCTGTCCTGGTGCCGTAGTCGTAAAGGTACTCATTGATGGCCCTCTGCTGCGTGTGCAGTCGCTGCAGCATGGCCAACGTTGAGTTCCACCTGGTGGGCATGTCACATATTAGGCGGTTCTTGGGCAGGTTCAGCTCCTTTTGCAGCTCAGTCAGCCGAGCACTGGCATTATAAGATCGGCGGAAATGCACACAGACTTTCCTGGCCTGCCTCAGGACATCCTGTAAGCCTGGGAACCTGCACCACCAGGTTGAGGACGTGAGCCATACAGGGCACATGGGTGAGCTGCCCCTGTCGCAGGGCGGAGAGGAGGTTGGTGCCATTGTCAGAAACGACCATTCCTGGCTTAAGCTGACGTGGCGTCAACCACCTCTCGGCCTGCCCCTGCAGAGCTGCCAGAACCTCTGGCCCAGTGTGGCTCCTGTCCCCCAAACACACCAGCGCAAGCACGGCATGGCATCTTTTTGCCTGTGCACTTGCGTATCCCCTTGTACGCCTACGGAGCACCGCTGGTTCCGAGGACAGAGCACTGGAGGAAAAAGAAGAGGAGGGGGTGGAGGAGAGAGGTGTGTCACAACCAGTAGCAGTAGTAGCGTTTTGGAGGCGTGGTGGCGGAACAACCTCCAACACTACTGCACCTTGTCCTGCATCCCTCCCAGCTGCCAATAGAGTGACCCAATGGGCCGTGAAAGAAAGGTAACGTCCCTGTCCATGCCTGCTGGACCATGAGTCAGCGGTAATATGCACCTTACCACTGACCGCCCTGTCCAGCGAGGCATGGACATTGCCTTCCACATGCCGATAGAGAGACGGAATCGCCTTCCGTGAGAAAAAGTGGCGTTTGGGAACAGTACTGCCAGATTGCTGTCCTTCAGCATCCCCTCTCTCTGCGCGCACACTACTGACTTTCTCAAGCTGGGTATCATCATCCGAGCCTTCGAATCGTTGGGCATCCTCCTGGAGCATGTACCCAACACTGTGCTCAAAGAGTTCGGGGGACTCCTCAGGAGGACATGGTGGGTCTAGGGAAGGGATGGCTGATGATGCCATTGAGTACGCGTTGGCAGCTGCTCTGCCAGTACCCTGAGCCTGGGTGAGAGAGGATGAGGAGGATGAGGAGGGCTTGGTCATCCATTCTACCAAGCCTTCAGCATGATGCGGCTCCACATGTCCAGCTGCCGAAAACAAAGACGCGCGTGTCCCATGGCCACGTGCTGATGACGATGCACGACCACGTCCACGGCCACGTCCACTAGAAACAGAGCCTGCCTGCCCTGTGTTCTTGGCTCTGCACGCTCTGCCTCCCCTTGGCGGTCTTCCAGCCATTGTAGTCGGTAGTCCTGTGGGTGCTGCTGAGAAGAAAATATAGGAGCTCTGTGTGATGCCACTAACACACTAGAAGTCCTATGGGTGCTTCTGCAAAGAAAATATAGGAGCTCTGTGTGATGCCACTAACACACTAGAAGTCCTGTGGGTGCTGCTGAGAAGAAAATATAGGAGCTCTGTGTGATGCCACTAACACACTAGAAGTCCTATAGGTGCTTCTGCAAAGAAAATATAGGAGCTCTGTGTGATGCCACTAACACACTAGAAGTCCTATGGGTGCTTCTGCAAAGAAAATATAGGAGCTCTGTGTGATGCCACTAACACAATAGAAGTCCTATAGGTGCTTCTGGGAAGAAAATATAGCTCTGTGTGATGGGACTAACACACTACAAGTCCTATAGGTGCTTCTGGGAAGAAAATATAGCTCTGTGTGATGGGACTAACACACTACAAGTCCTATAGGTGCTTCTGGGAACAAAATATAGGAGCTCTGTGTGATGGGACTAACACACTACAAGTCCTATAGGTGCTTCTGGGAAGAAAATATAGCTCTGTGTGATGGGACTAACACACTACAAGTCCTATAGGTGCTTCTGGGAACAAAATATAGGAGATCTGTGTGATGGGACTAACACACTACAAGTCCTATAGGTGCTTCTGGGAAGAAAATATAGCTCTGTGTGATGGGACTAACACACTACAAGTCCTATAGGTGCTTCTGGGAAGAAAATATAGCTCTGTGTGATGGGACTTACACACTACAAGTCCTATAGGTGCTTCTGGGAACAAAATATAGGAGCTCTGTGTGATGGGACTAACACACTACAAGTCCTATAGGTGCTTCTGGGAAGAAAATATAGCTCTGTGTGATGGGACTAACACACTACAAGTCCTATAGGTGCTTCTGGGAAGAAAATATAGCTCTGTGTGATGGGACTAACACACTACAAGTCCTATAGGTGCTTCTGGGAACAAAATATAGGAGCTCTGTGTGATGGGACTAACACACTACAAGTCCTATAGGTGCTTCTGGGAAGAAAATATAGCTCTGTGTGATGGGACTAACACACTACAAGTCCTATAGGTGCTTCTGGGAACAAAATATAGGAGCTCTGTGTGATGGGACTAACACACTACAAGTCCTATAGGTGCTTCTGGGAAGAAAATATAGCTCTGTGTGATAGGACTAACACACTTCAAGTCCTATAGGTGCTTCTGGGAACAAAATATAGGAGCTCTGTGTGATGGGACTAACACACTACAAGTCCTATAGGTGCTTCTGGGAAGAAAATATAGCTCTGTGTGATGGGACTAACACACTACAAGTCCTATAGGTGCTTCTGGGAAGAAAATATAGCTCTGTGTGATGGGACTAACACACTACAAGTCCTATACGTGCTTCTGGGAAGAAAATATAGCTCTGTGTGATGGGACTAACACACTACAAGTCCTATAGGTGCTTCTGGGAACAAAATATAGGAGCTCTGTGTGATGGGACTAACACACTACAAGTCCTATAGGTGCTTCTGGGAAGAAAATATAGCTCTGTGTGATGGGACTAACACACTACAAGTCCTATAGGTGCTTCTGGGAACAAAATATAGGAGCTCTGTGTGATGGGACTAACACACTACAAGTCCTATAGGTGCTTGTGGGAAGAAAATATAGGAGCTCTGTGTGATGGGACTAACACACTACAAGTCCTATAGGTGCTTCTGGGAACAAAATATAGGAGCTCTGTGTGATGGGACTAACACACTACAAGTCCTATAGGTGCTTCTGGGAAGAAAATATAGGAGCTCTGTGTGATGGGACTAACACACTACAAGTCCTATAGGTGCTTCTGGGAACAAAATATAGGAGCTCTGTGTGATGGGACTAACACACTACAAGTCCTATAGGTGCTTCTGGGAAGAAAATATAGCTCTGTGTGATGGGACTAACACACTACAAGTCCTATAGGTGCTTCTGGGAACAAAATATAGGAGCTCTGTGTGATGGGACTAACACACTACAAGTCCTATAGGTGCTTCTGGGAAGAAAATATAGGAGCTCTGTTTGCTGCCAGTGCCTGCCACTAACACACTACAAGTCCTATGGGTGCTTCTGGGAAGAAAATATAGGAGCTCTGTTTGCTGCCAGTGCCTGCCACTAACACACTACAAGTCCTATGGGTGCTTCTGGGAAGAAAATATAGGAGCTCTGTTTGCTGCCAGTGCCTGCCACTAACACACTACAAGTCCTATGGGTGCTTCTGGGAAGAAAATATAGGAGCTCTGTTTGCTGCCAGTGCCTGCCACTAACACACTACAAGTCCTATGGGTGCTTCTGGGAAGAAAATATAGGAGCTCTGTTTGCTGCCAGTGCCTGCCACTAACACACTACAAGTCCTATGGGTGCTTCTGGGAAGAAAATATAGGAGCTCTGTTTGCTGCCAGTGCCTGCCACTAACACACTACAAGTCCTATGGGTGCTTTTGGGGTGCAGTGCTGTACTAACAGCACTGCGGTTGGTACTACTGAAATACTGTACTAACAGTAAGACATGCACCAGACTAACCCCCAGCAGCAGCTAAAAACACACTAACCAGCAGCAGCAATGGACGATCAATGACAGGTAGCAATGGTTTAGCAAAGTAGAGCAAATCTTTCTAAATGAATCTAGCAAAGAGTGACACAGAATCAGCCTGCTCTCTCCTAAAGCCGGAACTCATGTGACCGGCGCCGACGGCGTGGCGGCCTTTTAAATGAGGGGGCGTGTACTAAAGCCCCTGAGCTGTAATTGGCTACAGGCGTCCTGCCTGTAGCCAATTATGGCTCTCCGAGTTTCTGGCACTGTGATTGGCCAAGCATGCAGGGTCACAGTGCATGCTTGGCCAATCATCAGCCAGCAATGCACTGCGCCGGCCGCGCCGGCCGCAATGCATTGCGGGGCCGCTCGCATCACACGAATGTGATGCGAGCGGCCAAAATAGTTCTGGGCTCGCCGAGCGAGCGAACACCCGGTGCTCGATGCGAACATGGGTTCGCATCGAGCACCGGGCCCATCCCTAGTAGTCAGTAGAAGAACGTAATGCCCTTTTTGCAGGGTGTAGGAGAAGCGTAGAAGGAGAGGACTTCTTGAGGTAATAAAAAGACTGATTTGAGGATGGGTCGGGTAGATTGGCGTTTACTAGAAAGTGATCGATCGAGTGAATACTCGCTTTGTGCCATTCATTGAAGGATATATGTTCAGGGAAGAATTCTATGGTTGTTAGATGGAGAGATTGTAACTCAACAGGAGATTGTTTAAGGGTGGCAGAGCAGGAGAAAAGCCAAGGTGTTATAGTTGCTTGAATCGTATAGAAAGGAGAAGACTGAGATTTGAGTCCAAGGAGGAGCACACCCAGGAGAATTTTGAGTGTTCGCCCTATAATGGTTTGTTCTATCTCAGCCCATTGCTTATTAGGGATGAGCCGAACACCCCCCCGTTCGGCTCGCACCAGAACCCGCGAACGGACCTAAAGTCCGTGCGAGCTTTAGAACCCTATTAGTTATAATGGATGCGAACGTTCAAAATTAAAAGTGCTAATTTTAAAGGCTAATATGCATGTAAATGTCATAAAAAGTGTTTGGGGACCTGGGTCCTGCCCCAGGGAACATGTATCAATGCAAAATTTTTTTTTAAAAACTGACGTTTTTTCAGGAGCAGTGATTTTAATAATGCTTAAATTGAAACAATAAAAGTGTAATATTCCTTTAAATTTCGTACCTGGGGGGGTGTCTATAGTATGCCTGTGAAGGGGCGCATGTTTCCCGTGTTTAGAACTGTCTCTGCGCAAAGTGTCATTTTTGAAAGTAAAAAAGCTCAAGGGTCTGGTATGGATTTTGAGGGGGACCCTACGCCATTTTTTTTTTTTTTGGCTGGGGTTCCCCTTAATATCCATCCCAGACCTGAAGGGCCTGGTTATTGAATTTGGGGGGACCCCTACGCTTTTTTTTTGTTTTTTATTAATGAATGACAGTTCTCTGTGTTACAGGAGCCATCAATTCATTAGCCGCAAGTGTTTTTAAATAGCTTTTTTCCTGCAAAAATGACACTTTTTTGCAGGGAAAGTTCTAAGCACAGGAAACCTGCCCCCCTTCACAGGCCACCTATAGACACCCCCCAGATGTGATACTGCAATGCTGTTCTAACAGCATGCACACACATATCCCCAGAAATAGAGCACATATTGTCAGCAGCACACTGACACGCTGACATTGACTGAAACATAATATGTGAGGCCGCCGGCGTGTACTAAAGCCCCTGAGCTATAATTGGCTACAGGCATCCTGCCTGTAGCCAATTATGGCTCTCCTCGCTGCCGGCGCTGTAATTGGCCAAGCATGCGGGGTCACAGTGCATGCTTGGCCAATCATCAGCCAGCATTGCACTGCGCGGGCCGCAATGCATTGCGGGGCCGCTCGCATCACACGAATTTGATGCGAGCGGCCCCAATAGTTCTGGGCTCGCCGAGCGAGCGAACGCCCGGTGCTCGATTCGAACATGGGTTCGAATCGAACACCGGGCCCATCCTTATTGCTTATCTTTCATAGGAGACCATCAGTTGGAGGCTTGGTCAAGGAGTACTGTTTTAAAATAACCTTTTACATTGGGGACACCTAGACCTGTATAGGATTTGGGTCTATACAGGGTGTTGTTACAAAATCAAGCGCTTTTTTTTCCCCATATGTAGTTGTTGAGGGTGGTTTGTAGTTTTTGTAGATATGAGCTAGAAATAGGTATAGGCAGCGTATGAAAGTGGTATAGGATCATTGGTAAAATGGTAATTTTGGTAACAGCTGCACTTCCTGCCCAGGAGATTTGTGCCTTGGAGAGATCTAGTGTTTGTTGTTGTATAGTTTGTAATAGTGTTTCATAGTGTTTCTGACTATAGAGGAGCTAGGTGGAGTTAACTGTATCCCTAGTTATTTGATTCCTGATTTAGGGTCTGCAATGCTCTTTTTTTGAATATTTGGATATAATGACACAACAAAATGTTTTCACATTCATTTGTTTCATTCAGTCTTTATGTTAACCACTTCAATACTGGGCACTTAAACACCTTCCTGCCCAGACCAATTTTGAGCTTTCAGCGCTGTCGCACTTTGAATGACAATTGCGTGGTCATGCTACACTGTACACAAATTACATTTTTATAATTGTTTTCCCACAAATATAGCTTTCTTTAGGTGGTATTTGATCACCTCTACGTTTTTTATTTTTTGCTAAACAAATAAAAAATGACCGAATTTTTTTTCAAAACTTTGTAAATAAGTACGTTTTCTACTTCACTGATGGGGCTGCACTGACGGGCACTGATAAGGCGGCACTGATGAGCACCGATGAGGTGGCACTGATGAGGTAGCATTGATGGGCACTGATATGTGGCACTGATAGGCGGCACTGATGGGCACTGATAGGTGGCACTGATGGACGACACGGTTGGGCACTGATAGGTGGCACAAATTGGCACTGATATCTGGCACGGATTGGCATGGATAGGCGGCATGGATGGGCGGCATGAATGGGCATGGACGGGCACTGATAGGTGGCATGGATGGGCACTGATAGGTGGCACGGATGGGCACTGATAGGCGGAATTGTATTTTTTTGTTTGGTACTGATGGATGCCAATCAGTGCCAAACAATAATGCATGCCAATCAGTGATGCCCATTGTGGGCACTGATTGGCATCCATTGTGGGCACTGTGTGTTATCTGTGATGGACTAGGGTGGCATACCTGGTACTGGGCATCCCTGGTGGTCTGGTGGCATCCCTGGTGGTCCAGTGTGGGCATCCTCGGGGGGGGGGGGCTGCACTGATAATCGATCAGCACAGACCCCCCCTGTCAGAGGAGCAGCCGATCGGGTCTCCTCTATTCGCGTCTGACAGATGCGAGTGAGGAAAAGCCGATCGCCGGCTCTTCCTATTTACACAGTGATCAGCCGTGATTGGACACGGCTGATCACGTGGTAAAGAGTCTCCGTTGGAGACTCTTTACCAAGATCGTAGTTGCGGGGTGTCAGACTGACACCCTGTAACAACGATCGCTACGGGGGCACGCAGCGGCTCCAAATCCTGAGGACGTCATATGACGTTCGGTTAGGATTTTAAAACCACTTTGCCAATGTTTTTTTCCTATAGGGTGGGCGGCAAGTGGTTAATGTTTGAAGCATCCGAAAAATGTAACGACATAACGAATGATCCATGCAGTTTTTTACCACACTAAACATGCACCAGAAATGCAGCAAGCAGGACTTTTAAAAGCACATCTGAAATGCAAAGGACCAGTGTGAAGTGTTCCATAGGATTTAAAGGCATGCATTTTTCATGCCTTTATCTTCTGCTTTTTTTAACTGAAAAATTGATCGAAAAACGAATAGTGTGAAAGGTCCCTTTTTGTGTTTGGGTTGTGTGGAAGTGGATCCATCAGAATCTGTGAATCATAACATTACAAATTAACTTTTAATTAATTTTGTTATGTTATGATTTGGAGATTCTCGTGTATCCCCCTCCATCCAAATCAAACAGAGTATATAAGTAATCTCCAGAAATGACCAATTAACACGTTATCATGACTATAGCCAATCTTACGAAATAACTTCGGGAATACGAATTGATTCAGAAAAACTAATATACAAAACAAATCCAAATATACAAAACAAATCCGAATATATAAAAAACAAATCCGAATGAAACTAATTCTGAAAATAAATCTAACATAACGAATATGACAAAAATAAATCATTAACTTGAAACGAACTGAAACAAAACATATTTTTCAATCATGCATGTCTCAAGCACTTACTCAGTGCGGCGTATGTTGGTCCTGTTCAAAGGAATCACTGCTTTGAAACAGAGAGCAAGGGTTTTCACTAAACGCTGTCAGGTGACAGTATTTTCTACTCAGGCTGTGGCTGTTTTATAAAGGAAAAAAAAGGTTCATGTCCTTTTTTGGGGGAAGGTATGGGTGCAGTAGATAAGGGTGGGAATGAGCCCCAAGACTTTGAACACCTTACTGATTTAAAATTAAAGTCTAGTTGGAATTTAAAATTCAGGGACAGAAGTTAGGGATAAGTGTCATAAATGGTCTCTTGTACAAGCATTTATTGCGGGTTGTCAAAGACCTCCACATTTCTATCTATGATGACCAGGATAGTGTGGTTTACTGTATTTCTGTTTTGTCTTTACATTTGTACTATTTATATAAAAAAATTGCATACAATTGTTGACAGCCAAAAATTTTTTTTTTTTGCCAGAATAGTGCTGTTCTTGGAAAAAAAAACTCCACAAAAACAAACATGAAAAAAATAACTAGTATCAGAAAGTAAATTTTTGCACATTTGGAAATTTTTGTTTGATCCCCTTTAACCCTGTTGGTAAATGAAAATTAACAGTGTTTTTGTATATAGCCAATGACCCATCCCTTTTACTCTGTTCATATGAAATCATACAGTATATGGTTTCAATTATGGACAAACAATGTGTAAGAAAACAACTTTTAATGTGTTGTGTCTTTAAAAGCCCAAAATGCTATGTATTGTCGCAAGGATGCACCTATTATTGAGATTTTATAAAAATAGTTAATACAAAAAAATGAAAATCAGCCAAAAACACATAAACCTTTTTATAAAACATGCCTAAATGATTTCAGTTTCCCTGTAATGCAAAGCTAAACCTAGAGTACCCAGTCGCTTGATCTTATCATACATTTAGCAAAACTGCTTACAATGAACAGTATGTTTTATTGTATTATTAAATGACTATGTTTCTCATACTGTATATGTCAACTATCAGGGTCCAGGTTTGTAGCATTATATATAAAGGCAGCACAGTATATTTTGAAAGCAAATGAACTTGATTAAACCATTTTGCCAACATTTTGGGCAACAACATTGATAGGAAAAGATATACTCTCTTAGGCTGTATACATCTCATTAAAGGAATCATTAAATTAGCACAAAATTATTCTTAAAAGATTTGAAGGATGTCATCTTCCTCCACTGAGCCAAACACATTTCTTTTAAGCTGCTCATCTGATATTTTGCTTGCAGCTAGGACTCATTGTACTCCAGACTAATCAGGCTAATAAATATAGACAATGGAACAAAGAGAAAAATAACTAGCTAGCTAATGTTATTATGTTTCTCTAAACAGTAAATTAGAAGCTATAAAGTACCTCACACACAAAGGCACTAAATAAAAATAAAAAATATCAGTCTCGGCACATATGTTGTAGATACCATTTTAATAAATAAATTCCCAAACTCATCTTTGCTTTCTTCTCCATTAAAATTGGGAACAGTTATCATGTTATCCCAATGTCATGCTTACAAACATGGGGGCTTATTCATAGCATTTTTCTATTAGAATGGTTTCTACTAGTAGTGAAAACACCAGATGTAAATTGCATTTGGGATTCTAAGAACACTATGAAACTCAGAGCTTGTATATATTTAGAGTTACATAGAGTGCCCTGGTAAATCCATAGTGTAGACATGGCCAGGCTATTAGCACTCAAATATTTACATATTCTTACATGTAGAAAACAAAGCCCTTTTTGACCTCTGTAGTTACACCCGCTGTGGAGCAATCCATCTTCAAACTATAGATTATAATTATAGAAACAATTCCAAATCAATCATATCAGGTCAGTGCTTTCCTCTCTTCCCTTTTCCTCTGTATTTTCTCTGTATTTAGTATAGGGAACATAAGGTTGGTAGGCTGCCAACTCACTGCTGGCAGGGTCAAGAAAAGCTACAGGGAGAAAATGAAGGTAGAACTTCAGATGAAAACTTTCACCATGAATTACTCCACAATGGCTGCAGTTACAAAGGCCAATTATGCCACGTACACACGATCAGACTTCTCGGCCGGACTATCCGGCAGACTTAGTCCGGCGGAGAATCCACTGGACTTTCCAGCAGAGGTCCGCCAGACTTTACGAACGTGCGGACTTGCCCACACACACCCGGACTTTTCTGTTGCACAATCCACCGGACTTTTGGCGGAAGTCCGCCAGATTTTTGAAATCAACGGACTTGCCAACACACGGAGTAAAGTCCGTTCATTTTGAACGTGACTCCAGGTAGACGGGATTAGCAAAGGAAGTCAATGTCGCCACCTCGATCGGCGAGATTGACACCTCGCTAGCCCTGTCGCCTGGTATGGATTTAAAGGGGAATCCCTATGCTGAAAAAATGGCGTGAGGGTCCCCCCAAATCCATATCAGACCCTTATCCGAGCACGCAGCCCGGCCGGTCAGGAAAGGGGGTGGGGATGAGCGAGCGCCCCCACCCCCTCCTGAGCCGTACCAGGCTGCGTGCCCTCAACATGGGGGGTGCCCTGGGGAAAGGGGGCCCTGCGGCCCCCCACCCCAAATCATCTTGTCCCCATGTTGATGAGGACAAGGGCCTCTTCCCTCCGGGACTGTGACATCAAGGGGCGGGGTCACCATGTGACATGAGCCGGTGACCCGCCCCTTGTCCGTATATAACTGGCAGCGCAACACATCTGAGCCATTAGAAGAGGAGACAGCGCCGAGTCAACATCGGAAGAAGAAAGAAGAACAAGAAGCAGAAGAAGAAGAAGCAGAAGGCGACAGCGACAGAAGCCCGGGCCACCGCTAGTAAAAGAGCTTGAAGAAGAAAGTGGAGGCCCGGCAAGAAGAACAGAAGAGCGGGACAAGACCCCCGAAGTCTGAACAAGACCCCCAGACGGCGGCGGCGACGAAGGAGAAAGCCAGGCTCCTCTGCTAGTCAAAGAGCTAGTAAAAGAGCAGAAGATAGCGGAGGAGTACGGCGAGAAGACCCCCCAAGATGGAAGAAGACCCCCATAGCTGTGCAATAAAGTATTTAAAAAAATTGTGTAGTTTTTAATTTACAATTTTTTCCTTAGGTGAATGGGTAGGGGTACATCGTACCCCATACTCATTCACATAGGGTCGAGGGCCGGTATCTGGGGCCCCCTTATTAAAGGGGGCTCCCAGATTCCAATAAGCCCTCCGCCCGCAGACCCCGACAACCAACGGCCAGGGTTGTCGGGAAGAGGCCCTTGTTCTCATCAACATGGGGACAAGGTGCTTTGGGGTGGGGGGCCGCAGAGCCGCCCTTTCCCCAGGGCACCCCCATGTTGAGGACATGCAGCCTGGTATGGCTCAGGAGGGGGGGATGCTCGCTCGTCCCTACCCCCTTTCCTGACTGGCCGGGCTTCATGCTCAGATAAGGGTCTGATATAGATATGGGGGGGACCCCCACGCCATTTTTTCGGTGTAGGGATTCCCCTTTAAATCCATACCAGGTGACGGGGCTAGCGAGGTGTCAGTCTCGCTGATCGAGGTGGCGGCATTCACTTCCTTCGCTAGTCCCGTCTACCTGGAGTCACGTTATAAATGAACGGACTTTCCTCCGTGTGAGGCAAGTCCGTTCATTTCAAAAGTCCCGCGGACTAGCACACAGAGGTCGGGAATGTCCGGCGGACAATTTTAAGTCAAAACTTCAGAAGAAAAAGTCCGCAGGAGCCACGCGCACGGTCCGAATGTCAGGCGGACTCTAGTCCAGCGGACAATCCCGCCGGAAAGTCCGATCGTGTGTACGCGTCATAAGGGATGGAATTTCATCTATGAGAAAAATTTTGAAATTAGACCAATTTAATTTAAATCCTGAGTATTGTCCCAAATATTGATTTAGAGCAAGAACTTGGGGTACAGAAGCCTGAGGGTCTGAGAGGTACAATAACATATTGTCAGCATAAAGCAAAACTTGCTCCTCCAGGTCACCAATCAGGATTCCCTGAACCAATGTGGCAGTCCGGAGGAGTTCCGCCAAAAGCTCTATTGCCAACACAAACATCAGGGGTGAAAGTGGATACCCCTGCCTAGTGCCCCAGCAAATTGGGAAGGGGTCAGAAATTTGACCATTAACACTTATACGGGCCTGCTGTTGAGTATAGAGTACACATATCTAAATAAGAATAAATTCTGCAAAGCTGTGCCTCTGTAGAACCTGAAATAAGTAGGGGCAGTCTATAGAATCAAATGCCTTATGTGTATCAAGGGATATCAGCGCTCTAGGGGAAGTCAGGGTACCCCGCATCTGGAAATTGGTAAAAAGTCTACAGAGATTGATATTAGTAGAGCGTCAAGGAATGAGCCTCGATTGATCATACTTTACAAAGGAGGCCACAACAGTATTGAGGCAGAGTGGCAGAAAAGGATTTAAGGTCCGTATTAATTAAGGATATGGGACAGTATGATTCACAAAGATGCAGATCTTTATTGGGCTTAGAGGTTTAAACTATGGGCCACATACCATTTCATAGGGAAGCCATCAAGGCCTGGTGTCTTATGTTTTTCAAATGTGCCTAAGGTTTTATCAAACTCCTCAGAGTTAATCTGACTGTCCAGGAACAGCCTGTCCTCCATAGAAAGAATAGAAGGCCAAATGCCACTGAGATACCCCATACGATTGCCTAAATTGTAGGTTGCCCGTAAAAGGTATATAGGTCTACATAAATTGTAAAAAAATTGTTAATTATTAAGACAGTAGAAGTCTGGGAAGTGCCACTACTGTTTCAAATTCTGGGGATAGCAATGGGCTCTTGTGCAGGTTTGGCCAGGAAAGCAAGCAAACTGCCATTTTCATCCTAATCAAGCTTTTGATTTTGGAATTTAGCCCCCTGACATTCCAGGACACTAAAGTAAGATGCATAAGATACAAAAAGGGAGAATACCAACAAACTGGTCATATGCTCATTGTCCTTTACCTCCAACCACCAGCACCACCCCAGCCTACACAAGAAAGGTAGAATATTTAGGTGGAATAAACTCAGTACATAGGGTACTGTATGCCAAAACTAAAATGCTAAAAGCTCCCTCACAGCCCGACATAAAAGAACATAGCGGGCCTTCTCCCCAAACTTGAACAATCAGTAGGGGGTGCCCCTAAAGTACCACAACAAACCAAACCACATAGCATAAGAAAATGCCACCTAGGGGAAATGAACCGGAGAGACATTCTGAGAACAGTACAGACTTAAATGATGGCACATATTATTGGATGTGTGTGAGATAGCAAGCCAGGTTAAAGAGCTGTAAACAAAAGCAAACATGAGGTGAGCATCAACTAAGTCTCAGTGATACTAGCTCCAACAGAGAGAGCGAAGACATCATGGAAAGCCCAGCCACGCAGAGGCATCTTTAGGTGAGGTGAAGAACTGTACTTTGCTGCCTCTGACGACATGCAATTTAGCTGGACAAAGCATACTGTAGGCTAAATTGCTATTATGCAGCCATTTTTTAATCCTAATGAAAGCAGCGTGGCAGCAGATAAATCTGGAAAAATTGAAATATTGTTCCTGTTATATGCCAGTGTGGCCAATGAGCGAGTTGCTTGCAGTATTTGTTCCTTATCCTTGTAGTGTAGAAGCTTGATCAGACGAGGTCTTGGCAGTGTCCCAGATGGTAGCGGGCGCAATGGTACCCAATGCACCCTTTCAATAGCAAAGATAGCACAAAATCTATCCTCCGGAATAGCGGACTTAAACCAGGTCTCCATAAAGCATTTGGGATCTTTGCCCTCCAACCCTGTCAGAAGCCGATAAAGCGTAATTTATTGAGGCGCAGTCTGTCCTCAAGATCATTCAGTTTTAATGGAATAATCAGTAGCAGATTGTTGTAAACAGTGAATATTCACATGTAATGGATCCATGGCATCTTCCACATTACAAATACGTTGTTCAGCAATAGTCAGTCTTCCCTTGATCTTTTGCATATCATGCTTGAGGAACGACAGGTTCACTTTAACTGACTATATCGGAGGGGAAGGGCAGTCTGGCACTTGTGGATAGCTTCCATTACATGTTTAGGGTCAGTTCATCCTCCGCTGGCCCCCTTTCTCTCCCCACTTCTTCCTCAAATGCATAGGGTGAAACTCTGTTCCCTCCTCAGTGGACTGCAGGGGGAAGGAAGGTGCCTGCTCTGCAAAATGCTCGCTGCTAGTGCTAAGTGGCTTGGGCTTCAGGGCTGCAGATTTTTAAGGAGGCTCACTCACTACCATCTTCTTTGCTTCTCCTGCTGAAGAGCACATGGAGCCACCATCTTTACAGCTGCTGGGTGAAGGCCAAGAACAGCGATCCACTGGGGACTAGTGCACAGTCCACCGCAGACTTATTCTGCCTCCTTGTTCACAGCTACCCCTGTCATAGCCCCAGCATCAGGCAAGGAGGATTCAGATGAGTTATTTGAACACAGTGTCAGCCATTTGCCACTTGACGATGCACAGGTATTACTTGGTTCTGAGGTTGGAAAAGGTAGGAACGTGAGCCTACAGTGAGGGGAGAACTCTGGTAAACAACCAATTGGCAGTCATTTTCCCCCAGCCACAGCATTTAGCCTAGTTGGCTCCAGTGACGATGAGAATGGAGGGGATGATGATAATGAGGTCACTAACACACCTTGGGTGACGGATAGAGCAGAGGAGGAAAGTGAGGATGGGTATTAGGAGAATACCTGTAATGAGTGGAGACCAATGGCCGATAACGTCAGGCTAAGCACAGTTCTAAGTTCTGTAAGAGATTCAATTGTCTGAGCCGTTAGACAGATGATTAGTGTCGGAGTCACAAGCCAAGGTCAGTGCAGGAGAAGAGTTTTGTAGTCGGGGTCACAAGCCGAGGTCAATGCAGGAGAAGCGTTTCGTAGTCACAATAATATGGCAACAGGAAGTTCAGAGACATGGTATATATCAGGAAGTTCATGGGAGGAGTAAAGAGTTCAAGGTTCAACAGAAATCAGGACAGAAGGCAGGGTTGTCCAATGGATCAGGCATGGTGCTGTCCAGCATCTCAGTTAGCTCAGTGAGAAGAGTGATTATCAGACACAGAAGAGGGCCCAGGTTCAAGTCCAGGCCCTGACAGTACTCCCCTGGACTTTTTTAGGCCAGGTTTTTGAGGAAATCTCTGATGGAATTCTCTTGTTAATCTAGGGGCATAACCGTTCTCCTCAGGCTCCCAAGAATATTCCTGTGGCCCATAGCCTTTCCATCTTAACAGGTATTGTAGTTTACCACGATGCATACAACAGTCGAGAACTTTATCCACCATGAATTCTTCCTCCCCTTACATATGAACTGGGTCTGGTGGAGGATGTGTATGTCCAGAAAAAAGATTACCTCTGAAAGGCTTTAAAAGGGCCATATGAAAAACCGAATGGATTTTCATAGAAAGAGGTAGCTTAAGTTTGTAGACCACAGGGTTAATTTGTGCAATTACTTAGAAAGGACCAATGAACTTGGGACCAAGTTTCTGAGAAGGAAGTTTAAGCTGTAAATGTTTAGTGGATAGCCAGACCTTATCACCTAATGAATAGGGAGGAATGGTTTGTCTGTGTCTATTTGTAATTTACTTATAGGATTCTACCTTGGTGTAGGGTTTTCTTTAGTAATTCCTGATTGTCTTGTAAAGCAGACACTCTTGTATTTACAGTTGGTAAGGATGAATCTACCGGAAGTTCAGGAATAAAAGATGGATGGCATCCATAATTGCCAAAAAAATGGGTTTTGAGAGATGGAACTATGGCAGGAGTTGTAAGCAATTTCTGATAATGGTAAATATTCGGTCCAGTCATCCTGAAGATGGCAGATGAAACAACAGAGATATTGCTCTAATGTTTGATTTGTTTTTTCGTTCTGACCGTTTGATTGTGGATGAGAGGCAGTAGATAGGTTAACTTCAATTCCCAGAGTAGAACAGAAAGTCTTCCTTAGTTGTGATCTGATATTATTTCATCTGGAAGACCATGCAGTCTGTAAATTTCCCGTATTAGTATTTCTGCAGTATATAGGATATAGTGAAGCAGCGCTCAATACTCTAAAGCAATACTTAAATATAAAGTGATTTGTCTAGTCCAACAAATAAATAACAAGGATGAATAATCCAATAATAAAGTGCATCCAAAATATCAAAACGTTTTAGAAAAAATGTCTCTTTAGGTGTATAAATGCAAAAAGTATGTGCAAAAGGGTAAAAAGGGGGAAAGGGAGAGGAAAGGAAGTCCAATTATGGATGAAATATGATAGAGTGTAGGTATCCTTCTCCAATCCACACCCAGTGTGTGCTAGCCTCTCACCTTAAAAATAGACCCCAAATGGGTCTAGTCGTGCATCAACGCTCGTATACCACTGATATGACCTTTTCCTCCTCCGTGGATGTATCCTGGACAAAAGATCACTGCAGTATCAAGACTGTTTCTTCAAAAATCCTAGTTCCATGACCAGCTCCTCTAAGATATTGTCTCCAAGTACACAGTATAGAAGAGAAGAGCCTCCATAGTGTATTCGTTAAAAATTAGTTTGATTTATTTAAAAATATAAGGTAACATAACAGTTTAAAAAAGGCCAAAAAACGCAAACAGCAGAAAAATGTGTCAAACACAGGGACTTCCGGTCATGGCCATAAACCGGAAGTGACGTCACCCAGCTCCTCCTGACGTGTTGCATCACACCCCATGTGATTTTTTCAAGGGTATGGATATTGGATGATGAAGATATGGTTATATACTAGTGGTGATCATGGAAACAGCATAACAATAATGAGGGCTTTTCATATGCAAATGAGTCAACAGAATAGATGGCAGAGAAACCAAGAATTGACTCCTATAATTAGTTTACTTGGTTCTCACTAATCTGATCCCAAAAGCGAAACAATGGCATATAAAAGGAATCAGAGATCGAATAACCATAAGAAAATGGGATCTTAAACAGATAAAACACAAAAAAAGCTCAGCAGCTGTATCCACCTTTTGCATTAAGCACTTTATTACTCTAATTGTTTGCACTTCTAGTAGCGCATTAGTATTTCACATATATTCTTTCTGCAGTGTCTTCAGCTGTAGGAATGCTAATGATGGGCACAAAATGATCCATCTTTGTTACTACCAAGACAGTTGTAAATCCCTTGGAAGGAGCTAGGTCAACAATAAAATCCATGGAAATGGATCCCCATGGTCGTTATGGCACAGGGAGGGGTTGTAACAGACCTACAGGGAGGGAGAAAGGTACTTTAAGATGGGCACATGTTTCAAAGAGAACATAATCTTTTACATCTTTCCAATAGGAAGGCCACCAAAAGATACAAGCAAGGAGGTCTATCGTTTTCCTAATTCCAGGGTGAACAGCAGATTTTGTATCATGCGCCAGCTGAAGAACCTCAAGTCGTGCCTCTTCAGGGACATACATTCTTTTTTCAAAAGGTCCAGTGGCCATCATGAAAGTCCATGTGCAAATTTCCTGGGGGATTGTTTAAGAGTGGATTAGCTTCCTTATTCTTAAAAAAAAAGCTTTGCAGGGTACATTACTCCCAAGAAGTGTCTTTCTTGCAAGATAGTACTCACTGGTTCCATGTCGGTAGAAGAGTCACCTGACATTCTCGACAAAGAATCTGCTTTTCCATTTTTACATCCAGGTCTGTAAGAAATAATAAAATTAAATCTTGAAAAAAGAGTCCATCTTGCCTGCCTTGCATTGAGCCTCTTTGCGGATTTAATAAATTCCAGATTTTTATGCTCAGTAAAGACAGTTGCAGGATGTGTGGTGCCCTCCAGAAGATGTCTCCATTCAGTGAAGGTTTGTTTTATTGCTAAAAGTTCTTTGTTGCCGATACCATAATTTTGTTCTACTGTTGTCATTTGGTGGGAATAATATACACATGGATGTAGTAACATCTTTTCACCAATTTTTTGAGAAAGAACTGCTCCAATTGCTGTATTGGAGGCATCTATTTCTACTATAAAAGGAAGTTCTGGGTTAGGGTGTACCAGTACATGAGCAGTGGTGAATAAGGTTTTCAACTGTGAGAAGGCCATTTCTGCATCTGTGGACCACTGAAAGCATGCCTTCTTCTTTGTCACATGAGTAATGAGGGACACCATTTTTGAAAGATTTTTAATAAATCTCTGATAAAAGTTGGCGAATCCTAAGAACCGTTGCACATCTTTTTGGGGATAGGCCAGTCAAGAATGGCTTGGATCTTGCTAGGATCCATGTTCAGCCCTTCAGGAGAGAGGATGTAACCCAAAAACTGCATATGGGTCTGTTCAAAATCAAATTTTTTCCAACTTAATGTATAATTTATTTTGTCGTAGTCATTCTAAAACTGTATGGACGTGATCCCGATGTTCTTGTAAGTTGGTAGAAAAGATAAGTATGTCATCAAGTTAAGCCACCACAAATTGATCTAACAAGTTTCTAAAAACATCATTTATGAAATGTTGGAAGGTAGCAGGTGCATTACAGAGTCCAAAGGGTAATGATGCCCAATGATATCATAATGCCCATATCTTGTCCGAAAAGCAGTCTTTCATTCATCTCCAGGTCGTTGATCGCTGTATAATTGTCGATGGTATCAAAAGTGTCCAATTTGTCCGCCGCAATATCTCAGTCCAAATAAAAATCGCTGATCGCCGCCATTAGTAGTAAAAAAAAAGAATAATAATTAAAATGCCATAAATCTATCGCCTATTTTGTAGACACTATACAAACCAATCAATATACTCTTATTGCAATTTTTTTTACCGAAAATATGTAGAAGAGTACATATCGGCCTAAACTGAGGAAAACATTTTTTTTTTTTTTTTAATTGGGATATTTATTATAGCAAAAAGGCACTGGAGATACAAAGTGGCACATTTATTGTGCCATGCTGGATTTATTATTAAGATTTTTTGATTGCAAGTACCCCTCTCATGATTCAATGTCAGGCATCTTGTAACATGTTTATACATTTATTTGTCCAGCCTCCCTTACTGTTACTGGAGAGATACCACAAGCTTCCTTAGCTTAAGTGTAAAATCTACATCAGCAGCTGAATTTATCAGCAAGATAGCGCCTGACTTTTTTTAGGTGATCCCAATACCCTACACCAGAAACACTGATGCCATTACTTGTGAATTGGCAAATACTGGATTAGTCCAAAAAAGACTACCAACAGCTCCGCTACCCATAGATCAAATTTTAGAATGTTAGACATTCAAACTTCAATATGTGCTTACATAGGTGTGCGCAAGGGGTGTGCCAGATGTGCCTGGGCACACCATAATCATCCCATACGGTACAGATTCCCTCTGCCCATGTCCGTGGCTGCTGCGGGGGATGTTTGAGGACCCCCTTCCTCTTTTCAATGAACACACTGAGTGATGGGTACCCATCACTCACTGTGTCCATTTATAACCGAAGCATAGTAAACTGTGCTTCAGTTTGTGAATGAACAGGAAGCCGCACAGCACAGAACACTTCCCATTCATTCACTGTCCACTGACCAAAGACAAATCTACCGATACCACTCACGGAATTCATCTCGGCACACACCCTGAAAAACAACAAGATTCTGGTACTCGGAGATTTCAACCTCTGGGCGAATTCCACCGAAGACCCCATCGCCACCACCTGCATCAATCAACTGGAAGACCTAGGGCTTCAACAACTAGTAAAGGCTCCCACACATGGGTCGGGTCACATCCTGGACCTCATCTTCAAGCAAAATACGGACATCAGCATTCAAGACAACATAGCGCTACCATGGTCAGACCACCACGCTATCAAATTTGAGATCGCCACCAACATCTCCCTGCAAAAACCAAACCCAGCAGCAACAACACACTGGATTAGATCGCAGAAGAAACTACATTCGGAAATCTTCAAAACCACACTAACACACAAAATGGGTACACTAAATCAAAACCACTCAACAGAACGAATACTCAGCTTCATAAACAAGGCACTTCTACAAACAGCAGACGCAGTCGCCCCGAAACATCGAGTACCCATCCGCAAGAAAAATTCTGGTTGGTTTAATGGCACGCTTACTCTACTGAAACGGGAACACAGAGGAGCAGAAAGAGCCTGGAGAAGAAACACCACAAAGGAAAATCACACAAACTACAGAATACTCACCAAGAGATATCATAAAGCAATTTTCACAGCAAAAAAAGAACATGTCTCAAACACCCTCTCAAAAGCCTTAAACCGACCACGGGAACTTTTCAAACTAGTCGCCCAGACTATGAACCCCACCTGCCTTGAGCCCCTAGGAAACGAAACTCAAGAATACTGCAACAAATTATCAGATTTTTTCATCAACAAAATAGACAACATTCAGAAAATAATTCAACAAAAAAAAAAACAACAACCAGCTCTACTCAACTCAACCCAGGTAAGGAATTTTACATCCACAGCGCACAAGCACCACATTTTTCACTTACCCCGATCACAACGGATGAAACCAAAAATGTCATCAAGAGCCTCCGAGACAGCACCTCGCCAAACGACATCATCCCCACAAAACTCTTGAAAGAATGCTCCGACATTCTGGCCCCCGCTATCACACACCTAGTAAATCAGTCGTTCAAAGAAGGATTGGTTCCGAATTCCCTCAAGCAAGGCATCATCAAACCATTACTAAAGAAACCCAACCTCGACCCCAAGGATCCGAACAATCGCAGACCGGTAACAAGCCTGAACACCATTTCCAAGATCATGGAGAAAGCAGTAGTACAACAGCTTCAACTTCATCTGGACACACACAAGCTCCTAGACCCACTACAATCGGGCTTCCGCCCAGGCCATGGCACAGAAACGGCACTTCTGAAAATATGGGATGATGCCCTAGAAGCAGCGGATGAGGGAGAATCGTGTCTTCTGGTATTGCTGGATCTCAGTGCGGCGTTCGACACAGTGGACCACAACATGCTTCTCAGCCGCCTCAAGGAAGTGGCAGGAGTTACAGATGGAGATCTGCCATGGTTCGCTTCCTTCTTAGGAAACCGGTCACAAACAGTGAAACTAGGAGCCTTCACTTCGGAAACTCGGGCAATCACTTATGGAGTCCCTCAAGGATCACCATTGTCACCAGTACTGTTCAACATTTACATCCGACCACTCTTCAAAATTATTAGCAAATTGGATCTGTGCTTCCACTCATACGCGGACGACACTCAACTGTACTTCCGGATCACCGGACAAAAAGACCAATACCAGGAACTAGGAAAATGTCTCACATTGATAGATGACTGGATGACCACTAGCTCCCTCAAACTAAATGGATCAAAAACAGAATTACTGCTCCTCGACGCAAACTCAAGGAAAAAGACGAAGACCCCTTGGACACCACCAACCATCTTGGGACAGACCATCCTTCCAAGCAACAAAGCCAAAAGCCTCGGAGTAATCTTTGATTCAGAGATGACAATGGAGGCACAAATAGGATCCGTAATCAGCGGATCC
Organism: Lithobates sylvaticus; assembly: GCA_028564925.1. Taxonomy (NCBI): domain Eukaryota; kingdom Metazoa; phylum Chordata; class Amphibia; order Anura; family Ranidae; genus Lithobates; species Lithobates sylvaticus. Next base: position 416,016,864 of record CM053028.1, read on the forward strand.
CACCATCTCCTTCGCATGCTACGCAGACTCATCCCCTTCATCCCGGAAAAGGAAAAAGCGGTAGTAGTAGGAACGATCATCAATTCACGGCTCGACTACGCAAACTCACTCTACATAGGATTACCGGATTACCAGATTGCGCGCCTTCAAATTGTCCAAAACACAGCAGCAAGAATAGTCACTGGAAAGAAACCCTGGGAATCCATCTCCCCATCCCTAAGGATGCTCCATTGGCTCAAGGTAAAAGACAGGATCACATTCAAGACCCTCTGCCTCACCCACAAATGTACACAAGGAAATGCGCCTCAATACCTTTGTGAGAAAATAGAAAAATACATACCGAATCGCAGACTTCGATCAACAAACCAAAATCGCCTTCTCATCCCCAAAGCCCGCTACAAATCGAAGGGAGAACGAAGATTCGCAGTACAGGGACCCCGGCTATGGAATGCTCTACCAAACAACATCCGCATGGAAGAAAACCATCAGGCCTTCAGGAAAAAACTCAAGACCCACCTCTTCTAATACATGGCATCCCAACATGAGCAGTCAAGCGCCTCGAGGCGATTCAGTTCGCAGTTGCAGCGCTATACAAATCATTCATTCATTCATTCATTCATTCAGTTTCTGCCTTACTGATACCTCCACTGCTCTACTGACACCATCTACTGTTCTACTGTCACTGTCCACTGTCATATATGTACTGTGCATACACACATGTGTACTTGAGCTTTGGGGTGCACAACCTAATGCAATAGGCTGTGCACACCTATGTGTACTTATATAGTGTTTGACGCTATCTTAATAATTATGTTGTTTATTATAGAGACAGAATGTTATTGCTAGTGTTATAACATAATAATGTGTAGGTTTTGATACAACAAATATAATATAAGTAAATGTTTCATTGTGATAGGTGAGAATGTTCTCAGAGCTACCCTTTTATCAAAATGCCTTCAAAGTACAAAAAGAAAGCTCTCCATTATTTTGAGGCAGCTTTTAATAAAAGTGCATAATGTCTTTACTACAACTGAAGTGAAAGCCCACTAAGATTAAAATTGCATATGTTATTAAAATGATTAAATTACTTTTTAGCTTTGGAGTGGAAAATGCAACACTGAATTCAGACAAGATTCATTTGAAACATTCAACTTGCCTTTATAAAAATGTAAATTAAAATTATGATATTTGAATGGTGAGTAGAGTTGAGCGGACACCTGGATGTTCGGGTTCGGCGGGTTCTGCCGAACTTCGGAAAAAAGTCTGGGTTCGGGACCGAACTTGACCCGAACTTGACCCCGATCTCTGAACCCCATTGAAGTCAATGGGGACCTGGACTTTTGAACACTAAAATGGCTGTAAAAAAGTCATGGAAAGGGCTAGAGGGCTGCAAATGGCAACAAAATGTTGTTAAGAGCATGGCAAGTGATCTGCAAACAAATGTGGATAGGGAAATAACTTAAAATAACATAAAAAAAAAAAAAAAATGCTGGAGGCCCCCTTCTCAGCAGAAGAGGTACAGGAAGTCATTAAGAACCTCAGAAACTCAACGGCACGATGCCGCACATATGGTGGGAATACCCCAGAATACGCACTTTCTGGAAAAAAATTATTCAATTTAATGGATAAGATAGTGGGAAAATAAAATACTTGGAAATTAAAAAAAAAATGAAAAAATTATAATCTTGACCTAGGAGGACGAAATTCAAATGGAGTAGGAGGTTGAGGTGGCGGTGGATGTGGTGGTGGAGGAGGACGAGGTAGCCAACACTGGTTCAAAAATACAACAATGTCTGGGTAAAGCTAGTGGTGAATGATGTGTCGAATTCTGTCCCCCGTCGCATAGTGTCCGCCCTGTATTGCGCTTGCTCAGTACGTAGGACAAGGGGATTTTGAAACTCTCCAAAGACGATGCGCGGTGACTCCAGGTTCAAGCCACATCATCCGAGGTTGAAGCCTAGCCAAGCGAGACTGTGAGGGGTCCTGTTACTATGTGCTACTTTATGTCCACTTGGATGGTCGGGCTTGAACCTGCACTCACTGTGCAGGCGACGTTCATCTTTGGAGATTTTGTGAATCTCCTTGTCCTCCGTACTGCGCAAGCACTGCTCCTGCGCAGTAAGTGGCCGGACAATATCCGATAGCAAGACAGTTTTCGTCAGAACACCGGTATATGTGTCTATTCTGCACAAAGTACGGCCAAGTCCTGTGGGATCCATGCCTGGTTCATTTTAATGAACGTGAGCTTGTCCACATTGGCTCTGGATAGGCGGCTGCGTTTGTCTGTGATAACGCCCCCTGCCGTGCTAAATACACGTTCAGATAATACACTGGCGGCAGGGCAGGCCAGCACCTCCAAGGCGTAAAGGGCAAGCTCAGGCCATGTGCCCAATTTGGAGACCCAGAAGTTGAAGGGGGCAGACCCGTCATGCAGTACGTGTAGGCGTGTGCACACATACTGCTCCACCATGTTGGTGAAATGCTGCCTCCTGCTAAGACGTTCCATCTCATCTGGTGGTGCTGGTTGTTGTGGCATGCTGACAAAGCTTTTCCACATTCCGGCCATGCTAACCCTGCCTTCCGAGGTGCTGGTGGTGACCTGGCTGCGTTGGCGACCTCTTCCTCCTCCTCTGCCTTCGCCTTGTGCTTCCACCGTACCCCCGCTTCCAAGTGGGAATGCCACCAGCAGCGCGTCTACCAGCGTGCGCTTGTACTCGCACATCTTACGATCACGCTCCAGTGAGGTAATTAAGGATGGCACGTTGTCCTTGTAACAGGGATCCAGCAGGGTGGCCACCCAATAATCAGCACCAGTTAAAATGTGGGCAACTCGGCGGTCGTTGCGGAGACACTGCAGCATGTAATCGCTCATGTGTGCCAGGCTGCCCAGAGGCAAGGAAAATCTGTCCTCTGTGGGAGGTGTATCGTCTGTGTCCTCTGTATCCCCCCAGCCACGCACCAGTGATGGACATGAACCCTCTTCCTCCTCCTCATCCTGTGCCACATCCTCTTCCATCATCGCCTGAAGAGTTTTTTCAAGGAGGTATAGAACAGGGATTGTAACGCTGAGAACGGCGTCATCGGCACTGGCCATGTTGGTGGAGTACTCGAAACAGCGCAACAAGGCACACAGGTCTCGCATGGAGGCCCAGTTATTGGCGGTGAAATGGTGCTATTCCGCAGAGCGACTCACGCATGCGTGCTGCAGCTGACACTCCACTATCGCCTGCTGCTGCTCGCACAGTCTGGCAAGCATGTGCAAGGTGGAGTTCCACCTTGTGGGCACGTCACATATGAGACAGTAAGCGGGAAGGCCGAAGTTACGCTGCAGCGCTGACAGGCGAGCAGCAGCAGGGTGAGAACGCCGAAAGTGCGCACAGACGGCCCGCACTTTCTGCAGCAGCTCTGGCATATCGGGGTAATTCTTAAGGAACCTCTGGACCACCAAGTTCAGCACATGCGCCAGGCAAGGGATGTGCGTCAAACCAGCAAGGCCCAGAGCTGCTACGAGATTTCGCCCATTATCGCATACCACCAGGCCGGGCTTGAGGCTCACTGCCACCAACCACTCATCAGTCTGTTGTTCCATGTCCCTCCACAACTCCTGCATGGTGTGGGGTTTTTCCCCGGAACAGGAAAGTTTTAAAACTGTCTGCTGTCGTTTGGCCCTGGCTGTGCTGAAGTTGGTGGTGAAGGTGTTACGCTGACCGGATGAGGAGGCGGTAGAGGATGAGGAGGCGGAGTAGGAGGAGTTAGCAACAGGAGGCAAACTGAAGTGCCCTGCAATCCTCGGTGGTGGAAGGACATGCGCCAAACTGCTATCCGCCTCAGGCCCAGCCGCCACTACATTTACCCAGTGTGCTGTTAGGGAGATATAACGTCCCTGACCGTGCTTACTGGTCCACGCATCCGTAGTTAGGTGGACCTTGCCACAGATGGCGTTGCGCAGTGCACACCTGATTTTGTCCCCCACTTGGTTGTGCAGGGAAGGGATAGCTCGTCTGGAAAAGTAGTGGCGGCTGGGCACAACGTACTGTGGGACACACAATGACATCAGCCTTTTAAAACTCTGCGTCTCCACCAGACGGAATGACAGCATTTCAAAGGCGAGGAATTTAGAAATGCTGGCATTCAGGGCCAGGAATCGCGGGTGGCTAGGGGGGTACTTCCTCTTCCGCTCCAGTGTTTGGGAAATAGAGAGCTGAAAGCTTCCATGGGACATTGTGGAGATGGTTGGTGACCCAGGTGGTAGTTTTGCTGGCAGATACTCTGTTTGCGGGTTGGCAGGTGTCACTGTCACTACAGAGGTGGATGAAGAGGCCGAGACTGCAGCAGAAGAGGAAGCAGGAGGAGCCAGAGACCTTTCTTGTTTTTTGCGGTGTCTACTCCACTGCATCTCGTGCTTTGCACTTAGATGCCTGGTCATGCAGATTGTGCTCAGGTTGAGAACATTTATGCCTCGCTTCAAGCTCTGATTGTACAGCGTGCAAACCACTCGTGTCTTGTCATCAGCACATTGTCTGAAGAACTGCCACGCTAGGGAACTCCTTGGACCTGGCTTTGGTGTGCTTGGTCCCTTGCTGCGTTGGGCAGTAGCAGACGTACTGTCTAGGGGACGGACGCTCCGCTTTTGCACCCTGCTCCCTCTTCTGCTGTGCTGGTGGCTCTGTGCGACCACCACCTCTTCCTCTGAACTACACTGGTCACCTGCATGATGTTGATTACATGTGGGGTCAAGGACCTCATCGTCCTCCACATCATCTTCCACACAGTCTTCACCCCTGCCCTCCTTGTCGGTCTGCACAATGGCGAAAGCAGCAGCAGTTGGCACCTGTGTTTCCTCATCATCCGAGACGTGCTGGATGGTCCTCCCATGTACTCATCATGAAACATAAGTGGTTGGGCATCGGTGCACACAATCTCTTCCACTTCTGGGGCAGGGCTAGGTGGATGGCCCTGGGAAACCCTGCTCACAGAGTCATCAAAAAGCAGAAGAGACTGCTGCATGATTTGGGGCTCAGACTGTTTGGCTGATTTGCAAGGGGGTGAGGTGAAAGACTGATGGACATCAGCTGCAGGTGCCAACTCTGAACTTTCATCAGGAGACTGGGTGGGAGACAATGTGAAGGAACCAGAGGCACTGTCAACCCAATCTACTATCGCCTGTACTTGTCCTGGCCTCAACATTCGTACAGCCTCATTAGGCGCGCCAAAATACCGCTGCAGGCTCTGTCGCCTACTCGCACCTGAGGAAGGTGTTTCACTAGTGCGTGTAGCTGGCACAGATCGACCACATCCTCTCCCTGCAACAGGAGCGCCACCAGCAGCACTACGACCCGGGGCCACGTTCCCTTTTTGATGATCTCCTCATATTTTCAAAATTTATGATCTCGCCCTAAATGGGTGTTTTTGTCAATAGCAGAATACACGTACAGTGTCTAAAGCGTTTATGAAAACGCAGAAAATGCTATTGGAAAGAAAAAAAACACTGCAAAATTAAATTTTTTTGCAATGTTTTTCCAATATCAGAATACACGGATAGTGTCTAAAGCGTTTATGAAAATGCAGAAAATGCTATTGGGAAGAAAAAAAACACTGCAAAATTAAATTTTTTTGCAATGTTTTTCCAATATCAGAATACACGGATAGAGTCTAAAGCGTTTATGAAAACGCAGAAAATGCTATTGGGAAGAAAAAAAACACTGCAAAATTAAATTTTTTTGCAATGTTTTTCCAATATCAGAATACACGGATAGTGTCTAAAGCATTTATGAAAACGCAGAAAATGCTATTGGGAAGAAAAAAAACACAGCAAAATTTAATTTTTTTGCAATGTTTTTCCAATATCAGAATACACGGATAGTGTCTAAAGCGTTTATGAAAACGCAGAAAATGCTATTGGGAAGAAAAAAACACAGCAAAATTAAATTTTTTTGCAATGTTTTTCCAATATCAGAATACACGGACAGTATCTAAAGCGTGTATGAACACGCAGAAAATGCTATTGGGAAAAAAAAAAAACACAGCAAAATAAAAATTTTTTGCAATGTTTTTCCAATAGCAGAATACACACAGACTATGGTGTATCTCTTACTATATGCAGTGTTGGTCCTAATGGTGCACTGAGCTTGCAGGTAAAACTTTTATATTTTGTCTGGCATTGGCCTCATGGCACTGTTAAAAGACTGTGCACTGCACCCCAGCCAGGGTACAATTGATTTAGGAATCTCTTCAATAATTCTCTCTGCCTCTTTCTTTTCCTTAATAAAGAAACTCCCTACTCTACTCTAGCTATCTAGATTGCTCACTGATCTAACTAATTTGAAGAAAATTAAAGTAATGTGGACTGACTGACTGACTGACTTTATCACACTAACTCCTAAAATCCTCTCTCTTAGCAGCACAGAAACCTGTCTATAGCAGAATGACGCTGTGTGCTGTGTGTCTGCACTATATATAGAGGCAGGGTCACATGCTGCACTGCCCAATCACAGCCATGCCATTAGTAGGCATGGCTGTGATGGCTTCTAAGGGCACACTAGTGAAACTAGCGTCGATTGGCTGCCCTGCAGCTGTTAAAAAGGCGCCAATACATTGCCGAACACCGGACCCAAACCCGAACTTACAGCCAATAGTTCGGGTTCGGGTCCGGGCCCCGGACACCCAAAAGTCTGGTACGGACCCGAACTTTACAGTTTGGGTTCGCTCAACCCTAATGGTGAGCAATAATAGTACATGGTTAAGTAACAGCAACACGTAGAGTGTATTAATGTTATTTTGGAAAAAAACAAACAAACAAAAAAAAAAAAAACAGCAACATGAAATATAATAAATGTACATAGAAAATTGCACAACACTTAGTCGGGTCATACGTTACAGTAGCGCAGTGATCCCACTATTTTGCTCCAGGTTCTATTATCTTCTGGGTCCCCGACAGCCAGACATGTCACACTTGCACAATCTCTATCAATAACCAGCCAGTGGATGTATTTTCTTGGTTTCATTGCTGTTTAAACTAGAATGGAGTGTAGAGAAACTCTAGAATATGGGATACTCCAGAATTTAGTGCACATTTAGATTTAGCCCACATTTAGAGTCTTTCTATTCTGTCTATTCTTTTCAGGGAGGGAGAGATTAAAGGCACAAGCACTTCTGGGATTCCAAGCAGGGTAAATCCCTCTTTAGCAGGACTGACAAAGTCACTCTAAAGCGTTTATGAAAACGCAGAAAATGCTATTGGGAAGAAAAAAACACAGCAAAATTAATTTTTTTTGCAATGTTTTTCCAATATCAGAATACACGGACAGTATCTAAAGCGTGTATGAACACGCAGAAAATGCTATTGGGGAAAAAAAAAAAACACAGCAAAATAAAATTTTTTTGCAATGTTTTTCCAATAGCAGAATACACACAGACTATGGTGTATCTCTTACTATATGCAGTGTTGGTCCTAATGGTGCACTGAGCTTGCAGGTAAAACTTTTATATTTTGTCTGGCATTGGCCTCATGGCACTGTTAAAAGACTGTGCACTGCACCCCAGCCAGGGTACAATTGATTTAGGAATCTCTTCAATAATTCTCTCTGCCTCTTTCTTTTCCTTAATAAAGAAACTCCCTACTCTACTCTAGCTATCTAGATTGCTCACTGATCTAACTAATTTGAAGAAAATTAAAGTAATGTGGACTGACTGACTGACTGACTTTATCACACTAACTCCTAAAATCCTCTCTCTTAGCAGCACAGAAACCTGTCTATAGCAGAATGACGCTGTGTGCTGTGTGTCTGCACTATATATAGAGGCAGGGTCACATGCTGCACTGCCCAATCACAGCCATGCCATTAGTAGGCATGGCTGTGATGGCTTCTAAGGGCACACTAGTGAAACTAGCGTCGATTGGCTGCCCTGCAGCTGTTAAAAAGGCGCCAATACATTGCCGAACACCGGACCCAAACCCGAACTTACAGCCAATAGTTCGGGTTCGGGTCCGGGCCCCGGACACCCAAAAGTCCGGTACGGACCCGAACTTTACAGTTTGGGTTCGCTCAACCCTAATGGTGAGCAATAATAGTACATGGTTAAGTAACAGCAACACGTAGAGTGTATTAATGTTATTTTGGAAAAAAACAAACAAACAAAAAAAAAAAACAGCAACATGAAATATAATAAATGTACATAGAAAATTGCACAACACTTAGTCGGGTCATACGTTACAGTAGCGCAGTGATCCCACTATTTTGCTCCAGGTTCTATTATCTTCTGGGTCCCCGACAGCCAGACATGTCACACTTGCACAATCTCTATCAATAACCAGCCAGTGGATGTATTTTCTTGGTTTCATTGCTGTTTAAACTAGAATGGAGTGTAGAGAAACTCTAGAATATGGGATACTCCAGAATTTAGTGCACATTTAGATTTAGCCCACATTTAGAGTCTTTCTATTCTGTCTATTCTTTTCAGGGAGGGAGAGATTAAAGGCACAAGCACTTCTGGGATTCCAAGCAGGGTAAATCCCTCTTTAGCAGGACTGACAAAGTCACTCAAATGATTAAACAGAAGAAAGTCACTAGGACCCCACTTCTAGTACTCTGCTCACTGTGTCTCCAGGTACTTGGATTCCTTCTGTTCAATATTGGATATACACTGTACTGTGAATCTCCAGGCCATATCCTCAGTGCGCCCCATTTTCTTGACTCAAAACTGCTTTCAGGAGGAAGTAGGTCCCCAGCTACCCCTGAGCTGGGACCTTGGTGAACTCTCTGTAGACTTCCGCTAACCTGCCCAGAAGGGCAGCCGCCCCCCAGGCTGGGATCTCCCCCTTCAGGACAAGAGCTCATAACTTTTCAAGCCCAGGGTCAGCCTGTTTCAGCCCCTATATTTTAGAACCTACTGGAATACTGCTCCATTGTTTACAAAGCAGCCAAAAACTAAATTTGCCTGAACCTCTGCCTAGCAACATATTCTAGAAGGGTGCTACATTACTAAGCAGTGTGAGGTTGCATTTTGCTTCAGGGATAATACATTTTGTAGAAAAAAGACAGAGTTTTTCTTTCAATTAGTTAAAACGTAGTAAGTAAATTAAAGTGAAAATAAATTTATATGGATTACTACACTGTTCATATCATCACTGTTCTTTTGCTTACCCTGTGGGAATGATATATTTTTTCTATACAAGTCAGAATTTGTGGAAGACTGAGGTGGATGCTCATGGAGTATTAGCAATCCACAACACTTTTATACCACTTTGCTACCATGTGTGCCTTGTTCAGAATTCCCATCATCCCTGGCATTCCATCTGCTCCAGTTAACAACATCCTGCTGTCTGTAGTGACCAGTCACCAGAAGGGATTTCCCAACAGGCCATACTGAAAGAATGACAGGACTGCCTAATTTAATATAAAATTGTCTAAATAGGTATTTTTTATTATACAGTAAACAGACAAACCAATAGGTATACAAAGAATTATATTAAGAAACTTTTAAATAATCTAATATTAGCAGTCCAAGTACATTAGCTAATGTGGGGCACCTCACTACTTTTCTATCTCCAGGGTTTACTAGTAGTAACGAGTGCTCATGAGCAGGCCACATCTTGCTTTAATCCCGCAAATGCTTCTTATCTTCTGTTGTTTCTGCTGCTGAAGCTCTTGTGGCCTATCTGAGGACTTCTGATGTGGAGCAAGGGAGTGGATGCCCTCTGCCAGCCTGCCTACCTGCCTGTTATATAAGCAGATGCAGAATAGATACACCGCCATCACCATCATAATTACCCTTCACCACTAAATAACATAGCTACTAGCTGTGTAACAGAATGTTTTTCACATTTATTATCAACCATTCAACCATCATTGGTTCTGTTTCAGTGCTTTTTCACAGCTGATGGTGCTATCATCCTCCACCACAAAATTATTCTCTGTTTTTTATTAATAGCTCGTCTAAATGGATTTTTCCATTGCAATCTTAATGTATGTGTAAACCCTCACCTTGAAAAACAATACATTCAGTAAACACACAATACATTCAGTAAACATACAAATGAAAGGCAATATATTTGTGTGTGTGTATGTGTATATATATATACATACTATATATATATATATATATATATATATATGTATGTGTATATATATATATATATATATATATATATATATATATATATAAATTCCTTCTCCCTTTTTTCAGGTTGAGTGCACACTGTGTGCACACTGTGTGCGGATGCATCTCACAGCAGGGGTCCGGTCCGTCCCTATTCTCTGTTTCAGGGATGAATCAGGCCTGAATTTTTGCCTGAATTTGGACTTGAAACAGAGCCAAAGATGCACAGAACCCTTGTGAAATCTGTTCCGCAGCCACCCTACAGATGCGTCAACTGACTCCATTGAGAGGCGGTCACACTCTCTTGTCATGTGAATTGAATGCGGGGAAAACCCCAGCCTGTGAACCCAGCCTCAAGGTGATCACATACCCTATGTTCTTGGCTGCTTAAGAAGCTCAGAGATCTATGGGAGGAGAAACAGCAGCACACTGATTTTTCAGTGAATGGCTATGCAGGGGCGGGACATGTCAGGACATGTCTGGTCTTTGTAGGAGAGCAGGCACAGCTAGACAATGGAGCAGGTTGTGCCCTCATGGCTAGTGTGGTCTGTTGTTGATAGGAAAGCAGAGGGACAGCAAGGGACACCAGGGATTTCACACAAATGATGCAATACAAAGAAAACAAGATACTTTTTCATACAAATACATTGTACAGCAGGCACATATCAAGAATATAAAAAGTTGGGTTTATATCATCCTTAATCACTTGATGCCCGTGCTATTACCAAAAGATGGCTACAGCATGAGCTTACATTGCCAGGAGGGCATACATGAACGTCCCTCCATGCTCGCACTGCCTGCACGCCCCCTGCAGCGTGCACTCTGAGATCACAGAGTCTGTGGGACTGGCCTGATCATGGCCCTTTACCACATGATCAGCTGTCAGCCAATGACAGCTGATCACATGATGTAAACAGAAGCTGGTAATCAGCTTTTTCTTTTCTGCTGACGCTGACAGTGTGAGGAGAAAAAATAAAGCCTATTGCCAGCTTCTGTAAAAGGGACATTGGTCCCACACAGTCACCAGCATGCTGATAACCAGTGCCCACCAATGCTCCTAACCAGTGCCACCTACCAGTGTCCATTAGTACTGCTAAACAGTGCCCGCTTGTGCCACCTATCAGTACCCATCGGTGCTGCCTATCATTGCCTATCAGTGCCACCTATCAGTGCCACCTTGCAGTGCCCATCAGTGCCTATCAGTGCAGCCTCATCAGAGTACATCAATGAAGGAGAAAAATTACCTGTTTGCAACATTTTATAACAAACTATAAAAACATTTATTTTTTCAAAATTTTTTGTATGTTTAGCAAAGAATAAAAAACCCAGTGGTGAATAAATACCACCAAAAGAAAGCTCTATGTGTGTGAAAAAAATAATAAAAATGTCATATAAGTACAGTGTAGCCTGACTGTGCAATTGTCATTCAAGGAGTGACAGCACTAAAAGCTGAAAAATGGTTTGGGCAGGCAAGGGGTATATGTGCCCAGTAAGCAAGTGGTTAAGCTTTTTCAAGAGAAAAGTGGCAAAAGCAATAAAACAGAGAAAAGGGGGCCCTGTTAGGACATTAAATGGACACTGTCAATTTTTTTTTAACTCTTTATTTTTAAATATTCAAGAACTTTACAGAGAAGAAGGCATACAAGACACAATGGTCTAATTATACCTTTCAATTTAAACAGGCAATAGCTACAGTCAGACAGTCGGACAGATAAACCCCTTAATATTTAAATTTACCAACAAATTGCAAGATGTAGATATTACCTGGTAAACCGGCTAACACTAACAATGTGTCAGTACCAAAGAGTTCTAAATCTCAGGTCACTGGAGACTAAAATCTAGGTGACTTTGCTGATTGTTTAATTATATAATGTACATATGTCAAAAATGTTTCTGACAGTAATGGCCTTAATAAATATTCATGAGGAAAGTGGCAGACAAAAGACACTCAACACTAATTTGTATTTATAAATAAAAAATACAATCTAACAGTCAGGCCTCAGTGAGCGGTTATGTCATATTCATCATTCATGTCGATAGCTGTCATCTTCAGAAATATGTTGTTCGTTATTTGTCTGTCCAGTGCATCTTGTCTTTTGAGTCTATGCTTGGAACTTGCAAGAACATTGGTGTTGATTAGGGATGAGCCGAACACCCCCCCGTTCGGCTCGCACCAGAACCCGCGAACGGACCTAAAGTCCGTGCGAGCTTTAGAACCCTATTAGTTATAATGGATGCGAACGTTCGAAATTAAAAGTGCTCATTTTAAAGGCTAATATGCATGTTAATGTCATAAAAAGTGTTTGGGGACCTGGGTCCTGCCCCAGGGGACATGTATCAATGCAAAAATTTTTTTTTAAAAACGGCCGTTTTTTTCAGGAGCAGTGATTTTAATAATGCTTAAATTGAAACAATAAAAGTGTAATATTCCTTTAAATTTCGTACCTGGGGGGTGTCTATAGTATGCCTGTGAAGGGGCGCATGTTTCCCGTGTTTAGAACTGTCTCTGCGCAAAGTGTCATTTTTGAAAGTAAAAAAGCTATTTAAAATCACTCGCGGCTAATGTTAATTCACGGCTCCCGTAACACAGAGAACAGTGATTCATTGAAACTCATTCATAAAAAAAAGTCATTGATAAAAAAAAAAAAAAAATGAAAAAAAAAAAGCGTAGGGGTCCCCCCAAATTCAATAACCAGGCCCTTCAGGTCTGGGATGGATATTAAGGGGGATCCCAGCCAAAAAAAAAAAAAAAAAATGGCGTAGGGTCCCCCTCAAAATCCATACCAGACCCTTGAGGTCTGGTATGGATTTTAAGGGGAACCCAAGCCAAAAAAAAAAATGGCGTGGGGTCCCCCTCAAAATCCATACCAGAACCTTATCCGAGCACGCAACCTGGCAGGCCGCAGGAAAAGAGGGGGGGACGAGAGCGGCCCCCCCTCTCGCCTGAACCGTACCAGGCCACATGCCCTCAACATTGGGAGGATGCTTTGGGGGTCTAAGACCCCTAAAGCACCTTGTCCCCATGTTGATTAGGACAAGGGCCTCTTCCCCACAACCCTGGCCGGTGGTTGTGGGGGTCTGCTGGGGCGGGGGGCTTATCGGAATCTGGAAGCCCCCTTTAACAAGGGGACCCCCAGATCCCGGCCCCCCCCCTGTGTGAAATGGTAAGGGGGTACAAAAGTACCCCTACCATTTCACCAAAAAAGTGGCAAAAATGGTAAAAATGACAGGAGACAGTCTTTGACAATTCCTTTATTAAAATCTTCTTTCTTCTTTCTTCATCCTTCGGATTCTTCATCTTCTCCTTCCTTCATCTTCTTCCATCTTCTTCTTCCATTTTCTTCTTCCTCCGATCCGCTTCTTCTTGCGCTGGTCTTCTCGTCCTTCTCGTCCGGCATCTTCTTCCGTCGGCGTCGGCGTCGGTGTCGGTGTCTTCTTGGGCCGCTCCGCGCAATGGGAGGCTCCCGCTGTGTGAGGCTCCGCTCCATCTGACAGGTCTTTTAAAACGGAGGGCACCTGGTGACCCCGCCCCCCTCTGACGTCATGGGGAAAGCCATCATGGAATTCCCCATGACGTCCCTGTGCGTCAGAGGGGGCGGGGTCACCAGGTGCCCTCCATTATAAAAGACCTGTCAGATGGAGCGGAGCCTCACACAGCGGGAGCCTCCCATTGCGCGGAGCGGCCCAAGAAGACACCGACGCCGACGCCGACGGAAGAAGATGCCGGACGAGAAGGACGAGAAGACCAGCGCAAGAAGAAGCGGATCGGAGGAAGAAGAAAATGGAAGAAGAAGATGGAAGAAGATGAAGGAAGGAGAAGATGAAGAATCCGAAGGATGAAGAAAGAAGAAAGAAGATTTTAATAAAGGAATTGTCAAAGACTGTCTCCTGTCATTTTTACCATTTTTGCCACTTTTTTGGTGAAATGGTAGGGGTACTTTTGTACCCCCTTACCATTTCACACAGGGGGGGGGCCGGGATCTGGGGGTCCCCTTGTTAAAGGGGGCTTCCAGATTCCGATAAGCCCCCCGCCCGCAGACCCCCACAACCACCGGCCAGGGTTGTGGGGAAGAGGCCCTTGTCCTAATCAACATGGGGACAAGGTGCTTTAGGGGTCTTAGACCCCCAAAGCATCCTCCCAATGTTGAGGGCATGTGGCCTGGTACGGTTCAGGCGAGAGGGGGGGCCGCTCTCGTCCCCCCCTCTTTTCCTGCGGCCTGCCAGGTTGCGTGCTCGGATAAGGGTCTGGTATGGATTTTGAGGGGGACCCCACGCCATTTTTTTTGGCTAGGGTTCCCCTTAAAATCCATACCAGACCTCAAGGGTCTGGTATGGATTTTGAGGGGGACCCTACGCCATTTTTTTTTTTTTTTTTTTGGCTGGGATCCCCCTTAATATCCATCCCAGACCTGAAGGGCCTGGTTATTGAATTTGGGGGGACCCCTACGCTTTTTTTTTTGTTTTTTATTAATGAATGACAGCTCTCTGTGTTACAGGAGCCATCAATTCATTAGCCGCGAGTGATTTAAATAGCTTTCTTCCTGCAAAAATGACACTTTTTTGCAGGGAAAGTTCTAAGCACAGGAAACCTGCCCTCCTTCACAGGCTACCTATAGACACCCCCCAGATGTGATACTGCAATGCTGTTCTAACAGCATGCACACACATATCCCCAGAAATAAAGCACATATTGTTGTCAGCAGTCAGCAGCACACTGACACGCTGACACTGTGAGTGAAACATAATATGCGAGGCCGCCGCCGCGGCGGCCTCTTATACCGTGGGGCGTGTATTAAAGCCCCTGAGCTATAATTGGCTACAGGCATCCTGCCTGTAGCCAATTATGGCTCTCCTCGCTGCCGGCGCTGTGATTGGCCAAGCATGCGGGGTCACAGTGCATGCTTGGCCAATCATCAGCCAGCATTGCACTGCGCGGGCCGCAATGCATTGCGGGGCCGCTCGCATCACACGAATTTGATGCGAGCGGCCCCAATAGTTCTGGGCTCGCCGAGCGAGCGAACACCCGGTGCTCGATTCGAACATGGGTTCGAATCGAACACCGGGCTCATCCTTAGTGTTGATGCTCTCAGACAACAATCTACCTGATCATTTGATATTAGAGGAAGACTTCTGCTTGGTTCGCTAACACGATTAAATTGAGTAGGGATTATTCACTTAGTAAAATGAATGTTTACTGGGAAAGTGAGTGCTAGTAAATATGATGAACCAATGTTCAGTTTGAATGCCCAATCACATGCAAGGGAATTTTTTTTTTTAATTTGTATTTTTGCTAGCAAATAAATGGTTGATTTAAGTAAGGAACACTTTCTCTAACTTACTGATATTTCCTTTGTAAATTAGAGAAAGTGTTTGAATTTTTATTATGTTTCCCTCTCACTCTACCAAAGCATACTGCTAAAACTTTCAAAACGTTGTGTGTGTTGTCTGTGGTGGAAGTAAATTGTAAAAGGATATATGAATACGATAGTTGGACGGTTTCCAGAAACAGACAAATTTCTCACAAAAGAAGGAAAGAAAGTGGCTCTGTCATTAGATGATAATTGCGCCTCCTTCCAGCGCTCACCCATCAGACACCCTGGGGCTTCTGGCTAGCAGTGGGGACATTCATGCGTCCCTGATAATGAGGAGGGAGGTTTATGTCCATCCTCACTTCCTGTCCACGCTTCATAGCGTGTGACTGATGGCGCCGACGCACCATTACCGCCATTACCGCCCCTTGAGGCCGGTGTGCATACTCGCTTTCAGGGACGCTCGGACCGGTAGTGATGTCAGGGGTTTAGCTCCGACCCTTCGCTTCCGGTGGGATCGTGGACATAAAAGACGGCGGTCATGGCTTAATGCCGACACACGCATCTTAATGTCCGAGGTGTAGTACACTACACATTGCTGCCGTGTCTTTGTCATCAAGGGATTGACTATAATCCATGTACCTATGGTTAAAGGTAAGGGTATTTAATTTAAAACATTGAGGCTTTACTTGTTAGCCATGTGGAGGCTGGGAGGGTACATTAGAGCATCGCTACATATACTACAGTTTTGATGCTATATAGTTGGGATGCGGCGTAATATCATATGCACCCCACTGGTGCCATATTAAAGAGGAAATTAAGAGAGATTAAAAAAAATAAACCCTGCAAGGCAAAGGCATAATGAGCTAGTATGCATAGCATACTAGCTCATTATGAATAACTTACCTGAGAACGAAGCTCCCGAAGCAGTCCTCCTTCTTCATCTCCGCCGCTGCCATGTATCCCGGAGTGATTTCCGGGTCTCGCGGCTCCGGCGCTGTGATTGGCAGGAGCCGCGATGACGTCACTCTGGCGCATGCGCGCAGGAACCGTCATTGACGGCATGTTAGCCTTTGCCTGCAGTGTTCCCAGTGCGCTTGTGTGGTTGTCTACGGCGCGTATGCGCCATAGACAGCGGTGCCCTTTTTTTGTGAAATATCTCCTTAACCGTTGTTTCTTGTTACAGCATTCAGAGATTCAACTTAACTTCAATACCGGGCACTTTCACCCCCTTCCTGCTCAGGCCAATTTTCAACTTTCAGTGCTGTAGAAGCACTTTACCTAAATGAAATGGGACCTGATTTGTTTTTTCTTCCTCTGGATCAACTGTGGGTATTGGATAGTGTATATGGAGGTTTTCTATTCACAGTTGAACTCATTAGTAACCCAAAAATAGTACAGATTGGGAGACTGCATATTCAATCACAAGATCTCCCATCAATCGGCATAATTTAATAGAAAAATTGGAAAGCAATTGAAATTGCTATTTATTTCTTCCTGGAGTCCAAAGTAATCTATGTATTAGCCTAGGACAAATATGCCTTTTTGCAACAGACTCTCACAACATAGTCAGGAAAAGCAACAAGGTCATTGCTGATATGCCCACAGTATATATACACGTCGGTACTTTGACGTTAAATATATGGGTTTTAGCAGCAGATAGCTGCCATAACCCCGGTATCTTTTTAAACAGTGGATGGTCCACTTTCACATAAAAGTGGAATAAAAAAACCTTCTGCCTTTAGAACCAATTTAAGTAACATTGTTATTATGCTGCTAGGTTCTGCAGTTTCAGGACTCATGCATATGTATGTATTAATCTGTACACCCATGCGAAGGGTCTTCTTTAATTGTGCAGGATGCACAGGTGTTCCAATCAGCTTTGTGCAGACACCCTTTTCAAATCAATGACAGACAGCTGCCTGCATGGACTTGCATAGATCTCCAAGAGCATCCCACAGTGCATATTCATGTGGGTCTGATGCATACTGTAGATCAGTGTTTCTTAACTCTAGTCCTTAAGGTGCCTCAACAGGTCCTGCTTCCAACAGGAGCTGTGGTGTTTCCATCACCAGCCCTGTCTTTATGCTAACCCCAATCCCCCGGCATCTGACGTCTCCGGCGGATTGCGGTTGCGATGACCCCATTGCGAATGCGCGAATGCCAAGAACATTGTGATGTCACATGCATGCGAGCTGAGTCCTCTGCCACCATTTTGTAAGATCCACCCTGGTTAGGACAGACATTCAAAAGAGGGCAAACCCGGGGAGCCAGCACAGCGATGGATGTCAGCTGGGGAGGACATGTCCAAGGCCTCCAGATCCACAGGGATCAGGGAAACCAGGGCAGCCTCCACCCACTGCTGACCAGCAACCTATCTTGTGAGGGACCAAAGGGAGAAGGGACCCCCACCAGTCCCAGGTGGATGTCTGGAGAGGGGAAAAAAGGTGGACCACCAACCAGGACAGGGACGGGATTCGAGTTTGGGGGTGAGCATAAAGACAGGGCTGGTGATGGAAACATCACAGCTCCTGTTGCAAGCAGAGGGATGCCCTGTGGGGATACTATTTAGGATTCTATGTACGTGACCCTGGATATCTCTTGTGCATGTGTGTTGAACATCTATGGCACAGCAGTGTTGATTCCACTGGGATACTTTTTACTTTTACTAGTGTACCATATTTGGATGCTATGTGTATCTTCAGTCTGGAACTTGTAGGGCTACAATATAATGGTTGATTAATATTGTTACTGTCTAATATTTGATATGTTTGTCTCTTTATAATAATATATGTTTTTGTATTGTTCTTATTTTTGTTTTTTGTATTTTCTTTTAGCTAATGTATGCCTCATCCCTCCTGAAGAAGCATTTTGTGAAACATGTAGAGCTTACAGACATTTATATAGCTCTATGTATTTGTATGCATTATTGCTGCTTATCATGTAGTGACCTTTGTATTTAGATCAATGTTTGTTCAAAGAAACAAACATTTTAATAGATTTTTCTACAATGCAATAAAATACCGTTTATATAAATATTGTTTTTCATGTGACACCATAAAAATCCCATTCCCAAAAATTCTATACATTTCTTCATATACGGGATGAGGGTGCCTTTGGTCTCTTGAATAGTTGCAAACATTCAATCTATATATGAAATACAATTGCTATAAAACTGCTGTATAGCATTCTCATGAAGAAATATAAAACCTTCAATATACTAAACAATTCTAACTGAATTATATCTCAAAGGTCTTTCAAATAAACAAAACACGTATTGATGTTACATAGCAACTAACAGAACAACTACATGATTATTCAGCAAGCTTTATTCAGTTCTTAATTAAAATGCATGTACAGGGCCATATGTCAAGTACAAAATGCAGTTTACTCAATACACATTAATTAAAAATCTTTTTATTTACTAAGGCCTCTCACTTTTGTTTTATTACAGTCTGGGGAAATGATTTGATCAGATGGTGAGTTAGCTCATTCTTGGAACACAATTAGATGCACTAATTTTAAAACGAATGGAATTAAGTCATCCTGAAATGTTCTGGCTCCCCCCTACCCAAATCGCTGTCACTTTGGGATTTCAACCACTGGGGGTCTACAGCTGCTTGTACAGCTGCTAACATTTTGCTACAAATCAATTTTCTCTGAAGATACACGGTACACATGAGTCACATCAGTTCATAATCTGTGAAATCAGGGAACGAAAACACCACACTTCCTTGTCAGAATGCAAAACACTTTACATTTGTAGTTCCTGGTAATCTATGCATACAGGAATGCCAAGGCTTTAAAATATTTTTCTGGCAGTTTTACAAATGCTGAGTGATTGTCATTTTGAGAAGGATGATTGTTGCAATTAAATAACCACATGATAAATTTAGGAATATCAATGCTAGTAAAGCATGGTGCATTGTCGTCACACGTCATCAATTCAGTAGAGTAATTACATTTCATAAATGCAGCCTTTTGTACTGGCATATTGAAAAATGTTCTCTAGTATTCATAACAGGTTAAAATCAGCATATATATAAAGTTATCTAACTGTTTACCCAACTATGTAATACAAATTAAAGGGGTTGTAAAGCTAAAATAATTTTGGGCAATATCTGATATATATGCTATATAGATCATGAATCTAGCTGTTATTTCTGCTGAATTTTTTATTTACCTGTTAGATAAATTGGCTTTATCTGCACTTCCTCCTTTCCTCTCTGTATGTTCTCCTCAACTTCCGTGTTTTCGAGCGTGCTCCCTGCAGCAACATCACGGCTTTAAAGGAAGGCTCCCCTGCCTCCCGTGCCTGTGAACGCACACAGTGTCTCCCCGCAGGGATGTAGTCTCAAGGGAGGGGGCGAGCACGCTGACTAACCCCCATCCAGAACGGCTCGGATGATGGGGGCAAGCTTCTAGAGGAGAAACAGGAAGTTGAAAGTTCACACACAGAAAAAAAAGCATTTACAAAGGAAAATAAAGGAAAAGGTAAGTGATTCAACAGTACACTACCTTAAAGAAACATATTTAGAAAATAAAAAACGAACCTTTAGTATCACTTTAATTACTACTCTCTGGTCTTCAAATGTTCTTGTTTTCACAGCAAGTGCCTATCATTAAAGTGGTTCTAAAGGCAGAAGTTTTTTTTTTTAGCTTAATGCATTCTACCTGAGCGCCATCTTGATCCAGCGTAGTTGCCCGCAAGCCTCGGCTGTCTGGGACTCCCCTGATTGGTTGAGACACAGCAGCGGGCGCAATTGGCTCCCACTGCTGTAAATCAAAGTCAGTGAGCCGATGATGAAAGAGAGGGGGCACACAGAGCAGCAGATCGGCTCTAGCTGCTTGCTGTGGGGGCTTTCGGCAGGAGGGAGGAGCCAGGAGCGCTGGTGGGGAACCCGAGAAGAGGAGAATACACTGGCTGGAATTCCGCAAGCAAAAGTCCGATGGAGCATACACACGGTCCCATTTTCCGACCAAAAGCTCTCATCGGACTTTTGCTGGTGGAAATTCCGATCATGTGTACGCGGCATTACTGTTCATTCCTTTGTGCTGTGTGGCTTTTCATACTGCATTTACCTTATGTTAGACCAGGGATGGAGGAAACAAGTTCTGTAAAGTTTGACATTTATTTACATCCACTTTCACCAAATGATTTACAACTTATTTTACTCCAGTTATTACACTATTATAATAATAACTGGAGTAACATATAATATATATTATAGTTATTACTATATTAGACCAGACAGGGAAGAAATAAATACCACTTTTCGCACAGGTTTTTCACAATTTCACAACCTGGACCTCCAAAGCCACAGTGGACAGGCTTATTCCCATATACAATTCAAAAATGTGTCTGGAAGGACGTGCTAGCAGACAAAATGGCTTCTCTAGGAGGCTTCCTGTTCACCATTGCAGGCTAGTTCATGACCCTTTACATGCACTTAGAAGGTGTGCACATACTCATGTATGTGTACATGCGCATATATGCACATACCCTTGATGCGTGCGCATGCACATCGGTGACAGACAATGGCACCAAATGGGCTATCTAACCTGAGCCAGTGCTTTGGTTCGGTGCTGTCTTGTCTACACCATTTCTGTGTGTCCTGAGACCCAGTGATTCTGCACCTGATTCCCATAACCAACCCCGGCTTGTCCTAGCTACTCTTTGAACTCTGGTTGCACCAACTCCGGCTCGTCTCATGAACTTTGCTTCTTTATGCTCCTTTTATTGCTGTTCCACTGACCTGCTACCCGCAGGATATGATGGCTGGAACTTATTTCCGGACTGGGGTTCCTGAAGTCGTAGTGTGACATGTGTTCCAGCAGGGACCCCTACATGGTCTCCCCTATTATCTGGAGAGTACAGGTCCCATTACTGTTTAACCATGGGATGGAAGCCCGTTTATGCGTACTTATTTTTACATGATTGTGAGTAGTTTTTATATTTTTTTTGTACAAAATAAATTTACTTGGGATAATGCACAAGGCTGGTGTGCCCTCTTTGCTTTATCTGACTCTGGCCTGCACCCTGACTACACTGCTGCCTATGCATCTGTACCTTATCTGTCTGCCAGTGTATGACTCAGCTCTCCTGACATCACTACCTTTCCAATTGCTGCTGGCTTGCCAGCCACAAGCACCTGCCTGCTACCCATCAGTGCTTGTTTGCCTTCTGCCAGCTATGGACTTGTGCCTCACCTGTCTGCTGTCACCAGTGCTAGCCTGGTTCTGCTTACTGTTACTTGACTTTCCTGCTTTAATGAGGAGGTGTAAAGCTGGGTATACACTATGAAAAAAAATTCTGTGCGAGGCACAATTGTTCAATTGTTGTATAGTGTGTACCAGTGTTAATTTTGTCGACTAAAACATTTTAGTCGACTAAATGAATATTATTTTAGTCGACTAAAATACGACTAAAACTAAAACAATTGAGATGACTAAAATATGACTAATGCCTCGTACACAAGATCGGACTTTGCCGCAGGAATGTCTGCCGGACCTAGACCGGCGGACAAACCGCCGGACCTTCCAGCGGGGCTGGAAAGCGAACGGACTTGACCACACACGATCACGCAAAAAGTCTGGCGGTTCACGCGATGACGTACAGCACGTACGACGGGGACTGTTTTAAGGCCACCCAGCGCATGGGATTGTGCCAGAATGAGTTTCAAGTTCCCCCCACCAGGTGAAGATTAAGTAACCAATTAAGGTTTTAGCATATCTGGGGTCTCAGGTCAGCTGACCGCTGTAGGTCAGCTGACCTTTTGGGAATCTTCCAGAAGGTAGAGTCACCTGACCCCCTGGATGCTTCTAGATTGGACAAAAGGCTATATAAGGCAGTGCATCAGGCATAGTGGCTGCCAGTTTCCTCAGCAATCCACCTGAGGAGCTATCTCTCTGCTTTATGATGAAGAGCCTTGTGCAGCGTCTATTGGAAAGAGCAGGTGCTGAGGATGGGGAGGGGTGGATGCAGCACTGCCTTGCCCCTGTCTTTACCTCTCTCTCTGGATCCATTGCCTCTCAGCAGACACGTCAGAGTCAGCATCAGCCATGTCAGCCGCCCCCATCTCCGCCTCCGCTTCAGCCGCCGCCTCCGCGTTTTTTCCTCCGCCTCTTTTGCAGCCTCTCAGGACACAGACACACAGCTATCTCCTCCTTGGTGTGAGAAATGACACAGCGCAGCATAGGAGCCGGGTAC
Organism: Lithobates sylvaticus; assembly: GCA_028564925.1. Taxonomy (NCBI): domain Eukaryota; kingdom Metazoa; phylum Chordata; class Amphibia; order Anura; family Ranidae; genus Lithobates; species Lithobates sylvaticus. The sequence goes on from CM053028.1 coordinate 416,039,481, forward strand.
CTGCCAGCAGCAAGAAGGAAGGAATGGCTACAGTCCGGAATGGAGGTTCAGGGCACAGCAGGAGCAAAAGGGCCACCCACAGTGGCCCCGCCTCACACTACAGACAGGCCAGTCAGCTTAACCTGGGGGCACCAACATCTGTCACACCGGCCGGCACCTCCCCAAGTCTGGGCATCCCTGCCAGGGACTGCAGCAGTCAAGGACAGCAAAGCACCAGGCAGTTTGCATGCAAGCTCTTCTGGACCCAGCATCCAGGCTCAGCTAGACCCACAGCACATCCCTGTAGTGTGCTCTCAGCCAGCTGCGATTACTTCTCCAGGTAATGTTACATTGTCTCAATTACAACTGCTGACATCTTTATCTACTTCTTTGTCATCTCTTATAGATAGTTTTTAAAACTGTCCCACCTGTGGTTACTGACAATGTTGCTGCAGTTTGGTCTACCCCAGCTGCAGCAATTAGCAGTGTTAGTGCTGACTCTAGTAATGCAGTTTCTGGGCAGATTCTGACTGCTCCATTGCCAGCTGTCAGCAATAATACTGTTCAAAACAAATGATTTTGCACAAGCTCAAACTAATGTCCCTGAAATATTTGGAAAACATTTCCTTGTACTCAGCCCCCGCTAGGCTACCATTTGCCTTCCAGTTTTAAAGATAAGATTATACCGGGGGGGATTTTGTAGATCTGCTTTCTCTCCTTCCATCTTCAAAATAATTTTTATTTAAAAGTGACAAAAAGGTAAGAGAGAACAGTAGATGGTAGACACAGGCCAGTGCCTAGGAAGTTTAATAATTGGCTACAGGCATTCTGTATATATGCTAGCATTATCTGTGGAAAAGATCCAGGGAAGAGTGTGGGTTTATTTAAGCATCTGGACATTGTCTTGGAGGCTTAAAAAAAAAAAAAAAAAAAAATTTTGGTGGGATATCCTGGTTTGTTTACGATGAGTCCTTAAAAAAAAAAAAAAAAAAAAAAAAAAACTCAGTTCATCCCAGTCTGAAATGGGGTTGTAAGGATATCGGTCTTTGGCTTAATCTTTTTCTTCCACAGCGATCATTCACTAACAAACCATTTCTTCCAGCACCAGCGTCAGTTACCAATTACAAAAAGGAATATGTTTTTCATTCAATGATACACAATGCAAGTGGCCTGTTTCCTGTAGGTATAGACACGAATGTGCATTTTGCGCATTTGCGCAGGGGCACATCCCGTGGCAAAATGCTTCAAAAAAAAAAAAAAAAAATGGCAGTTAACAATCACAAGGTAGAGACCTTTTTTCAAAAGGCTCCAACGCCAGTGAGGCTGCCAAGAATGGCCCCCTGGCTGCAATGGTACACAGACAGACAGATGGCCCTTCTACTGTTTGAAGGGTTCAATGAGGGTTTTTTACTCCCCCCTTTTCAGGGCCAAGGTTGTGAGTTTAAAAGGAATTTGAAATCCACCTTGGATCTGCCAGAGGTGGTGAGGGAAAAAATTTTCAAGGAACTTCAGGCAGGTAGGGTTGCTGGACCTTTTTCATGTCCTCCTTTTCAAAACTTCAGGATCTCCCCACTGGGGGTTGTGCCCAAAAAAGAAATGGGTTCTTACAGGCTGATTCACCACTTGTCATTTCCTAAAGGGGATTCCTTGAATGATCAGATAAGTGTTGAAGCAGCCTCAGTGCACTATTCCACATTTGAGGATGCATTGTCTTTAATACGTAAATTAGGCCCTGGAACTTTTCTGGCTAAAGCAGATGTCCAGTCTGCCTTTCGTTTACTGCCCATCAATCCTCTATCTTTTAATTCCCTAGGTTTCGTTTTGACGATTGTTTTTTCTTTGACCACTGCCTCCCCATGGGATGCTCACTCTCATGTACTTATTTTGAGGCTTTTGCTACATTTATTGAGTGGGTGGTAAAAGTCGTATCAGGTTCATGTTACTTACTACATTACCTGGATGACTTCCTTTTTCTTGGTCACTCATTTCAGGACTGTAATAATGTGCTGAATTCCTTTTTGAAGGTTTGCAAGGACTTTAACATTCCATTAGCTGGGGAAAAGACTATACCTCCCACCTCACGCATGGTTTTCTTGGGTATTATCATTGACACTGTCGCTGGGGTTTTTGAACTCCCAGCAGATAAGATAGTCACTTTGCGTTATATGATTAATTTCATCCTGCGAAAAAAGAAGGCCACGTTGAAAGAAATGCAGAAACTGCTAGGTCTATTGGCCTTTGCCTCTAGAGTTCTGCCGGTTGGCAGAATATTCTCTAGACGCTTATATTTGGCTATTTCAGGGCTCAAGTCCCCAACATCCCACGTTAGAATCACGGTTGAGATTCAGGAGGACCTTTTGGTATGGGCTCAGTTTTTAGAAGATTTCAACGGTAGAGCTATTTTTCAATCAGAATTTATAGAGGACAAAGATTTCTGTTTATTCACAGATGCAGCAGGTTCAGTGGGTTTCTCAGCATTATGGAACACTCACTGGTGCGCCTCTGGGTGGCATTCAGATTGGCGTACCAAAGGTTATTTAAAGAATATAATATTTTTGGAGTTATTTCCAATTATAGTAGCATTAGAGATTTGGGGGGAGCAGTTCGTGAATAAAAGGATCCTGTTTAGTACTGACAACAAGGGGGTCCTTTTTTGCCATTAACTGCTTGTCCTCAAAATCCCCTCCGGTCATTGTTCTGATTCGGTACTTGGTTTTCAAGTGTTTGAGTCTCAACATCTGGATAAAAGCCCGCTACCTGCCTGGTAAGTTTAATGGCGTTGCGGATTCTCTTTCACGTTTGCAGATGGTGTGATTCAAGTCTCTGTTTCCAGCTGCGGACGATTTAGGAATCCAGTGCCCTTCACACCTGTGGAGCTTGATCTGAAATGTGTTTGGGGGAATATTGAGAGATCCATCGCCCCATCTACCTTTTCGGCTTATTCTTCAGCATGGCTGCTGTGGCTGTCTCATCTAAGTTTATCGGGCAACCCACAGCCCCCATTCTCTGAGAGTTTAGTGTTGTCATTTTTAGACAGTTTAATGGCTAAGTCACTATCCTGGTCTCACATTAACAAAACTTTGGCGGGTGTTTCCTTTTTTCTCCAACTACAGGGTTACCCCACCTGTTCTTCCCTATTTTCAGTTCGGCAGGCCTTAAAGGGCTATAAGAAGGCGACGTTTCGGCGGGACTCCAGAATGGCGATTACGCCTGACATTCTTTCTCGGTTGTGTTCAGTGGTTGACACAGTTTGTTTTTCGCCCTATGAAGCAGTTCTTTTTCGGGCCGTTTTTTTCATTATTTTTTTTCGGGGCTTTGAGGATTTCGGAGGTGCTACCCCCTAATAAGAATTCAGCGTCGGGGCTCCTATTATCGCACGTTTTATTGGTTGAAGATAACGTCAAGTTATTTATTCCAAGATCAAAAACTGACCAGTATGGGAAGGGTGTTTGGGTTCAACTTCTCCCATTTCCTGGGTCACCTATTTGCCCGATCATTCTACTCCGGAAGTTTCTTAAAATTAGGTATGAGCACAGCAATATTCAGTTCGTTCATTGCAATGGCCTCCCACTGACCAAGTACCAATTCAATGCTGTTTTCTCAAAATGTCTGGCCTTGCTGAACTTGGATAAACTGTCACTGTCTTCCCATTCATTTCGTATTGGTGCAGCCACCGAGGCCGCCCGGTTGGGTTTCCAAATCGGTGTTATTAAACGGATTGGTAGGTGGCAGTCCGATACTTATAAGTTATACATTCGTCCTAATTGTCTATTTTAATCCACAGGTCAGTCTCTGTCCGTTTGGATCATAGGGCATTCATACATATTCTGGGCCGAAAGGAGAGCTTTGCGAAGGATTTATACCGAAAGCTTGAATTTTGATCCCTCATTGGTAAATATAAGTTGGCACGGTAGGAGAGGTATGAGATGGTCGGACCTATTTGATAACTTAAGTTTGCTATTTCAATCCTTACCGGTCCCTGACATTTTGATTTTGCATCTTGGGGGTAACGATATCGGTACTGTTAAGACTCTGGACTTACTCTTTCAAATCAAGAACGATGTGTCTCTGTTTCAGCTATCATTCCCCAATATACGTTTAGTTTTTTCAGAAATTATCCCAAGATTAGTTTGGTTAAATTCCCCTTTGGACAAGGTCAGGAAACGTATCAATCGGGCACTGGCGAAATTTTTTGCCTACGATTGGTGGTTTTTCGTTTAGGCATATAGATTGGAAGGTGGTTTAGTCGGCCTGTTCAGAGATGACGGTGTTCACCTCTCTGATATTGGGTTGGACATATTTAATAATAATTTGCAGGCTATGGTGGAGTTGGCCGCGCTATGGGGGTCATGGGGCCAGGCTTGTGTTTTGTATATAGATAAAAACACAACCCTGGCTTGTGGGAGTGGTTATTTAAAAGTTGATTATAAGTTCATCAACCTGAGTCATAGTGGCTGGGTTGTTATTGGAAGTTGGTTGATTAACAGTTTGTTGGTGATTTCATTTATCTATCTATGAATACTTTCATGTTTATTTATACCAATAATAAAGACCGCGGCCTAGTTTACTCCACCATGTTGTCTGTTATTATTTAGTACAGTTAATCAGTTCTGGCTACATTCCCATGAGAGCAGAGGGGGACTGTTTTAAGGCCACCCAGCGCATGGGATTGTGCCAGAATGAGTTTCAAGTTCCCCCCACCAGGTGAAGATTAAGTAACCAATTAAGGTTTTAGCATATCTGGGGTCTCAGGTCAGCTGACCGCTGTAGGTCAGCTGACCTTTTGGGAATCTTCCAGAAGGTAGAGTCACCTGACCCCCTGGATGCTTCTAGATTGGACAAAAGGCTATATAAGGCAGTGCATCAGGCATAGTGGCTGCCAGTTTCCTCAGCAATCCACCTGAGGAGCTATCTCCCCTCCCCCCCCCTCCCTTGTCGCGGCCTATAATATTATGTGGTTTTATTACCATCCTTTGCTCTAAAGGAGTGGTTATTTAAAAGTTGATTATAAGTTCATCAACCTGAGTCATAGTGGCTGGGTTGTTATTGGAAGTTGGTTGATTAACAGTTGGTTGGTGATTTCATTTATCTATCTATGAATACTTTCATGTTTATTTATACCAATAATAAAGACCGCGGCCTAGTTTACTCCACCATGTTGTCTGTTATTATTTAGTACAGTTAATCAGTTCTGGCTACATTCCCATGGATGGTTTTTGTATGAGAAAAATCAGATACGAAAGACTGTGCATGATCAGAAACAATAAACAACAAAAAAAAAAATTGTCATACGAAAATTTTCGGACATTATTTCCATCCTCGGATTCAACTTCCTGTGAAACATTGATGAAAATGCTGGCCTACCCTGCTGCAACTGTATAATCAGAAAGAGATCTCAACGCAGCCAGAGGGGATGTGACCAACAGATGCTTCCATGGCAATGGTGACCACATGAACTTTATCAAAATGAACCAGGCTTAATCTCAGATGTCTTATATACACCCAGCAGCTTTCCCTGAATAACTGCTGCATGCAACTGAGTTTCATTGTTTGGGATGGAGCATATATTTACAAAATTAAGAGCTCACACTGTTGCTGCAAGTGCTGGTGGAGCTGATATTGTTACTGCTGCCTCCATATTCTTCTCACTATAGCCCATCTGTAATTTTTAGACATGTGCAATTCGTTTTCTTTTTTTTTCGTTTTTCGTTTTTTTTCGTTATTTTCGAACGATTCGCTAAAAATTTTAACGAATAACGAATCGTTTGAATCGAACGAATCTGAAAATAACGAAAATCCGAAAAAAACTAATTAGAAACAACGAATGTACGAATGAAGAAAATCCGAAAAACTAAAACAGGAACAACGAAAATGAAAATGAACGAAAAAATTTGTACATTCGTAACTTTTTTTTTTTTTGTTGAATTGGTAATTTTCCGTGTCCCTTACAATGGTGCTGCTTAACGTGCTTCGAATAGATTTAACGAAAAAATGTGTACATTCGTAACTTTTTTTTTTTTTCGATTCGTAATTTTCCGTGTCTATTACAATGGCGTTGCTTAACGTGCTTCGAATGGATTGAACGAAAAAATTCCTACATTCGTAACTTTTTTTTCAATTCGTAATTTTCCGTGTCTCTTAAAATGTAATAATAGCATACACATTACATAAAATTATGAATTATGCTCCGATTACGAATCTACGAATGTTACGAATGTTACGAATGTACGAATAAATACGAATGCGTCCGAATTTCGAATAAACGGATAAACGAAAATTAAACTAACGGAAAAACGAATCAACGAAAAAATAACTAATGAAAAATACGAATGTACGAATCGTTACGAATACGAACACCGACGACTTACGAATGTACGAATCATTACGAATACGAACACCGACGACTTACGAATGTACGAATCGTTACGAATCAACGGAAACGAAAAAAACAAAACGAAAATAAACACATTTTTTTGTTGTGCACATGTCTAGTAATTTTGATTTAGATTTTTAAAATAAAGGGTTTGGCCCAGTGTTAATCCATTCCTGGCATAGGCTCCTTCCACCCTCTCCTGCTCCCCCTTAAAACAAAATGAATCACAAAATATCTTGAAAATGAAATAAATTAAAAACAATTAGAAAGCCAGAGACAAACCCAGTATACTGTGCCTGACGCTGTAATTTCTCTCAGGCTTTGGGATAGATTAGCGAGCCAACATGGTTTAAATACCCCTATGGCCCCTTTGTTGGGGAATCCGGGAATTTCCTCTGGGTCTCAGTCCTCCCCCATTTACATGGTGGACTAATAAAGGGTTATTCCTGCCTTGCTGACCTCTGTGACCACAGAGGAATATTATCCAAATGGGTCCTGTTGGAGAAGCATCAACTCCACATAAGGGAGTTATTTCGATACTCCAAAATTACACACTTCCTGAAAGCCTGTGTAGGGCATTTGATAAACATACTGGCCATATCTTTAAAATCTATTCAATACTACATGAGAATTCTGTAAAATTACCATATATAGAAAGGTGGGAGGAGGATTTGGGTGATGCACTGGATGCAGCAGAATGGGGGAAACTGGCTCAATTTAATTCCAAGTCTTACATTATTACCTCACTGATTGAAGAAAACATCAAGTTATTCTTATGTTGGTATCTAGTGCCTGTGAGGTTGGCGTCGTCTGTCCCGGAGGCTTATTACCGGTGTTTCTGTCGATGTGGCCAGGAGGGCACCATTCTCCACACCTGGTGGACCTGCCTAATAGTGAAGCAGTTTTGGATCTGCTCATATAATTTTGTATATTCCCTCACTCAGTTGAACCTAGCAAAGTCTCCTCAACAGGCTCTTTTAGGGAGACTACGATCCTCTTTTTTAACATGGGATCCCTGGATAAAGTATCTTTCAGGACTCTCCTGACCTGGTTGAAGGGGTATATTTATAAAGTTATTAGAGGGTGCACATCACTTTCCTTTTCTTTTTTCTTTCCCTATATATTTTAGTCTCCTTATTTTTCTCCTTTTTCCACTAATTAGTTGAACTTTCTTACCCTATGTTGGTTCTGTGAGAACTCTTGCCTACTTTAGCCTGTGACTTATTGGCAGGTGCCCACAGACACATATGATTATGTGATAGGTGTTGTACTTATTGTACTTTTCTGCAGATTTCTAATAGTAACAATTATCGGAAAAGAAAAAAAAATTAAAACTGTGATTTCCTTTTTTTTGTAGGATACCTTCAAGGACCTTCTGCCTGACCTTTCAGACTTGTTGATGCTGCTGTCTAATGCTATGTACACACAATAGGATTTCCCAACAACAAAACTGTGGATTTTTTTCCAAAGGATGTTGGCTCAAACTTGTCTTGCATTCACACGGTCACACAAATGTTGTCGGAAATTCCAAACGTCAAGAACGCGGTGACATACAACATGTACGACGAGCTGAGAAAAATGAAGTTCAATAGCCTCATCTCCTTGATTCTGAGCATGCGTGGACTTTTGTGCATCGGAATTGTGTACACACACTCAAAATTTTTGGCAGCAACTCTTGTTGTCAGAAAATTTGAGAGCCTGCTCTTAAACATTTATTGGGGAAAATTCAGACAACAAATGTTCTATGGAGCATACACATGGCCGGACTTTCCGACAACAAGCTCACATCCAACATTTGCTGTCGGAAAATCTTATCGTGTGTACGGCCCTTTAATGTGGTACCAAAGCTAATTGAAAAAAAAAATACTCATATTTTAAAACATTACCAAGATATCCTTCTCATAACTATTAAGATAACTTTTTTTTCCCATTGATATTAGAGGCTTTTGGGGAGCAGACCAATGCATGGATAATGTTTGCTACATTGACACCGGTCAGGGCTCATTCTACTAGAGAAAAGACAAGATGATGGACCTAGAAGATAGATCCTGCAAATAAAAAATAAAACAATTGGCAGAGTTTTTAAATCAGTTAAAGAAGCTGAACTTGTGCACTTACTTACTTTATGTTTAAATCCATGTTGTCCCTACAGTCTACACATGGTTTTATTATAGACAGAGCACACAGGACTCCAAAACCTAAACATTTTCTGGGTAATGTGTCCAGGGATATATTGGTGAGAGTTCACTTCTACTACTTCTTCACTTCTACCACATTAAAGAGTGGCTTAAGGCAGCAGGGGGAGCTCACTTCCAGAACATTACATTTCTGTGACCTTGTATTCAGCTATATTAGCAGCAACCACAGAGCTGTGGAAAAAATATACAGCTGTGACAAAAATCCTTAGAGAGTATTGTGTCCCTAACAGATGGGGATTCTACATTAAATTGTTTGCTACAGACAACAGCTTACTTCATACAGTAACACTGATTAACAAAGATTTTGCTTCCTGAATACTGTAGAGTTTTTCCTATAGATTGTTGGTGGCTAATAATGGAAATAACTTGTAATTTAACCCATCATGTAATGGATTTGATAGAAAACTTCAGTTTTTTGCTACTTCTTCTTGTATACACTATATTATAAGTTTACTGACTTTAGTTTGCATTATAAGATCTTCTGTGTAGCTCATGTATGTCCACTCAGGGCATACTGCATACCATGTTTGGAACTAGTAAAGTTTGGGCAAGCCTAGGTGTGCTTAGGCTGGATGTATGCTGCCTGGAAAGGTTAAAAAAAGCAGCTTGCATGCACAAATACTAATCACTTCTTTGATAGCAGTTTTTAAGTATTTTGATATGATTCTCTCAAAACATAACATTATCTATGTAGAAAAAATGTACTTGCTATAGCATGATGTGTTGACAACAAAAATGTGTTGCTAGTTTCAGAACAACCCTGACACTTTCTGTTACATTTTTTGCGAGCACACACTTAAGGCTGGGTTCACACTATGTCAGGAGACTGTGACCAGCTCTCATTGAGCCGGTTGATACAGCTCCGTGGCAGCTACAGAGCGGATTGCACAGGAGTCCTGTGCGTCTTCTGGTCTGTTTCAGGTCCAAATTCAGCCAATTTGGACCTGAAATCAGACCTGAAACAGTGAACAGGGATGCACCGGACCCCTGCTGTAAGCCACTCCGCATGGCAATGTGAACCCAGCCTAAGCCTCAAAGACACACTTTAACTAGACTTGTTAAAGGAGAAGTACATCTAAAGCTTGTTTAGTTGTACTTCTCCTATGAATCACAGGACTGTAGTTTGTTCTGCATTCATAAGACCCATGTTCTGCAGACAGCGATCTGAAGCCTGCTGTCGGCTGTCACCACATAGCTGGCCCAAGCTGGGGAAAGATTGTGATCGTATGGTCGAGATCCACCCCATGCCTGGACCAGCACCAGACTCTGTCTCTCAGCGAAGCGCTGAGAGCCTGAGCCAGCCGCTTCAGCCCCTCTCCACAGCCCAGCAATCCAGTGAGCATGGGGGGCAGAGCAGAGAGTGGTTGACTGACAGCCACCAGCTCCCTGCTCATGGAGCACTGAGAACGAAGTGATAAGCAGTGTTTGATTGCTAAAATAAGTATGATTTCTCTAAAAAAAACTAAAGAAACAAACCTCAACTTTTCTTTTAAGAACTGAGCTAATCATATTTATTGAACATGTGCTGTGTTGACGTGTGCTGTCATGTGCTGAGCTTCACTCATAGAAATGAAGAAGTCAATGCCAGTTTCTGTTCTGATGATAACGCAAGAACAGAATGATCACATAACAGAATGTTAATCAGTGATGGCCCTGACCCCACCCAATTTTGTGACGATAGCAAATACATTTTCGCTATTTTCACACTTACCTTCCTCCCCGCCAATCAGGAGGCAGGGCGTGAGACCTGTTTCCTGATTGGCCAAAGCGTCAGGCCACCCTATTGGATGATTGGCGCTTATGAAGAGGAGTGGAGGAGACACACACTGGAGCAGAGGTCGCCGCCGCTCTGGTGTACTTGGAGAGGAGTTGCTGCCTGGCAGTAAGTGCCTGACCACAGGGGGTCTGTCAGAGCCACGAACCATGTGTGGGGGGTTGGGGGTGCTGCCCGAGCCCCGAGCCCTGCGATGGGGTGCTGTTAGAGCCGTGAGCTCCAAGGGGGGTGCTGCTGTCAGAGCCCAGAGATGGGGCCAAGTGTGCTGTCAGAGCCACGAGTCCCACGAGTGGGGGGGTCGGTGGGCACAGAGGCTGCATATGATGGGCACAGTGACTGTATTTGGTGGGCAGAGTGGCTGCACATGATGGGCACAGTGGCTGCATATGCTGAGCACGGTGGCTGCATATGATGGCTACAGTGACTGTATTTGGTGGGCACAGTGGCTGCACATGATGGGCACAGTGGTTGTATTTGGTGGGCACAGTGGCTGCACATGTATTTGGTGGGCACAGTGGCTGCACATGATGGGCACAATGGCTGTATTTGGCAGGCACAGTGGCTGCATATGATGGGCACAGTGGCTGCATATGGTGGGCACAGTGGCTATATTTGATGGGTACAGTGGGTGCATTTGATGGGCACAGTGGCTGCATTTGATGGGCACAGTGGCTGCATATTATGGGCACAGTTGCTGCATATGATGGGCACAGTGGCTGCATATGGTGGGCACAGTGGCTACATTTGATGGCACAGTGGCTGCATTTGCTGGGCACAATGATTGCAATTGATGGCACAGTGGCTGCATTTGATGGGACAAGTGTCTGAATTTGATAGGCACAGTGATGCTGCAATTGATGTTTTTTTTTAAGTATTTTTTTAGAATTTTTTAGTTTGTTTGCCGCTACTGCTGTTAATACTGTCTGACTAATGCCTCTGGTTTCTCTGACAAAAATAAATAAACTGAATACCCCAACCTGCCTTCAGCCATGAAATGGGTGCCACATTTTGACAATTTGCCAGTGATAAAGCTAGCAGAGAAAAGGAGCTTAGACAAAATAGATGAAGATGCTGCAATGCACCAACCAGACACATGCAGTGACAATGATCAGAATTTCGAACTGTGTATGCCTTGTGAGCCTCATCTCATAACACATTCAGAATTAAACAACCTGTGCTTTTGTCAAAATCAAAAGCAAAAGTTGACAATCTAATTTTCTGTTTGGAAATTGACAGTTTGTTTGCAGTGTTGGGTTGTAAACATGAACCACTAAAATGGCATCTCTTTATTGTTGCATCTGTGTTAAGCCCGAGGCTGTCTTGTTACATAATGTTAATACTTGTTGGCTATGCTGCATACATGAAATAAACATACAAAACTGAAACTGTTGTTAAAGCACACCAAGCAAAGCTAGACTATCTGTGGAGATCTAAAAGTAGTGGCTCTGCTACTTGAAATGCAGCTTGGATATACCAAGTACTGTTGCTACTGTATATTATACATAAATTGGACAGCCTTTCAAGAAAATCACATTACATTAAAAAAGAAATGGCCATTCTGAAAGAATTTGGTTTCAGGAAGGAAAAACGTGGCATATGAACTACTTTTTGATCCAACAAAGAAACTTTGGCCCCCATGTCACATCAGACTGATAAAAAAAAGCAATGAACAAGGAAGGTGAAGTTTTTCATTACTTGAGACAGATGTTTCTAAGAAAAACTGATGCCAAGATTAAAGAAAACATTTTTCTTGGTCCATAGATCAGATATGTCTTCACTGACAAGTAGTTTGAAGATCTGTTAATGGGGTCAGAGAGAATTGGCTGGAAAGCATTCAAGGATGTTGTTGAGAATTTTCTTCAGCTAGTTGAAGACTTTTTTACAACATACAAGACCATGACGTGCATGTGACTGGAGATGCATTTTTTGAATTCACACATTTCACCAAATGTTTCAAAGGTTTCACCAGCCACAATAGAAAAACAGTCTCGGGCAACTGGAATCCATAAATTATGGCTGATTTTTGTTAGACACCTGCAAGATTCACCAGACCATGAGTGCAAATGAAAGTCAGGAGAAAAATACTTTAGTCCTGCTGAACTCATGCAACATGTCAGAAACTTTATGTGATTCAATACATTGGGGTCATTAAGTTCATTCAATATTTCTCAAGATTCCCTCATAATAGTCATTCTTAAATTATATTTGGTTCAGTTTGAAATGGGTCTACTAATAACCACCAAACTTTTTTAGGAAGCAAAACTTTTGAAAAAATGTTGTTGCCCAGTGTGATTGAGAAGAAAATGAAATGACTACCCTTGTGGGGTGTTACATCTGTAATATCACCTTTTTCAGTTCTGTCAATTTCTCCTCTTCATGTTACCTGTAATGGCCATTTTTGTTGACTTACTGATTTTTATTTTTATATTTATGCACATTTGTATAGGGATACTTGAAGCTCTTCATATATTGTTGTTATCATGATCATTAAACTATACATGAAATAAATGATAAGCGCCAACCCAATAACTGAGACGTATACTGCTGCAAACACTGAAGGTAATATTGAAACCCTAGTATAAATATGAAATAAAAATAGTGCTGCGCTGTAATAAAACAATGCAATCAAATAGTACAAATGTGCAAATTAAAGTGACCAAGTGCACAGTGTTGAATACACATAAGTAGATTCCTGTAGCAATTCGACCATAAGTTTTCTTTAGTTGTTAATAGAAACAAAAAGTATATAGAAAAGAAAAGTTATCACGTGCTGTCCTAATACATCTCAAGTGAAGGCAATGATAATCTCAGGCATCAAAAAACAAGTTCATAAAATACTTTGTAAATGGGAAATGTTCTTTTCATACAATGTAAACAAGTGAACTAAAGTGCTAATGTATACGTGATAGTCTTTTTATATATAAAGTGCAGGATAAAGTGGTGACTATATATCTTCAGTGTCAAAAAGAAATATAAGGTGCTGGTGACCACTCTCTTGAATGGAGTGAAAGTAACCGGTGACTTCCTATCTTCAGTGCAGCGTGGTGTATAGGTATCCCCTTAGCTTACTGCTGTAAGGTAACAGCATATAAGTATGTCTTGATAGGTAACCAATGTGTTCCCTGTAGATCTAGGTATCTGGCAGTCTCCCAGTCTGGCGTCCCTGGATCTGCTGGTATATGTCTGTATCTGCAATCAGAGTCCCTTTTCTTGCCAAACACGGCTATATCAAGTAAGCCTTGTAAGTGGGTGTAAGGAGATGTGACAAACAGTAGGGATGCTCGATAGTGTAGTCATTTTCAAAAATATATTGGTAACTGCAAGTTAAAACAGGGTACGCACATTTAAAATGTTTAGAACAGGCAAACAAAAAAAGAGCAGCGAGCTTGCCGACTTTATTTTGCACATTTGCACTATTTGATTGTATTGTTTTATTACAGCGCAGCACTATTTTTATTTCATAATTAAACTATACATGTCTGCACCTGAAAGAGGGAATTTTATTTTTCAGATATTTTCCCCAGGTGTGTCTTGGCTTTCAGCTATATCATACTGCCTATAAACTGAACCATGTTTACCTTCCATTTGTTTGTTCTTTATCTATAGTTTGCCTTTATTGACCCTTTATTTTGAAGATACTGTATTGCTCCAGTGAGACTTATAGCTGACATAAATTCTGTCCTTCAGAGCAGTAAATACATTCCGCACAATATTAAGTTGTATCCATTTTATCTTTTTTTACAATATGTCTGTGCAATATGCAACCTGTTACAATTATGTCATAGCAGTGACAGTTTTCTTTTTTCCATACCATATTCTCCTATATTTTTCAATAAAAATTAACCTTTAATGCCTACATGACATAGGATAAAACACATCCTAAAGTAGCACTGCGCTGTATCTCAGCACTACAAACCAAATTTCCTATTTAATGAATTTTTAATAATCAAAGCAAACTCACCCATCGATTAATGTCTCCATGCTTTATTTTGCTGAGAAACCACTTTGAACCCCCCCCCCCCTAGCATTTCTGTCTGTGGCAATCTGAGGGTTAAATGCTCATTAAGCCTAATGCCGCGCACACACGACCGGACTTTCCGGCAGACTAGGTCCAACGGTTTTTCCGACCGACTTTCGCCGGACTTCCGACGGACTTTCCGAACGACACAATCACACCAAAGTCCGATGGAATCTAACGTGATGACGTACGACCAGACTAGAATAAGGAAGTTCATAGCCAGTAGCCAATAGCTGCCCTAGCATCGGTTTTCATCCGTCGGACTAGCATACAGACGAGCAGATTTTTCGATAGGAACTGGTTTCGGCGGAAAAATTTGAAACATGTTCTATTTCTAAAGTCCATCAGATTTTTCCGATGAAGCCCACACACGATCGAATTGTCCAGCGGATTTGTTCCATCTGACCTTTTACATCGAGAAGTCTGGTCATGTGTACGCATAAGGGTAGAGGAACAAGATGCAACACTTGCCCTATCGCTTGCTCTGGCAAGCTTCCTTCATGCTTTGAGACTGATCCCCTGAAGCCTATTCTCTAAGGCAGTGGTCATCAACCCTGTCCTCAGGGCCCACTAACAGGCCAGGTTTTAATTATTACCTTGGGGAGATGCAGACAAGAATACTGCAATCACTGGGCAGCAAATTATATCACCTGTGATGTTTTTCAGTTATCTTGCAAACCTGGCCTGTTGGTGGGCCCTGAGGACAGGGTTGATGACCACTGCTCTAAGGAGCTCCAACAAGTGGTGGCTAGGTACAATTGTCCTGCATTGTACCTATAAATATGACAAGGGCCTGCTTACAAACCATATATACATATGTATATATATATATATATATATATATATATATATATATATATATATAAATATCATACTTACACCAGTTAGGCTTATTATGCCTAATTAAAACAGTCCTGCTGCTGGCCAGTTTTACACAGTTGTGTCATCTGTGGTCTCTTAGTTCTTGCAGTAAAACACCCACCAAATCTCCCTCATCTGTGCAATTTTACATTGCTGTATCAACTGCACTCTCTCAATTTTATATGAGAGCTTCCTGGAAATTTGTCAGTGGCAAGACAGTTTTGCATCAATGAGAGCATTGACATCTAGTGCAAGCCATTGGCCAATTTCTATGTGCCAGTCAAAGTGGGCCTATTACATATTTCAATATTATTATTTTTTTATTATTTTTGAAAGCATCCTCACCTTAAAGCATTTTTGATAGTGCCTATAACTTCTGCATAGTACTACAGTAATATATACTGTATATATTGAGAGAGGATATAATAGTGATATACAAATACCTTACTGGTGACCTTAGCATAGGGAAAAAACTTTTTAGTGAAAGGGAGTTTAAAAAGACATGTGGCCATTCACTGAAATTGGAAGAGAGGTGGTTTAACCTTAAAGTGTGTAGAGGGTTTTTTACTGTCAGGGTGGTAAGGATGTGGAATTCTCTTTCACAAGTAGTAATATCAGCAGGGAGCATTGATAGTATAAAAAAAGATGGGCATCTTAATGCCCACAACAGACAGAGATGTACTGGGTTCACACTGTTGTGCGGAGCAGCTCAAAGCAGGGGTCTGGTGCATCCTTGTTCTCCATTTCAGGGATGAATCAGGCCCAAATTTTGGGCAGAATTTGGACATGAAATGGACCAGAAGATGCACAGGACTCTTCTGCAAGCCACCCCACTGAGAGCTGGCCACAGTCTCCTGACATGCGAATTGGATGCGGGAAAACCTGCATCCAATTTGCACCAGTGTGAACCCAGCCTTACTATTGACATAAACACATGCACACACCACAGGTTAAACTGGATGGACTGGAGTCTTTATTCAACTTTACTGACTATGTAACTACTGTAAATATATATACTTAATGTCTCAGATTTGCCCTCGCAGCAGATCCTCTTTCCCACTGCAAGAGCTAACTGTTCATTTTGCCTAGGGGATGATGAATACAGTGATATACTTACCTTAATCCATAGTTCAGAATGTGGGGGGCCCTTAGCATCTTTCCATGCAATGCAGGGCTGCTGGTCCTGCACTGTACAAAATAACGCCTGGAATCTGTAACTGCTGCAGAAGCGAAGGGAAGGGGCTTTGACATTTAGATCACACAGAGGAGTATATCATCTTATTCACCATCTTTAACATCTTATTCATCAAAACTTTTTATCCCCAGAGTTTAGTTGTAACAATTATTATACAGGATTAATATAGCGCCGACAGTTTGCGCAACATTTTACAACATTAGGACAGACGGTACAATTACAATACAAATCGATACAGGAGGAATTGGAGGGCCCTGCTCGTTAGAGCTTACAGTCTAGGAGGGAGGGTCAAGTGATACGAAGGGTAATAACTGTGGGGGATGAGCTGAAGAAAATAAAAGTGCAGTTGTTAGGTGGAGGCAGGGTAGGCTTCTCCGAAGGAAAACGTTTTCAGCGATCGCCTAAAAGTAGATAGATTTAAAGATAGTCTAAAAGATTGGGACAGGGTATTCCAGAGGATGGGAGAGGCTCGGGAAAAGTCCTGGAGGCAATATGAGAGGAAGCGGCGAAAGAACTTGAAAGCAGGAGGTCTTGGGAGGAATAAAGAGGACAATTAGATTGGCATTTTGAGATTAGGCTAGTGATGTAGCTAGGGGCAGTGTTGTGGATGGCTTTGTAACTTATTGTTAGTATTTTGAATTTAATTTGTTGGGCGGGTGGCAGCCAATGGAGGGATTGGAAGAGAGGGGTAGCAGACACTGAGCGGTTCGCATAGTGGATGAGTCTGGCAGCAGCATTCATGATGGTCTAAAGGGGGGATAGTCTATTTAAAGGTAAGCCAGTGAGGAGGGAGTTGCAGTAGTTAAGATGAGAGATAACCAGGAAATGAATCAGGAGCTTTGTGGTTTCATTGGTTAGTAAGGGACGTAGTTTGGAGATGTTGCAGAGGTTGAGGCGGAAAGCTTTGGAACAGGTTTGGATGTGGGGCCAAAAGGAGAGTTCAAAGTCCAGGATAATACCTAGAACCCTGGCATGTGGGGATGGGTGGATGGTTGTGCCATCGCTCTTGACAGAGAAGTCAGGGGAAGGGGCACGTGGGGGACAAAATATGTATTAGTTCAGTTTTGGACACATTGAGTTTGAATTATTTTCTAACCATCAATTGTGCAATAATTGATAAACACAAACACGCTATTGTTTTAACACTATATTTAAAGCCTGGCTAATTCAACACACAGTAATTGCTATTTGTGTTTTCCTGTATCTTTGCACCCTGTTAATAAGTTTCTTATGTACTGCAATGTGCTTGTATGGATTTGTATCATTTTAATATTGTCACATTGTATTGACAGGCCCTTTTGTTGGTGTGAACTGAGAAGAACCAATGTGAAGTCATTCAATTATTTTTTGCTCTGAGCACATTATATATATATTTTTTTTCAAATATTTTCATGTGTAGAAGGGCAAAGGTTATAAGAATGCAGGGCTTTTAAACCACAATGGAGTACAGTGTGCTTGGTAACTCGCTGAGAATTGCTTCATTTATTTTTTACGAGGAGAATCTAACACTGCACATAGAGGAAACAATGAACAGGTCACAGTACCATTGCTGATCTTTCAATAACCTACTTAAAAAAAAAAGAAATGAAAAAGCATAGAAAGAAAATATGAAAGCACCTAATTACATACATTTTGTTGCTTTGGCTGTCCAATTGTATGGCCCAAAAATATTCTGTTAATAATTATGATGGTAACAGAACCTACTATCCACAATAACATCAGCCAGACAATTATACATAAAGGTTCTTATATCTAGAATTGATGTAAAATGCTTGCAATTCCTCAGTTCTACATATATTTTTAGGGGAATAAATTATTCTCCTTTTGATTTTAAGGCATTCCCCGTGAAGATTTCCAAAAGTTGTAGGACTCAATGGTAGAATGGGTTTAATAATAGTTGGCAGTACCTTCACCTGTGAACAGAGGGGATTTGCTTCCTGGGAAATAAACCAGAAAACCTAATAAAGTAATTGGGAACAGAGGGGGAGATTTACTAAAATGGGTGCTCACCGAATCTGATGCAACTGTTCATAGTAACCAATCAGCTTTTAGGTTTTACATAAAGCGTATTTTATGTTTGGGACTATTTATGGTACTTTGAACTGTTTTTGATATTTTGTCACTTTTTTTACTTTAAAAATATTTTGTAAGAGGATATGATGTGTAGCGCCACCTAATGTTTGTATATATTTGGCTTTTACAGACATTTTATGTAATTTGCTGAGTTTTTAAAGGGGCAGCAGCATGTTTTTGTGGAAGGAATATTTGATTCACTCTTTGTTTTAGTGGGAAAATGATATATGTTTGGCACAGTAGAATACAATTTATAACTTTTAGATTTTATTTTATTGGCAAACTTTAATAAAACAAGCTGAAGTTAGAAGCTGATTTGTTATTATGTACAGATGCACCATATTCTATGTGCAAAAGCTTTAGTAAATCTCCCATAGAGAAAATATTGCAACTCTCATATAATATTTTTCATACATATATAAATGAACATCAGTATTGAAATAATACAAGCTCTATAAAAGAAAAGTTTAATGCATCCAACCCAACAAGAATCCTGGTATAATTGCGCACATACTGTATACCCAGCTACATATAGTTATTAAAAGAGATCCCATTGCAGGGGCCCCTGAGGATGATCACAATGTAGCATATGTCTTTGTGTTGGAGACCTGAAGACAAGATCAGTGATGATGGGGAGATCTTCCAATTATTCCAACCAGTCTGGAACACAGCTTCTCACACACGGAAACAGTGGTGTGGCACTGGAACTCGGAGGCAGCCTATCTACCCTGTTTTTTTTTTTTTAATACCAAAATGTAATGTACATGTATACGCATGTCCCCAGATGCAGATATTTGGATTTTGTGTTATGGATCTGATTGCAGTGCATGTTTATGCATCTGTGTGAATGTCTCTATTGAAAACAGTGCAGCTGCATGTAGATCCATAAATAAAAACATTTTGTAAATGCATTTTTTACACTCATGTGAATTAGACCTTATAGTGATTGGAAGTTATTCACATATAAATTTGACCTAAGGACATTTTCAGAAAAAGAGGTCAGCATTATCAATCTGTAAGCTCCCCTTAGCGTGGCTTTGCTTTCACCACTTGAAGAACTTGGGTCTACAAGATATACCCAAAATAAATATTTTATATAACTTGGTTGCCTCTCAGTCACCTATTTTTTTCTCATCTCTGCATCTCAGTCAAAATGCCTGTGTCTCAGGATCACAGATAGCTGCTTCTGTATAAATTAAGACTGCAAACAGTATTTACAGGTATTAATAATAAATTCATTGTAACAATGTTATTACAGTGTATTTGTATTAAGACTCAAAAACACTGCACACATACTGAATGTGTACAGCGTATAGTTTTGTATGCATTTGTATGCAGCAATAAAGATGTCTATCTCTCCAGTCACACAGCTGAACCTGGCAACGTGATCAGCGATGTAAAAAAAGCCAATATGGTCCATTTACGCTGTGTGGCGTATACAGCTGTGTCCCCAGAGGCCCGCCGGGCCAGAGCCGCCATTAGAGGGACCGGATCGGAGGACGGTACCCCAAGGATTGGTAAACATAAGACTGGCCTGCCTCTGCTGACAGCGTGTGACGCGGAGACTACAGCCAGCAGGGATCAGGCCTGGTCCGTTAGGTAGGCGCAGATAGATTTATTGCACCTCAGGGGTGCATAGCAGACGGTCGCCACACTGGGCGCTCCGTTTCCCCATTGTTAGATTGATATACCTGTGTACATGTTAAAGTGCATATTGCAGGGACCTGCTAAAGTATTGTAAGATATATGTTCAAATGCATGTTGCTATTCTTTTTCCTTACTGACAAAAGTAAAGCCAGTTATTCTTATCTCAGCAGTCTGCTTGTGAGTTCATACCAATTACACTTAGAGTATAAGCTAAGTTTTATGTGCATGGGGACGTACCCCTTTACTAACTGTGCCAGAGCGGGTAGAGCCAAATTGCCGGGGGTTGGTGGAGCTGTACTCAGGGACCCAAAACAAACCAGCGGCTCTCTTAACTGGGGTAGCGCTACACGTGGGGCTCGTAATCCGGGATCCTGAGTCAGCGGGAAAAAGCCGCCAGAAGGTACCGGCATGGACCCAATAGAAGTGGGACGGTGGTCCGCAACATGGGCCGCTGACCCAGCCGCAGCAGCAGTTATTGAACTGCCAGGGATGTGGCAGAGAGAGGCAGTCAAGCAGCTCATAATGTCATTATCCCCATGCCAGAAGTCATGGATAATGGACATGAGAAATGACGCTGGGTACACATACGCCTTAATAGAGTGGAAGGAAGAGACTCCAGAGCAGTTCAGGAGCCAGAGCATACAGGCACCGAATGGTCAGGCCTACCAATTGCTGCATGCGCTGCCACGCAAGGGAGAAGGTTCTCCTATGAAAGCCATTCTATCTCCAAAGAAGGAGGAGCAGAAGGGCGCGGAAAGTCCCGCACCCACACACACTACTCTTAGTGCAGAACTGTGTGCTGTTCTAGGGGAAATTGTAACCCAGTGCAGAAGAGACCCCGGGGAGTACCCAATGTCGGGATACAGGAAACTCCGATGTTTTCAGGGAGGACACCTGTACCCTCGGGAGAAGAGGGATTTGAAGAGTGGTTAGATGGTGCCACGCAGGCCCTAGAAGAATGGGAGGTCTCAGAAGGCAGAAAGAAACAAAGGATTGTTGAAAGCCTAAAAGGACCTGCCTTAGAGGCCATACGCAATCTGAAGACCAGTAAAAAGGATTGCACTGCCCAGGACTACATAGACATCCTGGAAGGTGTGTTTGGTGGGACAGAAAAAGTCACAGAACTTACCTATCAACTGGAACACTGTTACCAGAAGACAGGGAGAAGCTGTCAGAGTACATGGGACGCATAGACAAGATCCTGCATAGGATTATCCTGAAGAAGGGGATAGATCCAGGGAAGGTAGATGAAGCCCGTGCCCAGCAGGTGATGAGGGGAGCCCAACCCTTGGACCCTGTCGCACTAATTCTACGCACCCGGCAGGATGGGAAGAACCTGGACTACCCTGACCTCATCCGAATGGTCAGAGAAGAAGAGGCCATGTTGGAAGAGAAAAGGGAGAAGCAGGTGATGGGGTCTACCAAGTTTCCAGTGGCCACGGTCAGGTCGGCCTTAACCCCTGAAAGAGACACAGAGGTAGATGCCCTGAAGTTGCAGATGTCCCAGATGATGGAGATACTGACATCTCTAGTGGCGAAAGAGACGCCCAGTCCCAAGAAGGAAACAAGCAGGAGGGAATTGTTTCCAGCTGTTCCAGCACCAGCATCCCCTCTTGACCACAGTGAGATGATTTGCTTTAATTGTGGAGGAATTGGTCATATTGCAGCTATATGTTCCAGTCCCAAGAAGAAGAAGGCAGAAAACCGCCAGCCGGCGGGAAACGCCAAAGGGCCCCGGTGAAGGAGTCAACCGGGTGCCCATCACCTTCAGTGAGCTCCAAGAAGCACAACAAGAAGAGAAAGCGAGGAGACCAAACCCCTCAGAAGGGGCCCAGGGATCCTCAACCAAGGTGCACTCCAGAGAAAGGGGGCAAGACCCCTCCGGGGAGACACAGCACTCCTAGACGTGAACTCTTCAAAGTGAGAGATGACAATATCCCTCAACGGGTTCACACTCCCACGAAGAGGGAGAAAGTCAATGCATATCAGGCTCAAGAAAGGAGCAAGTGCAAATCAAGTGCTGGTAAAGCAAAGAGTCAGTCCAAGAATCTTCCAAGAAGAGAATCTTCCAGCTCCCAAGATCCATCCCATGCAGAAGGCAGCCTATCAGCGGTTGGTCCTAGAGCAGAAGACCCCAAGTGAGGGGATAGGAAGGGTATGGAGGCTTGGAAAAGAATGAGCAGTGTTACAGCCTGGAGAGGTGACCTGCATGAGAGCCACGGTGAAACTTACTTGGGAGCAGCCTGGCCCCTTTGTAATGCTGGAACCTGACCCAATGGAGGGTCGCATCCCACTCAGGTCTGGATTGATACCAAAGTAATTTCACTGAAGGACCTGAAGAAGGCTAGAGGAAGAGTCCCTGTCAGAGCGCCTGTGGAATCCCTGCCAATGCTTCAGGGACAGGTGAGTCCTGCTGTCCCAGATTGCTGGTCAGAAGTGAAGGGGACGGGTGAAAGTGAAGATGTTTGGTAGAAACTCTCCATGGA
Source organism: Lithobates sylvaticus (assembly GCA_028564925.1). Lineage (NCBI taxonomy): Eukaryota > Metazoa > Chordata > Amphibia > Anura > Ranidae > Lithobates > Lithobates sylvaticus. The sequence continues at coordinate 416,062,085 of CM053028.1, forward strand.
AAACCCTAACCTACCTTGAGAGAGCCAAGAGCTGACCAGATGGGAGAAAGAAAGAAAGCAAGTGCAAAAGAAGTAAAAAAGAGAAGACAGCATCAACTAGGCCCTACCCAGAGGAGCTAGTTGGTCCATCCCCTACTGTACCCATCCAAGTGGAAGGAGTGTACACGAAGGCCCTTCTGGACACTGGAGCAGAAGTGACCCTGTTGTACAGGGACTTCTATGACAGATACCTGAGTCATCTGCCAATACAGAAGATAGAAGAGTTGGAGATAAGGGGATTGGGAACCCAGAGTTTCCCCTATGATGGATACTTACCCATCAGATTGACGTTTGACCCATCCGTAGCTGGGAAGTCTGAAGTGTTCGACACCTTAGCAGTGGTGTGTCCCCGCCCACCAGGAACCAGCAAGACTTCCCTGATCATAGGGACGAACACGGACCTAGTCAGAAGGCTTCTGACCCCCCTGGTGAAGAAAGAGAATCTTCCAGCTCCCAAGATCCATCCCATGCTGAAGGCAGCCTATCAGCGGTTGGTCCTAGAGCAGAAGACCCCAAGTGAGGGGATAGGAAGGGTATGGAGGCTTGGAAAAGAAGGAGCAGTGTTACAGCCTGGAGAGGTGACCTGCATGAGAGCCACGGTGAAACTTACTTGGGAGCAGCCTGGCCCCTTTGTAATGCTGGAACCTGACCCAATGGAGGGTCACTCAGGTCTGGAGGTGATACCAGAAGTAATTTCACTGAAGGACCTGAAGAAGGCTAGAGGAAGAGTCCCTGTCAGTGTGAGGAACCCCACAGAGCGGCCTGTGGAGATCCCTGCCAGGATGCTTCTGGGACAGGTGAGTCCTGCTGTCCCAGTTGGCTGGTCAGAAGTGAAGGGGACGGGTGAAAGTGAAGATGTTTGGAAGAAACTCTCCATGGAAAACCCTAACCTACCTGGAGCTTGGAAGGAGAGAGCCAAGGCCCAGCTGACCAGATGGGAGAAGATTTTCTCCAAAGATGAGTTTGACGTGGGGTGTGCGAGGAGTGCCACCCACCGAATCCGCATGCAAGAGGACAAGCCATTCAGAGAAAGAGTGAGGCGAGTCCCGCTAGCAGATCTGGAGGATCTGAGGGAGCAGCTTGCGGAATTGAAGAAGACGGGAGTAAAAGGGAATCCAGGAGCCCCTATGCCTCCCCAATTGTGGTAGTCAGAAAGAAGAATGGGTCATTGAGACTGTGCATTGACTACAGAACTCTCAACAGGAGGACCATTCCTGACCAGTACACCACGCCAAGGATAGAAGATGCCTTACAGAGTTTATCTGGAGCTAAGTGGTTCAGTGTGATGGACCTCAAGAGTGGGTATTACCAGATCCCCATGCATCCAGAAGATAGAGAAAAGACTGCCTTCATAACCCCAGTGGGATTCTTTGAGTTCAACAGGATGCCCCAGGGCCTATCTGGAGCTCCTGCTACGTTTCAACGCCTAATGGAAAGGACAGTTGGAGACATGAACCTCATAGAAGTCCTTGTGTACCTGGACGATGTCATTGTCTTTGGAAAGACTTTGGAAGAACATGAAGCCAGATTGGAGAAAGTACTGAAGAGGCTCAGTGAAGAGGGACTTAAACTTTCTCCAGAGAAGTGTCGGTTCTATCAGTCTTCTGTGAACTATCTGGGACACATAGTGTCTGAAAAAGGAGTGGCTACAGACCCTGAGAAGTTGGAGGCAGTTACTTCGTGGCCAAGGCCCACAACAGTTACAGAACTTCGATCTTTCTTGGGGTTCTGCTCCTACTACCGCAGGTTTGTGGATGGATTTGCCCGCATTGCCAAACCCCTCAACGAGCTGCTGAAGACAGAAGGGGAGGAAGATGGAATGGGGCCTAGGAGGTCCAGTGAGTCGGTCCAAGACCAGTGGAACTCAAGGTGTGAAGAGGCTTTCAGAACCTTGAAGACAAGTCTCACCACAGCCCCAGTTTTGGCCTACGCTGATCCCACTAGACCATATGAGCTACATGTTGATGCCAGCCATGAGGGCCTAGGTGGAGTACTCTACCAGGAGCATGAAGACCAGCTACGACCAGTGGCCTATGTGAGCCGGAGCCTGACCCCCTCCGAGAAGAACTATCCCACCCACAAGTTGGAGTTCTTAGCCCTCAAGTGGGCAGTTGTTGACAAACTGAGAGACTATTTGTATGGGGCTGAGTTTACTGTAAAGACAGATAACAACCCCTTGACCTATCTATTCACCACCGCCAAGCTGGATGCAACTGGACACAGATGGTTGGCGGCGTTGTCTGGATTCAATTTCAGTCTCAAGTACAGACCAGGGGCTGGAAATAGGGATGCAGATGCCCTGTCCCGAAGATCCCATGTCATGGTCGATGACTGGGAAGACTGGACCCAAGTGGCACCAGATGGAGTGCGAGCCCTTTGTCAGGGGGCTGAACTCCAAGCCAGAGGAGGATCCAGAGCTGAAGAGATAGGAGTTACCACAGTGGGAGTCCCAAAGTGTTACTGTGGGGTAACTCAACTGGCAGAAGAGTGTCTGCCGAAGCTGTCCAAGAAGGAGCTAAGGTGTGACCAATTGGAAGATCCCATGGGGAAATTGGTCCTGGAAGCCCTGGAAGACAAGAGTCCAGAGGGACTTCGCCTTCACCCTTCTAAAGAAGCTCGCCTATTGAGGAAAGAATTGGACAAGCTACAGGTGCATCAGGGGGTAGTCTACCGAAGGGGCCCCTCTGATGGACCAGAAGACAAGTGGCAGTTGTTTCTCCCAGAGAAGCATCGAGAGACTGTGCTGATTGCTTTACATGACCAGCATGGTCACTTGGGAGCAGAGAGAACCTTCCAACTTGTCAGAGACCGGTTTTATTGGCCCTGCATGAGGACCGAAGTGGAGGAGTATTGCCATTCCTGTGCAAGATGCATTCAGAGGAAGACTTTACCCCATCAAGCTGCCCCAATGGGCCATCTACAGAGTGAAGGCCCAATGGATCTGGTATGCATTGATTTTCTCTGCCTTGAACCCGATTTGAGCGGATTGGGAAATGTTCTGGTGGTAACCGACCATTTCACTCGTTATGCTCAGGCTTTCCCAACCAAGGACCAGAAGGCCTCTACAGTAGCCAAGGTACTCTTGGAGAAGTACTTTGTTCACTATGGACTGCCACAGAGAATCCACTCAGACCAAGGAAGAGACTTTGAGAGTCGCCTGATCAGGAAGCTACTAGATTCTCTGGGAGTAGAGAAGACTAGGACCACACCATATCACCCTCAAGGTGATGCCCAGCCTGAAAGGTTCAACAGGACCCTATTGAACATGTTGGGAACTTTGGAAACAGAGAAGAAGCAACATTGGAGCCAACACATATCAGCTCTAGTGCATGCTTACAATTGCACCACAAGTGATGTGACAGGTTTTTCCCCTTACCGACTTATGTTTGGGAGAGAAGCAAGATTGCCAGTGGATTTGGCCTTTGGCATTTCCTTAGACCATGCCTCTGCTGCCTCCCACAAAGGATATGTGGACAGACTGAGGCGCAGTCTGAAGATAGCTTATGAGAAAGCTCAAGCGGCCTCTGACCAGAGGGGGGCCCGAAATAAGAGGAACTTTGATTTGAAAGTTAGAGTACAGGACCTACAGCCTGGGGACCGTGTACTGTTACGCAACCTAGGGATCCCTGGAAAACACAAGATTGCTGATAGATGGAGATCAGAGCCATATGTCATCTGTAGAAAACTTCCAGGATTGCCTGTCTACAAGTTGAAGCCAGAAGGAAGATTGGGGCCTTTGAAGACCTGGCATAGGAATCATTTGCTCCCACTCACTGAAGCAGTCAGAATACCTCCAGCGAGAGACTTACCTGAATCTGTTTCCATTCTGGATACCCCCAGGCCTAATACTAGGTCCCAGACCTCCCAAGTTAGGGGTGGACAGGACCCCCAACCAGAGGAAGAAAGAGGAGAACTTGAATGGCTATGGCCTTCCTCAACCCCAGGAAGTTCCGCCATAGACCTTCCACCTACTGAAGATGTGGAAGATAACACATTGAACCCAGAAGCCACAGAGTTTGTGCCATTCAGTGATGTGCCTGAGTGCTGGGAAGATATCCCTGGTCTCTACCCGGAACAAGAAGAAGATGTTCCAGAACCAGAGATGTTGCCAGAATGTGTTCCTGAAGAAGTTCCAAGAGAACAGAGAGCTCGCAGGAGTGTGAAGCCTCCCAAGAAGTTAACTTACCCCAAGATGGGAGAAAGTTCAGAGGACTCTGTTACTACAGCAAGGAGAAGTGCTGAAAGCCCTGACCCTTCCGCTGTTCATTTAGTGGAGGGCAACCCTAGCTCACTCTCTGGCACAGTTAAGCAGGTCGCCCACACTGAAGTGACCTGTAGACAGGACAGCTCCCCATCTTATGCCAATTGGTGGGAGGCTCCTCTGTCCAAATTATGTGAAAATGTTGTTCCCGAGAAAGTTTGTAGTTTGAACACTATCTTTGGGGACCAAAGATTTAAAGTGGGGGGAGTGTGTAGCGGGGTTCTACCCCTTTTTCTGGTAGAGACTACATCTCCCATGATTCCCCAGGGCCCCGGGCTGCTGACTTCCGCCCGGGAGGCTGCTGGGGGAGATTATAAAAGGGAAGAGCGGAGACCGCCTCTTCCTCTTGGGACACTTCCTCTTCTGAGGCCTGACAGGACTGGCCTGCCTCTGCTGACAGAGCGTGTGACGCGGAGACTACAGCCAGCAGAGACACCTGTGCGGACCGGAGCTGAAGGCCTGAAGCCTGGGCCTTGCAGCCGATGGAGTGAGACTCTCACCCCTCAGAGTCCACAGCAGCGGAGCGGAGACTTCCCCTTACTGTCGGTCGGACGGAGCTGATGACCGGAGTGCAGGGCTGTGACTGAGGAGACCGGACGCCGCCATTGAAGAGACCAGAGCCGCCATTAGAGGGACCGGATCGGAGGACGGTACCCCAAGGATTGGTGAGAGAGCCTGTAGGCTCAATCCTGCATTGACACACAAGTTTTATGCCTATTGAACTGCCTAGGCGCAATTTACCTCAGGCCTGGTCCGTTAGGTAGGCGCAGATAGATTTATTGCACCTCAGGGGTGCATAGCAGACGGTCGCCACACTGGGCGCTCCGTTTCCCCATTGTTAGATTGATATACCTGTGTACATGTTAAAGTGCATATTGCAGGGACCTGCTAAAGTATTGTAAGATATATGTTCAAATGCATGTTGCTATTCTTTTTCCTTACTGACAAAAGTAAAGCCAGTTATTCTTATCTCAGCAGTTTTTATGCAACATCTTGTTGCCAACAAAGATCCTGCGTAAACCAAAATAGTCTTGAGAATGAGGCCTTAGTCGTTTTACCTGCAGCTCTTTGACCTGCACACAATTTGGTTCCCGCAACCTAGCAAATAGAATGTAAAAAATATTCAAAGATGTTTCCTTGTTTTCTAATTTCTTGTCCAGATGTCACAAGAATAACAATCTGAAATTAAATCTCTAGTGTTCCTTACAGAATTACTTTCCACTCTATGTAAAACTTAAAATAACTTAAAACAGAAAAAAGTTTTGTCTAAAGGAAAAGAAATACTGGTAATATTCATAAATCCTTTCAATTGTCTGCTTGCAGATGGCCTTTCACTATTTAGATACTTCCAATCACAATGTCCCTTCTCTGATTGTTTTTATATTCAATTATTCTTCGGCAGACTAGTATTTATGTCTGGGGCTAATTTGGAGTTTGACAGCTTGATTATTCTCTATGTTATATGTCATTATTTCTTTTCACTGACTGCATATTAATTGAAATTTGAAGGCTTGATTGCTGTAATACTTCATGCAGCTTTATGGTAAAATAAGGAAAAGGTCAGCATAAAAACTTTAGTAAGATACCACAAATGAGAGAGTTTTTACCACTCATGGGATATGAACATAACTTTTAAGTTCTGATAAAGTTTTACACCAGATGGAAGCAAAAATGTATTACAAAATTAATTATGTTTTAATCAAAGAGAGTATGGGGAATGGTCCTAAAAAAGGAGTGTACTGTATATATTGTAGCGAAGGCAAAATGAAAGCTCTCTAGCATCAGTAAGATATGTACTGCACATCTCCTTTGAAATTAAATAGGATTATTTATTATGTATTACTATATAGCACCAGTACATTTTGCAGTATGGGCAAGACTTCAAAGAAGTCTCAGAGGGGCTATAAATGCTTATAGCATGCTGAGTGAAAGGGCAGATGAGGTAGCTTTAATGTTTTGATAATCTGCTGTGTAGAAAGAGCAGGATACTTTTGAGGTCCATAGATGGACATTGGACAGAAAAAAAATGTTTTATGTAGCCATCTGATGAGTGCACCTGACTATGGCTGAGGTAATGATGCAACCAGTAGATCTGGCATTAAATCAAGTTTGACATTTCAGACCTAGAACAGATTTAAGTTAGTTAAATACAGTGCATGTGCTGTAAAATCGATTAAAATGTAATTCTAACCAAATTATTGGTCTCTAATTAGAGATGTTCAGCTCTGTAAACAACTAGATTTTCAGCAAAGTGGGTAAAGTTAGCCATGTAAAATTTGAAAACTAAAATGTAGAGTTTCACCTTCTGGTTGAAAAGGGTAAATACAAAGTATGCATAAACACTATTTGATAAAAGCTGTTGTCGGGGCAAATAGCCCAGTGACAATTAACCAGCGAGCACCATCAATAACAGGAGTGCAGAATGAAATGCACTCCCGTGATCCCTAGTAGAAGTATGGCCAGCAGAGCTTTAACTCTATGTCTCAATTAATAGAGATACGTCCAGATGAGTGTTACAGCAAATTCCAGTTGCAGGGAACCCTAAAGATAAGGAGGTATCTGTCTTTGTGTTGGAGACCTGAAGACAAGATCAGTGGTCATGGGGGGTATCCTCCAACTGTTGTCCCAGCTGCCTGGAATTTAATCTCTCATCGGCAGAAACTGTGGTGTGGCACTGTAGAGAGTCAGCCTGTCTATTTTGTGTTTAAGTCCCTTACTAGTAGTTTATAATAGTCCAGGATTTAGCAGCATAAACAGGACTTGTAGCTTAGACTTTCTTTCTAAATAGTAGTAAAGGTCTTGCAAGCTACCAAATCAAAGATCCCCTATCTTATAATAGTGTGATGACAGCTGCTAGCACTAATCACGTCCCATACTAACTTGTGAGAATCACAGATAAACAAATAAATCATGTGCTGCGCTATCCCCTTAATGATCTGCTGAACCTGCAGCAAAAAAACTGAATTGTTAACTAAAGTGATGTGCCTATAAATACAATCCCAACAAGAATAAAAAATATATATATAAGCGACTCTTGTCATACAGCTTACAACATCATATAACGTGAATATACACACATTTCATAAAATATTAATATTGATACAAAAGTGATCCATAAAGTGCTCAGGTGCATATAGGTCCGTGATACTCTGACCATCCAGGGTCAGTTGTCAGCATCCTTAATCTAAAGATAATAAACATGACTTGATAGGTGACTGTGAATATAGCGATCTTCAGCAGTGATTACACTCAGGTGCTCCCTACCCCAAGGTAATGGCCGCTCACCTCAGAGCGTGTGACCTTGCAATTAAGTTTGGTCATTACACATGTTTGAATCGTCAAAACGGATTCCAGGTCAGGTTGCAAGGTCCAAATACTGCTCAAAGATGTGCCATCCTCATATATAAATATGCCCCCATGCTCTCCTCCTAGGGGTTCAAAGTTGAAAACCAGGGGTAGGGAGTGCCTACATAATATATTTACAGGCATTTACTAATTCAGACAATAGAGGGAAGCAGATCCCTACATGTGGTAAAAGTTAACCCTGTGTATCACAGCCATTTAGATTTGTATGGCTGATGCATTATAAAGACAGAGGGTTTCTTGTCAAGCAATTTTACACCATTGAAATGAGAATGTAGTGATTGACAGGCATGAGGATATCCCTAACAAAGTTATTAAAAAACAGATTGACTATGTTTCTATTGACTGTGGCTATTTTTTTTTAACTGGATGTATTATAGATTTATAGAAAGAAGAAAAGAAAAAAAGCATTCTGCCACTTCCTTTCTATTGCAACCAGCTGAACACTAGCACTTTTCTAAACTCACCTTCTATCCACTACAGCCAATCACACTCCAACACTTAATTGAGGCAGATACTGTTTCCTTTCCTTACTTTCCTTTTGCTGTAGCTAACTGCAATTTAGCACTACCATACACTCATGTCTATGTCACTGCAACCAACCCCATTTAGCTTAGTCAGGCAAGCAAAGCTCAACTTCATTGTGGTGTATCCAGTCACAATACTGACTTGAAGAGGGGCTTTCCTAGATTTTCTTAACCTTCCTGGTGAAATTTATGTCTGTATGAGTCTCATGACTATGGTTTAAGTCATGTCTGTGAGACTAGCTGGCACGTGTCGCTATGTTTGAGGTGATAGTGAATGCTTTCCACTCCACACCAACCAAGCTATGCTCTTCCACAATGCAAATGATCTAGCCTTGGCTGGAATTAACACTTTAATTAGTTCATGGATAAAACAGATATCAAGAGAGTTAAAAAAAAACAGACAGGGATATATACTGTATGCGGTATGTAGAATTTATAGAGGTTCGAAAATTTTGAATTGCGCTAAACCAGTGAAAAATGTGAAATGTGAGTATATAGATAACCTTGCCTATGTGTCAGAATCACACTGACCATGGAGTTACCCATGATCAGCGTGAATCCAAGGTAAAAGGGGAGGCTATATTCCAATTGATTGTGCTGTTTTATAGAACACAGAACTTACAACAAATATAAGCAAAATAAATCATACATGTATAACCTTATAAATCATCAAACAATAAATATAAATCCCCACGAATGTATAAATGACAAATATAAAGTGAAGAAAAATGGGTTAGTGGACTTTAATGGTACCGTAACAATTTAAGATAGACAAAAGTATAAAACAAGTAGAGTTTAGGGATGAGCCAGATGTTCGAGTCAAATGTAAGTTTGACTCAAACATTGGGTGTTCGCCTGTTCGCCGAACAGCGAACAATTCGAAAGCCCCCGAAACACTGTTAAAGTCTATGGGACACTAACATGAAAAATCAAAAGTGCTAATTTTAAAGCCTTATAAGCAAGTTATTGTCATAAAACGTGTTTGGGGACCTGGGACCTGCCCCAGGGGATATGTATCAATGCACATTTTTTTCGAGAGCAGTGATTTTTTTAATGCTTAAAGTGAAACAATAAAAATGAAATATTCCTTTAAATATTGTGCCTGGGGGGTGTCTATAGTATGCCTGCAAAGTGGCAAATTTTTCCTGTGTTTAGAACATTACCACAGCAAAATTACATTTCTAAAGGAAAAATTGTCATTTAAAACTGATTACGGCTGTAATGAATTGTCAGGACTCGGCAATATAGATACATATAATTGCAAAAAAGAGCATGGGCCCCCCCCCCTTCGGTCCATTACCAGGCCCTTTGGGTCTGGTATGAATATTAAGGGGAACCCTGAACCAAAATTTAAAAAAAAAATGGCGTAGGTGTCCTCCCAAAATCAATACCAGACCCTTATGCAACCTGGCAGGCCACAGGAAAAGAGGCGGAATGAGAAAGCGCCCTCCCTCTCCTGAACCGTACCAGGCCACATGCCCTCAACATAGGGAGGGTGCTTTGGGGTAGGGCCTTGATGGGGACAAGGGTCTTATCCCCAAAACCCTTGCCCAGTGGTTGTGGGGGTCTGTGCGCGGGAGGCTTGTTGGAATCTGGAAGCCCCCTCTAACGAGGGGACCCCCAGATCCCGGCCGCCTCCATGGAGGCGACCGAACCGCCTCCATGGGAGGCTCTCACCGTGTGACACTTGGGCGGCAAGATAGAAGAAGATGAATGGTCATCGTGGGGCATTTTTTTTTCTTTTTTTTAATAAAGGGCTTGTCCCACTTGTGTCTTGTCTTTTTTAACATTTTGACACTTTTTTTGTTAAATGGTAGGGGGACTTGTACCCCGTTACCATTTCACACAGGGGGGAGGCCGGGATCTCGGGGTCCCTTTGTTAAAGGGGGCTTATAGATTTCGATAAGCCCCCCACCTGCATACCCCCACAACCACTTGGCAAGGGTTGTGGGGATGAGGTTCTTGTCCCCATCAACATGGGAATAAGGTGCTTTGGCGAGCCCAGAACTATTTGGGCCGCTCGCATCAAATTCGTGTGATGCGAGCGGCCCACAATGCACTGCAACTGGCGCAGTGCATTGTGGGCCGCTCGCATGGCTCGCTGGCTGATGATTGGCCAAGCATGAACTGTGACCCGCATGCTTGGCCAATCAAAGAGCCAGCGGCAAGGAGAGCAATAATTGGCCACAGACAGGATGCCTGTGGCCAATTATAGCTCAAGGGGTTTAGTACACGCCACCGACGGCCTCGCATATTGTGTTGTGTCCCAGCGTCAGTGTCAGTGTTATGTGCTGCTGACTGCTGACATTATGTGCTATGATTCTGGGAATTAGTGTGTGCAGTATCACATCTGGGGGGTGTCTATAGTATGCCTGTGAATGGGGCACATGTTTCCTGTGCTTAGAACTGTCCCTGCACAAAGTGTAATTTTTGCAGGAAAAAAAGCTATTTAAAATCACTCGTGGCTAATGAATTGATGGCTCCCGTCACACAGAGAACCGTCATTCATTGAAAGCCATTCATAAAAAAAAAGTCATTGATAAAAAATAAAAGCGTGGGGGTCCCCCCAAATTCAATAACCAGGCCCTTCAGGTCTGCTATGGATATTAAGGGGGATCTCAGCCAAAAAAAAATATGGTGTGGGGTCCCCCTCAAAACCCATACCAGACCCTTGAGGTCTGGGATGGATTTTAAGGCTAACCCTGGCTAAAAAAAATGGCGTGGGGTCCCCCTCAAAATCCATACCAGACCCTTATCCGAGCACGCAACCTGGCAGGCCGCAGGAAAAGAGGGGGGGCGAGAGCGGCCCCCCTCCCTCCTGAACTGTACCAGGCCACATGCCCTCAACATTGGGAGGGTGATTTGGGGGTCTGAGACCCCTAAAGCACCTTGTCCCCATGTTGATGAGGACAAGGGCCTCTTCCCCACAACCCTGGCCATTGGCTGTGGGGGTCTGCGGGCGGGGGGCTTATCGGAATCTGGAAGCCCCCTTTAACAAGGGGACCCCCAGATCCCGCCCCCCCGTGTGAAATGGTAAGGGGGTACAAAAGTACCCCTACCATTTCACCAAAAAAAAGTGTCAAAAATGGTAAAAATTAAAGATTTGAGGGCATGTGGCCTGGTACGTTTCAGGAGGGAGGGGGGGGGCCGCTCTCTTCCCCACCTCCCCCCCCCTCCTCTTTTCCTGCGGCCTGCCAGGTTGCGTGCCCAAGAAGAGGGGATAAGGGTCTGGTAAGGATTTTGAAGGGGGGACCCCACGCCCTTTATTTTTTTTTTTGGGAAATGGTAGGGGTACCCCCCTTACCATTTCACACAGGGGGGGCTGGGATCTGGGGGTCCCCTTAAAATCCATCCCAGACCTTAAGGGTCTGGTATGGATTTTGAGGGGAACCCCCCACGCCATTTTTTCTTTGTGGCTGGGGTCCCCCTTAAAATCCATAGCAGACCTTAAGGGCCTGGTATGGATTGAGGGGAACCCCACGCCATTTTTTTTGTGGGGGACCCCACGCATTTTTTTTTTTTGGGGGACCCCCACGCTTTTTTTTTTTTTATTTTTTTATCAATGACTTTTTTTTAATGAATGGCTTTCAATGAATGACTGTTCTCTGTGTTACGTGCAAGTGATTTTAAATAGCTTTTTTTCCTGCAAAAAGGCCACTTTGCGCAGGGACAGTTCTAAGCACAGGAAACATGCGCCCCTTCACAGGCATACTATAGACACCCCCCAGGTACGAAATTTAAAGGAATATTACACTTTTATTGTTTCACTTTAAGCATTATTAAAATCACTGCTCCTGAAAAAATGGCCGTTTTAAAAAAAAAAAAATTGCATTGATAGATGTCCACTGGGGCAGGACCCAGGTCTCCAAACACTTTTTTATGACAATAACAGGCATATTAGCCTTAAAAATTAGCACTTTTGATTTTGAACGTTCGCATCCATTGTAACTAATAGGGTTCTTATGCTCGCACGGACTTTAGGTACGTTCGCGGGTTCTGGTGCGAACCCGGGGGTGTTCGGCCCATCCCTAATCATAATATACATAATAAGACATCACATACATGACTAACAGTAACAAAGGCATAATAGCAACGTGCACGGTTCCCCTCCCCAAATGGGTAATCATAACCCTTACCCAAATGCAGCAACATAAGCCACAGTCCAAAAATAGTGGGTCTGCCCCAGCGGACGTGGGAGCTCCCCGCAGACTACGATGAGAAATTTAGAATAGTTGTTTGTATGAATTATTGATAGGTATATTTTTATATATACATATAATTTTATTATATTATTTGTATGTAATGTATTAAAGTGATGGCTTGCACGATGTCCCTCCCTGAATCCACCTGTTTTTTTGCTATGCAATTCATGCATTAGCCACTAGATGTCACCGTTCTCCACTCTGGCTGGATCTGCCCTTATCCATCATGGCCGCCATGGACTCTGCCCACTCTTGGGGTGACTTCCTGGGCCATGGTCCTCTCTTTTGGTCCTTCCTGGCGGACGTACGACTCCACAGGTCGAGCTGGGCGGCCGTTACGCAGCCTGCACTCTTGCTGTCTGAATTGCAACACACTGCTTGATTCCTCCGTGCAGCTGTGGTTGTCCATTTTGGGGGACACTGCACAATGCGCAAATTTTGCACATGCATTCTGCAGGGCTGGGCCCGGTGACGATACGCGTTGTTCGGTGTGGGAGTGGGCCGGGCAGGAGCTCTCTCTAGATAGGAAGGGGCTGACGTGAGTGCAGTGCATTCTGCTGGAACACACCTGGATAAATCTCCCCCTCTTTTATTCCTCTCAAGTAAACTATTGAGTAGGCATGAGCTTCGAGTTCGGGTCGAACTCATGTTTGACTCGAACATTGCCTGTTTGCCCGTTCGCCGAACAGCGAACAATTTGGGGTGTCCGCGGCAAATTCGAAAAGCCGCGGAACACCTTGTAAAAGTCTATGGGAGAAAGGTGCCAAATGTGACACGGGAGGGGGGCAAAATTTTTGTGTAAGCCTCCGCTTTAAACAATGCAGGGGCTTTAACTGGATTATATCCTTGCAACACTGAAACACTCAGAATTTGTTACTTGTAGCATGTTTTTCTGGGGGTAGCAGGAAGAGAGTGTCATTGAGCATTAGGGATGAGCCCAATGTTCGAGATGAACATAAGTTCGACTCGAACATCAGGTGTTCGCTTGTTTGCCGAATAGTGAACAATTTGGGGTGTTCGCGGCAAATTCGAAAGTCACGGAACACCCTTTAAAAGTCAATAAGAGAAATCTAAGGTGCTAATTTTAAAGGCTTATATGCAATTCATTGTCATAAAAAGTGTTGGGGACCTGGGTCCTGCCCCAGGGGACATGTATCATTGCAAAAAAAGTTTTAAAAATGGCAGTTTTTTCGGGAGCAGTGATTTTAATAATGCTTAAAGTGAAACAATAAAAGTGAAATATTCCTTTAAATTTTGATCCTAGGGGGTGTGTATTGTATGCCTGTAAAGTAGCGCTTGTTTACAGTTTGTCCCTGCACAAAGTGTCATTTCTGAAGGAAAAAAAGTCACTTAAAAGCACTTGCAGCTATAATGAATTGCCGTCTCCGGGCAATACAGAGAACAGTCATTGACAGTCAATTACCAGGCCCTTCAGGTCTGGTATGGATATTAAGGGGAACTCCACGCCAAATGAAAAGAAAATGGCGTGGAGTGCCCCCAAAAATCCATACCAGACCCTTTATCCGAGCATGCAACCTGGCAGGCCGAAGGAAAAGAGGGGGGACAAGAGAGTGCCCCCCTCCTGAACCGTACCAGGCCACATGCCCTCAACATGGGGAGGATGCTTTATGGGTCTGTAACCCCTCAAAGCACCATGTCCCCATGTTGATGGGGACAAGGACCTCATCCCCACAACCCTTTTCTGACACATTGAGGGCAAGTAGGCTGGTATGGTTTAGGAGGGGGGGTCTCGCTCGTCCCCCTTTTCCTGGCCTACCATGGCTGCTTGCTCGGGTGAGGGTCTGCTACGGATTTTGGGGGGGGCCCGCGCTATTTTTTTAAAAAATGTTGGCACGGGGTTCCTCTTTAAATCCATACCAGACCTGAAGGGCCTAGTATGGACTGGGAGGGGAACTCACGACAATTTTTGTCATAGATTTTTATCTATATTGCTGGGATCCGGCAGCTGCAAGCAATTTTAAATGACATTTGTTCCTTTGGAAATGTCTTTGGAAATGTAATTTTGCTGTGGCACAGTAAAACACAGTAAAACACATGAGAAAGATGTGCCACTTTACAGGCAGATTAAGAGGACTCCCCAGGCATGACATTTAAAGGTATAAATCATTTTTATTGTTTCACTTTAAGCATTCTTAAAATCACTGCTACTGAAAAAACGTTTGTTTTAAAAACTTTTTTTGCATTGATACCTGTCTCCTGAGGCAGTAACCGGGTCCCCAAACACTTTTTATGGCAATAACTTGCATATAAGCCTTTAAAATGAACACTTTTGATTTTTCACGTTGTGTCCTATAGACTTTAACGGTGTTTGCATGTTTGGATGTGAACCGAACAAAGGGGGTGTTCGGCTGATCCCTAGTAACTGGTAAAGAATGCCAGAGCCATGGGGATTGTAGGTCGCACATCGTATAACTAAATATATAAATAAGAAAAGAAAAGAGACAACAACCAATATGGCATTTAAATGGCCGCAGCACCTTTATTGGTATAATAAAATAAATAACTTTATTCAATAAAATCAATCCATAAAAAAACTATAAATTCTATTCAAAATATTATTTTATTAATAACCAACTCTAAATTCGCTCAGTCATAGAACTCAAGCATTAATGAATAAATCATAAAACAAAGTCCCGCCTTGATCCAAGGGTGACATAATCACATGATGGTGCCTGCGACAAGGGTGGGAAGGGAGGGGAAGCAAGTTCAGTCACTTCAGGTAAAACTGAGAGCGGGCTTGTGACACAGGGGTTTATATAGCCTCTCCACACCTTAGGCTCACGTTTTTCCCGCTCTGCTACCCTGTGACAAGCCCGCTTACATATATTTTTTTTTTTTTTAATATACAACTTTATTTTGCAAACGTCTCTCTTTTTTTTATATTATTTAAAATAAAATTCTTTCTTGCCATTAAAGTGGCAACCACAATCCCATGTTGTGGGCCCTCTAATTGAGCCCACTTTCATTCACTATCATATAAAAGCAGAACACTCTGTTTAAAGCCTCTCCTACTTGGCTTTCCATTAGAATTTCAGATGACTGAACAACTGGTGAAAAAGAACCCCACCCCAAACTCTGGTACCACATGATTCAGAAAGTCATTGTCCTGTGGTACCTCTCTTTTAAAAAACACATTAGTAGATCATAATATAATAGAATCATATATTGGACCAACAAAAGATAACAGATTCAAAATGTACGTGATAATAAAAATGTACAGTACATTAATGGAAATAAAATTCAGAACAATAGGATATTAAAAGTTCTTCAGAATAAAATCTACTGTCAAAGTGATACCATAGAATGTTTTACAAGGTCATTTTGTGATGAATGCTGCAGCAGAATAGAAAGAAAGAGCAGACTGAACTTATAAAAGATCTGTCACATAATGACAAATTTCAGAGTTTAAAATAAAATGGTTTGGAGGCAGTAACTAAAGTCATCTTATATATTCAAAATACTTAGAATACTTTCTGGTTTAATGGACCACTTGGATATCTTTATCACAATGTTATGCCATTTGATAATTCACCTGCGGCATTTCAATGAACTTTTTGCTGTAATTTATAATAGAGTCCTTATTAAAACATGTCAGAAGTTGTATTATGGATTGTGCTAAGTACCTTGTGAATAATTTGAAGTGCTGAACAATGTAAAGTAGCTAAAATAACTAAATATGTTTTGCTGCGAATTACAAGATATTTAAACCAATTATGTGTGCGTAATGCGATAATGGATCTAAGCAATTATGATTTGTCGTGTATACTGTCACATTTTTATTTTAAATTAGAAGCTTTGAATGTCTTGTTTAGACTAAATCACAGCTTTGGTGGCATGGTTTATGAAGAACAGCTTTCATATGTTGAGGATAATACCAAGAATTAGATTAGAAGCAGGATTTTAAGTGGTGTTTTTTTTTAATTTACATTTTGTGAACCAAAATGTTTGTGCAATACTTAGAAGAGCTACAAATTAAAAAAAAAACTTTTTACATTTTTTTTTCAATAACCTCCTTTCACCGCAATATGAGACACTGATGAGTACTAACTGGCATTTGTGCTAGATGTAGCAAGGTTAATACTCTATTAACCACTTCAGCCCCAAAAGGATTTACCCACTTCCGGACCAGGCAATTTTTTTGTGATACGGCACTGCGTTGTTTTAACTGACAATTGGGCGGTCATGCGACCTTATACACAAACAAAATTTATGTCCTTTTTTCCCCACAAATACAGCTTTCTTTTGGTGGTATTTGATCACCTCTGTGTTTTATTTTTTATTTTTTGCGCTATAAAAAAAAAAGACAGACAATTAAAAAAAAGAAAAACAATATTTTTTACTTTTTGCTATAATAAAATATAAAAAAAAACATTTCTTCATCAGTTTAGGCCAATATGTATTATTCTACACATTTTTGGTAAAAAAAAAATCACAATAAGCGTATATTTATTTGTTTGCGCAAAGATATAGCGTCTACAAAATAGGGGATGTATTTATGGCATTTTTATTATTATTTTTTTTTACTAGTAATGGTGGTGATCAGCAATTTTGCAGCAGACAAATCGGACACTTTTGACACTTTTTTGGGACCATTGACATTTATACAGCGATCAGTGCTATAAAAATGCACTGATTCCTGTGTAAATGTAACTGGCAGGGAAGGGGTTAACACTAGGGGGCGATAAAGAGGTTAAATGTGTTCCCTGGGAGGTGTTTCTAACTGTGGGGGGATGGGACTGAATGGAGGAGAGAGATCACTGTTCCTGATCACTAGGAACAGCAAATTCCTCTCGCCTCCCCTGTCAGGCTCAATGTGGAGCAATTGCGGGTGGCTGACAGACATTGTGGCCACCGGCCACACACATTGGCTCCGGTGTCGTGCCACGTCCCTTTGGTCCCTTTGGTCCCTTTGCATGCGCACTCCCCCACAGCTCTTAAAGTGGCCAACATATACCTACAGCGGTTTGCGCAGCCATGCCAACCTGCCAACATTTAACGATGGTGGCTGGTCGGTAACAGTCGGTGCACGTTGGCACCAATGACAAAGTCAGAGGCAGATGGGTGTCCTAAAAAACGATTTTAGGGACTTGGGAGCTAAATCAAGGAAAAAGACCTCCTAGGTAGTATTCTCAGGAATACTACCTGTACATCGAGCCACACCAGAAAGGGAGATTAGGGAAGTAAACAAGTGGCTGAAGAGTTGGTGTAGTAAGGAGGGGTTTGGGTTCCTGGAGGACTGGGCCGACTTCTCAGTCGATCACTGGTACTATATAAGGGACGGACTGAACCTAAATGAGGAGGGTGCAGATCGTCTGGGAGTAAAGATGTCCAAAAAGTTAGAGGGGTTTTTAAACTAGGCGACGGGGGGGAGGGTCCAGACATAGAGATAGTCAGTGTGGAACATATTCCAGAGGGTAGTATTGGTGGCATTAATGGTAGGTTGACTAAAGCACATAAACCCAAGGTAAGTATAATAACAAGTCCTAGTTGCAATCTTGGAACACCCAATAAGAGGATAGTATGCAACCGGTCTAAATTACGTGGCATGTTCACCCATGCCAGGAGCCTGGCGGACAAATGGGTGAACTAGAGACACTGTTGTACAAGGAGGATTTGGATTTTGTGGGAATTTCAGAGACCTGGTTTAACAGCTCTCATGATTGGCTGGCATACCAGGGGTATGCTTATATATCAAGAATAATGTACAAGTGAATGTGAGAGATAACATCACTAAGGGAGCTAGGGAGGAGGTGGGATCCTTATGGGTAGAGCTCCAAAGGGAAAAGCTAAGGGGAAAATATTACTAGGAGTATGCCATAGGCCCCCTAACCTGAGGAAGGAGGGGGAGACGGATCTCCTATCACAAGTTGGATTAGCAGCAAGGATGGGAAGTGTTATCATAATGGGGGATTTTAATTATCCAGACATAGACTGGGCAGAGGGAAGCACGCATTCGTCTAAGGCTCGCCAGTTCCTAAATGTCTTGCAGGACAATTTCATGGTTCACATTGTAGACGCACCAACTAGAAATAAAGCGTTACTGGACCTACTGATTATAAACAATACAGACCTGATCACGGATGTGGAAATACGGGGCAATTTAGGAAACAGCGATCAAAGGTCAATTGGCTTCAGTATAAATTACACAAATAGGAAACATAAGAGGAATACACCAACTTCCCTAAACTATGAACCTTATTAGAAGGCAAGAATTGGGATAAAATCTTAGGAACAAAGAACACGGAAGAGATAGGTTTGCTTTAAGAGCACATTAAATAAGGGCATTAGCCAATGCATCCCAATGGGTAATACATTTAAAAGAGCAAGCAAAAGTCTTGGATGGCTTAACTCCAATGTAAAAATGCATATAAAAGCAAAGGAGAAGGCCCTCAAAAAATACAAGGTTGAGGGATCATCATCAGCATTCAGACTTTATAAAGAATGCAACAAGAAATGTAAGGGCAATTAGGGCGGCTAAGATAGAACACGAAAGACGCATAGCGGAGGAGAGCAGAAAAAACCCAAGAAATTCTTTAAAGCGGTAGTAAACCCGCTGAAACTTTTTTTCTTTTTTAAACACCTGTAAGGGAAAAGGCATAATGAGCTAGTATGCACCGCATACTAGCTCACTATGAAATACTTACCTTAGAACGAGGCGTCGGTAACTCACCTGGTCCACGCCAAGGTCGCTGACATGTTGCCTCGGCGTGTCTTCCGGGTATCGCGACTCCAGCGCTGTGAGTGGCTGGAGCCGCTATGTCGTCACACCTGCGCATGCGCACGGCAGAATTCTTCCCGGCAGGGTCCGGATTCTGCCGGCCCTTCAGCCGAGAATCCCCTGTGTGCATGCGCCGCTGCAGTCAGATATTTTTTTTTACCTACAGGTAAGCCTCATTATAGGTTTACCTGTAGGTAAAAGTCTAATTTTTGACTTTACAACTCCTTTAAGTATGTAAACAGTAAAAAAGGGAGGGTAGACCATATTGGCTCCATAAAGAATGAGGAAGGACATCTGGTTACAAAGGATGGGGAAATGGCGAAGGTATTGAATTTATTCTTCTCCTCAGTCTTCACGAGGGAATCTGGGGGCTTCAGTAACCAAAACTGCAGTGTTTATCCTTATGAAACATCGCAGAAAGCACCCCCATGGTTAACAGAGGACAGAATTAAAATTAGACTTGGGAAATTAACAATAATAAATCACCGGGACCAGATGACGTGCATCTGAGGGTACTTAGGGAACCCATTCAAGTAATTGCCAGACCATTGTTCCTAATTTTTACTGACAGTCTACTGACTGGAATGGTACCAGGTAATTGGAGAAAAGCCAATATAGCACCAATATTTAAAAAGGGCCCAAAATACATCCCTGGGAATTACAGATCAGTTAGCCTAACATCAATAGTATGCAAGCTCTTGGAGGGGATGATAAGGGACTATATTCAAGATTTAAATAACGAGAACAATATCATTAGCAGTAATCGGCATGGATTCATGAAGAATCATTCTTGCCAAACCAATCAATTAATCTTCTATGAGGAGGTGAGTTGCCATCTAGATAAAGGAAGACCTGTAAACGTGTATCTGGATTTTGCAAAAGCATTTGACACAGTTCCCCTTGCAAAAAGATCTGAACAATATAATGGGGTGGGCAACTACATGGCAAATGAGGTTTAATGTAGAAAAATGTCAAATAATGCATTTGGGTGGCAAAAATATGAACGCAATCTATACACTGGGGGGAGAACCTCTGGGGGAATCTAGGATGGAAAAGGACCTGGGGGTCCTAATAGATGATAGGCTTAGCAATGGCATGCAATGCCAAGTTTCTGCTAACAAAGCAAACAGAATATTGGCATGCATTAAAAAGGGGATCAACTCCAGAGATAAAACGATAATTCTCCCACTCTACAAGACTCTGGTCCAGCCGCACCTAGAATATGCTGTCCAGTTCTGGACACCAGTCCTCAGGAAGGATGTACTGGAAATGGAGCAAGTACAAAGAAGGGCAACTAAGCTAATAAAAGGGTTTGGAGGATATTAGTTATGAGGAAAGGTTGCGAGCACTGAACTTACTTAACTCTTTAGAGAAGAAACGCTTAAGACGGGATATGATTTCAATTTATTAATCCCCTACTGGTGACCCCACAATAGAGATAAGACTTTTTTGTGGAAGGGAGTTTAACAAGACATGTGGCCACTCATTAAGATTAGAAGAACTGAGGTTTAACCTTAAACTATGTAGTGAGTACTTTACTGTAAGAGCGGCAAGGATGTGGAATTCCCTTCCACAGGCGGTGGTCTCAGCGGGGAGCATCGATAGTTTCAAGTAACTATTAGATAAGCACCTGAACGACCGCAACATACATGGATATACAATGTAATACTGACATATAATCACACACATAGGTTGGACTTGTCTTTTTTCTTCTTTTTGGGAGGGCCGGGGTTTGGTGTGATGTCCCCAGACATTAGGAGTAGTAGGAGGATGAGGGTTGTAAGGCGGGAGTGGGATTTATAGGAGGGAAGATGCTGTAGTGGAGTGGAAGTGGTGATACTCAGGGCCGGTGCTACCCTAGGCAAATTAGGCAGCCACCTAGGGCGCACTGCTGCCTAGGGCGCCCGGTCACTGGTGTTCCTACTCTCTTCTCTTTGCAGCAAGCAACTAAGTCAATAAAAAAGAGGGGGGAAAAGGATAAGGTTAAATGTTTGATCTTGTCCAGGGCAGTGTAATACAAAATAAGTGACACTTTCAAAAATAAACAAACAAGAAAGTATAAACAGCAGTTTCAAATTCTTAGTAAGGCAGAAATAGAGTTCAGTTAGGCAATGTAGTCCAGTGTTTAATAGAAGAGTGGAGTCTGTGCAGTTACCAGAGGGTATGAAGAGTCAGGTGGGAAATCACTGACAGGTAGAGTGACTTTTTGTGTTGCAGGGAAGAATTATGCAGTTACCTTAAAGAGTAGAGCAGAGAAGGCATGGTGAGGAGATGGTGGAGATGACAATGTGGTCCTGAAAAAAATTCTTACCTTCTAGATGTTTCTGAGGAGAAAGTGTCATGGTTGACTGCAAGCATTTCTCAGCTAACTCAACATGATCTCTCCCAATAGCTGGCTGGGGACTAGCTGAGTACAGTTCTCATTAATATGCAATGGAGAAGCCCAGCTCTTAAAGTGATGTCATAATGTAGAGAATACGATTTCCTTTTATTTGAGCCCAGTCTTGCCACACAGATTTACTCGAGCCCTGGGCAATCCTATTTTATTGTTCAGTTAGAGAAATCTTGACAAAGTCTTGAAAACTTTATCAAAAACGCCCCCTTGCTGTGAGTGACAGGTGATTTACATATCTCATGCACTAGCCTGAGACAGGTTATCATCAGATCACTGGATGTTCTACTCTGCCCAGCTCTGACTACATACATGTCCCCTAAATTACTTGTCTGTCTATAGTCTGCTGACTGTTCACTGCAAACCATGATGAGAAACATCCAGTAAAGGCAGCCAATCCTGGGAGAGCTGGAGGGGAGGGGATGTGAATTGTGAACTTTTTACACAGGATGTGCCTGTCTCAGGCTAGTGCATGAGATATGTAAATCACCTGTCAATCACAACAAGGGGGCGTTTTTGACAAAGTTTTCAAGACTTTGTCAAGATTTCTCTAACTGAACAATAAAAGAGGATTTCTCAGGCCTCAAGTAAATCTGTGTGGCAAGACTTGGCTCAAATGAAAGGAAATCTTATTCTCTACATTACGCAATAATAAAAAAAATGTTTGGGTTTACATCCACTTTAAGGACTTTCGTTAAGACAGATGGCGTTCAACTCTAGTACAACTAATGAAATATCTTCCTCCAGACAAGGAATTAGGGCAAACACAGCTTCCCAGCACCCCTCATAACAAAGAGACCTAAGTAGAATTCTTCATTGCTGGAATTTCCAGAAAAGAGCATCTAAAAAAGTAAACTGTAATTTATTAATATTTTATTAAGTTTTCCTATGTGAATAGGGATATGTAACAAATATAATGTAAGTGTTATCCCAACTTAGCTTCAAAGGTGGAAATACCCTTTAAAGCACTTTTCAATAATTCCATATACTTCTTAAAGCCACCAAACCACCATGTGTCTAATCATCTCTGCTCTAACTACAGCAAACTGACCTAAAATTGGAATGGTTGAATACATTTAAAGTTTTTTGTTCTGTTTTTTCACCAGATCACTATCTCATTTAGCTTCCAAAATGTGAACTATTAGGCCATATAAGAAAATGTATTTTCTTTACAAAATAGTGAACTCTAGGGACATTGGCCCTTCAAGAAATATTGTAGTTCCTCTGTTGAGTAACTGTGATGCCGCGTACACACGAAGGGACTATCCCGCGGGATTATCCGCTGGACTCAAGTCCAGCGGACAATCCCCTCGTGTGTGGGCGTCGGCTGACTTTTTTTCCCAAAAGTCTGGCGGACTAAAGTTTTAAGTTTTGTTTTAAAATTATCCGCTGGACTTGGCAGTCCGGCGGACACTACGGCCGTGTGTAGTATGGTCCGGCGGACGAAAAAGGACGCATGCTCAGTAGCAAGTATGTCACGGAATCGCTCGGTCTGGTAAAACTAGCCTTCGTATTGAAGCTAGCACAATCATCACGCTGCTGATTCTTTGATATATATATATATATATATATATATATATATATATATATATATATATATGTAGCGATACCCCCAGTTAAGAGGGCCGCAAGTTTGTTTTGGGTCCCTGAGTACAGCTCCACCAACCCCCCGGCAATCTGCTCTACCCGCTCTGGCACAGTTAATCAACAGGTGTATGTGTATGCACATATAAATACCACTTATACTCTAAGTGTAATGGACTCAAACTCACAGGCAGACTGCTAGCTGAAATAACTGTCTTTACTTTAGTAATATGAAAAGCAATGGTAACATGCATTTAAACATTTGACTTACAATACACATGAACAGGCCCCTGCAGTATGTGCTATAAACATGTACACATATGTGGGCCTGGACAGCAATGGGGAACGGAGCGCCAAGTGTAGCGACCGTCTGCTATGCACCCCTGAGGTGCAACAAATCTAACTGCGCCTACCTAACGGACCAGGCCTGATCCCTAGCAATAGAGCTCAGTCCTTGAGAAAATACAGTATTCTTCACCGGCAAGAGAACTGTAGAGGTGGTGCACATGTAGCTTTAAATGGTGTGTTTGTAATCCACAAGAAAGAAACAATCTGCTGCTCTGAGGTAATTGTGCCTTGGCAGTTCAATAGGCATAGAGTGAAAGTGACAGTGTAGGATGAGCCTTTCAGCTCG
The DNA here is from genome assembly GCA_028564925.1 of Lithobates sylvaticus. Lineage (NCBI taxonomy): Eukaryota > Metazoa > Chordata > Amphibia > Anura > Ranidae > Lithobates > Lithobates sylvaticus. The sequence goes on from CM053028.1 coordinate 416,085,826, forward strand.
CTCACCACTCCGGGGTACCGTCCTCAGCTCCGGGACCTCCACTGGCGGCGTCCGGCCTCCTCCGTCACAGCCCCTGCGCTCCGGTCCTCTCTCCGACCGACCGTCCTCAGGAAAAAGGCTCCGCTCTGCTGCTGCTGACAATGAGGGGTGAGAGTCTCTCTCTGTCTGCTGCAAGGCCCAGGCTTCAGGCCTTCAGCAGTCCCGGTCCGCACAGGTGTCTCCTCACTCAGTAGTCTCTGCGTCACCAGCCCAGTCAGAAGAGGAAGAGGCGGTCCCTCCTCTTCCCTTTTATCACCTCCCCCAGCAGCCTCTCGGGCGGAAACAAACATCCTCCCGGGAGCCTGGGGAATTATGGGGACTGTAGTCTTCTCCCCTAAAAGGGGAACGACCCCGCTACACACTCCCCCCACTTTGAATCTTTGGTCCCCAAAGACATTGTTCAATCTACAAACTTTCTTTGAAACAACACGTTCACATAATTCAGACAGAGGAGCTTCCCACCAATTAGCATAGGATGGGGAGCCGTCCTGTCTACAGGTCACTTCAGTGTGGGCGACCTGTCTAACTGTGCCAGAGAGTGAGCTGGGGTTGCCCTCCACCAAATGAACAGTGGATGGGTCAGGGCGTTCAGCACTTCTCCTTGCTGTGGTAACAGAGTCCTCTGAACTTTTTCCCATCTTGGGGTAAGTTAACTTCTTGGGAGGCCTCACAACTCTGCGAGCTCTCTGTTCTCTTGGGACTTCTTCAGGAACACATTCTGGCAACATCTCTGGTTCTGGAACATCTACTTCTTCTTCTTCTGAGTAGAGACCAGGGATATCTTCCCAGCACTCAGGCACAACACTGAATGGAACAAACTCTGTAGCTTCTGGGTTCAATGTTTTATCTTCCACATCCTCAGTAAGTGGAAGATCTATGGCGGAATTTCCTGGAGTTGAGGAAGGCCATAGCCATTCAAGTTCTGCTCTTTCTTCTTCTGCTGATTGGGGGTCCTGTCCACCCCTAGTTTGGGATGTCTGAGACCGAGTATTAGGCCTGGGGGTATCCAGAATGGAAACAGATTCAGGTAAGTCTCTCGCTGGAGGTATTCTGACTGCTTCAGTGAGTGGAAGCAAGTGATTCCTATGCCAGGTCTTCAAGGGCCCCACTCTTCCTTCTGGCTTCAACTTATAAACAGGCAATCCTGGAAGTTTTCTACAGATGATATATGGCTCTGATCTCCATCTATCAGCAATCTTGTGTTTTCCAGGGATCCCTAGATTTCGTAACAGTACACGGTCCCTAGGCTGTAGGTCCTGTACTCGAACCTTCAAGTCAAAGTTCCGCTTGTTTCGGGCCCCCCTCTGGTCAGAGGCCGCCTGAGCTTTTTCATAAGCTATCTTCAAACTGTGCCTCAGTCTATCCACATATCCTTTGTGGGAGGCAGCAGAGGCATGGTCTAAGGAAATGCCAAAGGCCAGATCCACTGGCAATCTTGCTTCTCTCCCAAACATAAGCCGGTAAGGGGAGAAACCCGTCACATCACTGGTTGTACAGTTGTAAGCATGCACTAGAGCTGAAATGTGTTGACTCCAATGTTGCTTCTTCTCTGTTTCTAAAGTTCCCAACATGTTCAATAGGGTCCTGTTAAACCTTTCAGGCTGGGCATCACCTTGAGGGTGATATGGTGTGGTTCTAGTCTTCTCTACTCCCAGAGAATCTAGTAGCTTCCTGATCAGGCGACTCTCAAAGTCCCTTCCTTGGTCTGAATGGATTCTCTGTGGTAGTCCATAATGAACAAAGTACTTCTCCAAAAGTACCTTAGCTACTGTAGAGGCCTTCTGGTCCTTGGTTGGGAAAGCCTGAGCATAACGGGTGAAATGGTCGGTTACCACCAGAACATTTCCCAATCCACTCAAATCGGGTTTGAGGCAGAGAAAATCAATGCATACCAGATCCATTGGGCCTTGACTCTGTAGATGGCCCATTGGGGCAGCTTGATGGGGTAAAGTCTTTCTCTGAATGCATCTTGCACAGGAATGGCAATACTCCTCCACTTCGGCCCTCATGCAGGGCCAATAAAACCAGTCTCTGACAAGTTGGAAGGTTCTCTCTGCTCCCAAGTGGCCATGCTGGTCATGTAGGGCGATCAGCACAGTCTCTCGATGCTTTTCGGGGAGAAACAACTGCCACTTATCTTCTGAGCTATCAGAGGGGCCCCTTCGGTAGACCACCCCCTGATGCACCTGTAACTTGTCCAACTCTCTCCTCAGTAGGCGAGCCTCTTTGGAAGGGTGAAGTCGAAGTCCCTCTGGACTCTTGTTTTCCAGTGCCTCCAGGACCAACTTCCCCATGGGGTCTTCCAATTGGTCACACCTCAACTCTTTCTTGGACAGCTTCGGTAGGCACTCTTCTTCTAGTTGAGTTACTCCACAGTAACACTTTGGGACTCCCACTGTGGTAACTCCTATCTCTTCGGCTCTGGATCCTCCTCTGGCTTGGAGTTCAGCCCCCTGACAAAGGGCTCGCACTCCTTCTGGTGCCACTTGGGTCCAGTCTTCCCAGTCATTGACCATGACATGGGATCTTCGGGACAAGGCATCTGCATCTCTATTTCCAGCCCCTGGCCTGTACTTGAGGCTGAAATTGAATCCAGACAACGCCGCCAACCATCTGTGTCCAGTTGCATCCAGCTTGGCGGTGGTGAATAGATAGGTCAAGGGGTTGTTATCTGTCTTTACAGTAAATTCGGCCCCATAAAGATAGTCCTTTAGTTTGTCAACTACTGCCCATTTGAGGGCTAAGAACTCCAACTTGTGAGTGGGGTAGTTCTTCTCGGAGGGGGTCAGGCTCCGGCTCACATAGGCCACTGGTCGTAGCTGGTCTTCATACTCCTGGTAGAGTACTCCACCTAGGCCCTCATGACTGGCATCAACATGTAGCTCATATGGTCTAGTGGGGTCAGCATAGGCCAAAACTGGGGCTGTGGTGAGACTTCTCTTCAAGGTTCTGAAAGCCTCTTCACACCTTGAGTTCCATTGGTCTTAAACCGATTCACCGGGCCTCCTAGGCCCCAATCCATCTTCCTCTCCTTCTGTCTTGAGCAGTTCGTTTAGGGGTTTTGCAATGCGGGCAAACCCATCCACAAACCTGCGGTAGTAGGAGCAGAACCCCAAGAAAGATCGAAGTTCTGTAACTGTTGTGGGTCTTGGCCACGAAGTAACTGCCTCCAACTTCTCAGGGTCTGTAGCCACTCCTTTTTCAGACACTATGTGTCCCAGATAGTTCACAGAAGACTGATAGAACCGACACTTCTCGGGGGAAAGTTTGAGTCCCTCTTCACTGAGCCTCTTCAACACTTTCTCCAATCTGACTTCATGTTCTTCCAAAGTTTTTCCAAAAACAATGACATCGTCCAGGTACACAAGGACTTCTATGAGATTCATGTCTCCAACTGTCCTTTCCATAAGGCGTTGAAATGTAGCAGGAGCTCCAGATAGGCCCTGAGGCATCCTGTTGAACTCAAAGAACCCTACTGGGGTTATGAAGGCAGTCTTTTCTCTATCTTCTGGATGCATTGGGATTTGATAGTACCCACTCTTGAGGTACATCACACTGAACCACTTGGCTCCAGATAAACTCTGTAAGGCATCCTCTATCCTTGGCGTGGTGTACTGGTCAGGAATGGTCCTCCTGTTGAGAGTTCTGTAGTCAATGCAGAGCCTCAACGACCCATTCTTCTTCCTGACTACCACTATTGGGGAGGCATAAGGGCTTCTGGACTCCCGAATCACTCCCGTCTTCTTCAGTTCCGCAAGTTGCTCCCTCAGATCCTCCAGATCTGCTAGCGGGACCCGCCTTACTCTTTCTCTGAATGGCTTGTCCTCTTGCATGCGGATTCGATGGGTGGCACTCCTCGCACACCCCACATCAAACTCATCTTTAGAGAAAATCTTCTCCCATCTGGTCAGCTGGGCCTTGGCTCTCTCTTCCAAGCTCCAGGTAGGTTTGGGTTTTCCATGGAGAGTTTCTTCCAAACATCTTCTCCTTCACCCGTCCCCTTCACTTCTGACCAGCCAACTGGGACAGCAGGACTCACCTGTCCCAGAAGCATCCTGTCAGGGATCTCCACGGGCCGCTCCGTGGGGTTCCTCACACTGACTGGGACTCTTCCTCTAGCCTTCTTCAGGGCCTTGATTGAGATCACTTCTGGGATCACTTCCAGGCCTGAGTGACCCTCCATTGGGTCAGATTCCAGCATTACAAATGGGCCAGGCTGTTCCCAATTAAGTTTCACCGTGGCCCTCAGGCAGGTCACCTCTCCAGGCTGTAACACCGCTCCTTCTTTTCCAAGCCTCCATACCCTTCCTATCCCCTCACTTGGGGTCTTCTGCTCTAGGACCAACCGCTGGTAGGCCGCCTTCAGCATGGGATGGATCTTGGGAGCTGAAAGATTCTGCTTCTGTACAAGGGGGGTCAGAAGCCTTCTGACTAGATCCGTGTTCGTCCCTATGATCAGGGAGGTCTTGCTGGTTCAAGGCGGGCGAGGGCACACCACTGCCAGGGTGTCAAACACTTCAGCCTTTCCAGCCACGGATGGGTCAAAGGTCAATCGTATGGGTAGGTATCCATCATAGGGGAAACTCTGAGTTCCCAGCCCCCGTATCTCCAACTCTTCTATCTTCTGTATGGGCAGATGACTCAGGTATCTGTCATAGAAGTCCCTGTACAATAGGGTCACTTGTGCTCCAGTGTCTAGGAGGGCCTGTGTGTACACTCCTTCCACTTGGATGGGTACAGTAGGGGATGGACCAACCAACTCTTCTGGGTAGGGCCGAGTTGATGCTGTCCTCTTCTTTGGACTCTTTTTTTTACAAGCACTGGATTTGCGCTTGATTCTTTCCTGAGCCTGGTATGCATTAATTTTCTCCCTCTTTATGGGAGTGTGAACCCGTTGAGGGACATTGTTATCTCTCACTTTTAAGGGTTCTTGCTTGGGAGTGCTGTGTCTCTTCGGAGGGGTCTTGCCCCCTTTCTCTGGGGTGTACCTTGGTTGAGGAACTCTGGGCCCCTTTTGAGGGGTTTGATCTCCTCGCTTTCTTTTCCCGTTATACTTCTTGGAGCTCACTGAAGGCGATGGGCACCCGGTTGACTCCTTCACCGGGGCCCTTTGGCGTTTCCCGCCGGCTGGCGGCTATCTGTTTTCTTCCTCTTGGGACTGGAACATACAGCTGCAATATGGCCAATTCCCCCACAGTTAAAACAGATCATCTCTCCATAGTCAGGTGGGGATGCTGGTGCTGAAACAGTTGGAAACAATTCCCTCCTGCTTGCTTCTTTCTTGGGACTTGGCGTCTCTTTTGCCACCAGAGACGTCAGTATCTCCATCATCTGGGACATCTGCAACTTCAGGGCATCTACTTCTGTCTCTCTTTCAGGGGTTAAGGCCGACCTGACCGTGGCCACTGGAAGTTTTGTAGACCCCATCACTTGCTTTTCCCGTTTCTCTTCCAACATGGCCTCTTCCTCTCTGACCATTCGAATGAGATCGGGGTAGTCCAGGCTCTTCCCATCCTGCCGGGTGCGTAGTATTAGTGCGACAGGGTCTAGGGGTTGGGCTCCCCTGACCACCAGCTGGGCACGGGCTTCATCTACCTTCCCCAGATCTATCCCCTTCTTCAGGATAATCCTATGCAGGATCTTGTCTATACGTCCCATATACTCCGACAGCTTCTCCCCTGTCTTCTGGTAACAGTGTTCCAGTTGATAGGTAAGTTCTGTGACTTTCTCTGTCCCACCAAACACACTTTCCAGGATGTCTATGTAATCCTGTGCAGTGCAATCCTTCTTGCTTGTCTTCAGGTTGCGTATGGCCTCTAAGGCAGGCCCTTTTAGGCTCTCAACAATCCTTTGCTTCTTTCTACCTTCTGGGACCTCCCATTCTTCTAAGGCCTGCGTGGCACCATCTAACCACTCTTCAAATCCCTCTTCCCCTGAAGGTTTCCTTCCTGAAAACATCCGGAGTTTCCTGTATCCCGACATCGGGTAGTCCCCGGGGTCTCTTCTGCACTGAGTCACAATCTCCCCTAGGACCGCGCACAGTTCTGCACTAAGAGTGGTCTGTGCGGGTGCGGGACTTTCCGCGCCCTTCTGCTCTTCCTTCTTTGGGGATAGCATAGTTTTCATTTGAAAAGTGTCTCCCTTGCGCGGCAGCGCATGCAGCAATTGATAGGTCTGACCATCCAATGCTTGTATGCTTTGGCTCCTGAACTGCTCTGGAGTCTCTCTTCTCCATTCTACTAGGGCGTATGTATACCCGGCATCATTTCTCATATCCATTATCCGTGACTTGTGGCCTGGGGATAATGACATTATGAGCTGCTTGACTGCCTCTTCCTGCCATATCCCTGGCAGTTCAATGACTGCTGCTGCGGCTGGATCAGTGCCCCATAGTGTGTACCACCGTCCCACTTCGGTCGGGTCCATGCCGGTACCTTCTGGCGGCTTTTCCCGCTGTCTCAGGATCCCGGATTACGAGCCCCCACGTGTAGCGATACCCCCAGTTAAGAGGGCCGCAAGTTTGTTTCGGGTCCCTGAGTACAGCTCCACCAACCCCCCGGCAATCTGCTCTACCCGCTCTGGCACAGTTAATCAACAGGTGTATGTGTATGCACATATAAATACCACTTATACTCTAAGTGTAATGGACTCAAACTCACAGGCAGACTGCTAGCTGAAATAACTGTCTTTACTTTAGTAATATGAAAAGCAATGGTAACATGCATTTAAACATTTGACTTACAATACACATGAACAGGCCCCTGCAGTATGTGCTATAAACATGTACACATATGTGGGCCTGGACAGCAATGGGGAACGGAACGCCAAGTGTAGCGACCGTCTGCTATGCACCCCTGAGGTGCAACAAATCTAACTGCGCCTACCTAACGGACCAGGCCTGATCCCTAGCAATAGAGCTCAGTCCTTGAGAAAATACAGTATTCTTCACCGGCAAGAGAACTGTAGAGGTGGTGCACATGTAGCTTTAAATGGTGTGTTTGTAATCCACAAGTAAGGAAACAATCTGCTGCTCTGAGGTAATTGTGCCTTGGCAGTTCAATAGGCATAGAGTGAAAGTGACAGTGTAGGATGAGCCTTTCAGCTCGCTCACCACTCCGGGGTACCGTCCTCAGCTCCGGGACCTCCACTGGCGGCGTCCGGCCTCCTCCGTCACAGCCCCTGCGCTCCGGTCCTCTCTCCGACCGACCGTCCTCAGGAAAAAGGCTCCGCTCTGCTGCTGCTGACAATGAGGGGTGAGAGTCTCTCTCTGTCTGCTGCAAGGCCCAGGCTTCAGGCCTTCAGCAGTCCCGGTCCGCACAGGTGTCTCCTCACTCAGTAGTCTCTGCGTCACCAGCCCAGTCAGAAGAGGAAGAGGCGGTCCCTCCTCTTCCCTTTTATCACCTCCCCCAGCAGCCTCTCGGGCGGAAACAAACAGCCTCCCGGGAGCCTGGGGAATTATGGGGACTGTAGTCTTCTCCCCTAAAAGGGGAACGACCCCGCTACATATATATATATATATATATATATATATATATATATATATATATATATATATATATATATATATATATATATATATATATATATATATATATATATATGTGTGTATATATATATATGTGTGTATATATATATATATATTTAGATATATTTTAGTTGTTTTTGGTTAGAAAAAGTATTTTGTATTACACATGATTAAATTGGGGAATCAGCAGAGCTTGCCCTTAATTCATATATTACCCTCACATTTCCATCGACTGCACTTGCAGTGCAATTGAAGTTGCACTTTACACTTGTATTGTCAAATGAATGTGCGTTTTGGAAATAACCTCCATATTATTTAGACATGTACCTGCCTACTCCTAAAGAAACTATGTTTTTCAATTACAAACACATATAGCATTATTTGGTTGAAATTAAATTACCATTTATTCTGGTTTAAACAAGGGTAAACAAAATAGAAAGGCAACACTGGAGCCACTATGTGATTCTGTGAAGGCTTTTTGCCCCCACGGCAGACATCAAGTTTGTGAAGCAAAAAAATTAAGATTGGGCATATTCGATACAATAGGGAGCACAACAAGATTGTACAGGAATCACACAGACCAGGAACAGCAGCAGGTGACATCTATGTCCCCAAGCTGTGGCACTACAACAGCCTGCGTCTTCTGTCAGACCAGACTGAAGCCAGGCAATTACTTCCAACTCTTCCTTGCAGCCTTCCCATCACGCTGCCCTGCAGTCTTCCCTCCACGCTTCCTTGGAGGCTGGACCTCTGGTGGAGGACTTGTGGTAGGAGGAGGAGGGGTTTCTGTCGGCCCTTCATGTGTCAGGCGGGTGGATGCAGTTAGTTCACCCCTCAAACCCCCCTGAAGAGCTGCAAAAAATAGGCCCTCACACAGCTGCCATTGGCCCTTCTCCATTTCCAGCAACCTGCTGGCCAAGTAGGTGGCATAGGCCTCTTCCGGATTAGGGGGTCTTTGGAGAATATCACTCGCCTGCCGAATGAGGGCGAGTGATTCCTCCTCAACGATGGTCATCCTCCTGGGCCTTCTTGTGGGTATGCGCAGGGGAGGAGGTAGACTTATTAGAGTCTGGCTCACAGTCTGGCTTGTGCTGGGCCCAGCCACCTCCTGGCTCTGGCTGGTCATGGCCTCCTCCTCCATACCACTTGTCCCGGCATCCTCCTGGGTCAGCTCATCCTGTGTCAAAAGAAAATTCAAAATCAAACACATGTTTTTTTGGTTCTGGCCTCCTCAATCAGACAATTGTAAATTTATTAACGTGCAAATAAATTTGTCCATATATCAAAAAGGCTATCATTTGGACCCCAGCATTTTCCAAGCAGTTCACCAATCTTTTTTAAGGCATTTTTTCCCAATACTGTATGTATGTATACACTATATGTATCCATATGTAGCACCAACACTTTTTAGAAGTGGGCGCTATTTTTATATTTTTTTGGTTCAGAATTCTGAGTTCAGGGTGTTAATTGTTTGACATTTTTACATTGACATCAGTTTGTCTGGCCTGTGCTGTAGTTCTGTCTGGTCCTAGGTGAGGTGAGGCACCTGTGACAGGCTCACAACACAGTCTGCTTGTACACATTATGAGGTTACATTTGCTCGGACACAATCAGTGGGAGCGTCGGACCCCACTGTGTATTTTGGGAAGCGGGATTTGAGATGCTGAGGTCATGTGTTCAGGCTTGAGCTTCACTTTAGATTCCTGGTTCTGTTACGCAACAACCCCACAAGTGTTCCTGGGCCCAGGAGTGTCTGCTGGCCCTGGAAGCCTGGTCACCCTGACCAGCCCCAGAGGCCCTTGTTGTCTGTGGTGGGGATCCATCCGTTCCCGAGCCTCAGAACTGGCTAGTTTGAGGCCCAGCAATTGAAGGAGGATTCTGAAGTGCCCCCGTGTCCTCTCAGGATTGGAGAGGCATAGCGACTCGTACCGGCGAACACGAGGGAGGGGGCTCTTCGGAGGAGGGCAGTGGGTCTGGCTGCTTGTTAGGAGCTGAGATGTATGGACACTAGTGAATTGCCATGCCCTACTGTTTCGCTGCAACGGCTGAAAGCTAAACGTAACCTCGGAACTGTTGCAAAAAAATAACCTTTCCTTACAACATAGTGTGTGGCGGACACTTTGCTGGTTCCAAGTTACTTGTTGTTTGCTACATCTGCAGACAAGGGTATATCCAACAGTGAAGTGTCCAGTTGTGAGGGGCTACTCTCTGGCCTTTCTTACTAACCTTTCTTGGTCTGCCAGCAGTTCAGAAGTGCCTGAGCTTTTTCACCCATGCCCTCAATTTACAACCGAGACACTGTGTAATGTTTAAACGTTGTTAAACAATTATCCAAAATCTGTCCAAATGAAAGGTGCTTGGAGTATGGGTCTCCGCAATTGATGGTTACTAACCTGGGGAACCCCTAGACAATGAATGACAAGCTACAAGAAGCGGGTAATCGGTAAGCCGTGAAAAGACATAGCGGCCTGTTATAGAGTGGGAGTGAAGGTGGTTCCGCATAATAGAATTTATGATTAAAACATACATTTCTAAGCAATTCTAATCTTTACATTTACATCATTAATATTGTCCCAATCACTATTTAGGACAAAAAATATATACCTGGCTCCAGCTAGGCGCATCAGCTAGCTCCAAGGTGGAGGGGTCTTCTACTTCCGTGGAAGCCTCAGCTAGGGTGGAGGGAAGAGTGGAGGGAAGGGTGGAGGGAAGAGTGGACAGTGATTGCCTGGGTTCCATCTGGTCACCTATAAAACCCAGTTGGTTGTAGTACCACAGCTTGGGTACATAAACATCCTCTGCTGCTGCTCCTGATCTGAGTGAATCCGCAATCTTGTTGCGCTCCCGCTTGTACATATGCCTCAAACTTGAAATTCGGGCTTCAACATACTTGATGTCTGCGTTGGGGACTCGAGTCTTCACAAAATCCAAAAGTGGTGCCAGTGTTACCTTCCGTACATCCCTATTTCCATATAAGGGGTTTTTGACCTCCCACAGGTTTACATTTTTCCTGTACAGCGAGATAAACTCGGTCATAAAGGTCTGATCCTTAAATGGATTGTGCTGGGATGTTGACATGTTTCTGTTTTGTTAGTAATGGCAATACAAAAGACAAAAAACACAAATGTTACTAAAAACGCACATCCAGTTTTTAGTCCAAAAAATGACACAACACACCCACACACAGCCAGCAACACCCACACACAGCCAGCAACACCAACATACAGCCAGCAACACCCACACACAGCCAGCAACACCAACACACAGCCAGCAACACCAACACACAGCCAGCAACACCCACACACAGCCGGCAACACCAACACACAGCCAGCAACATCCACACACAGCCAGCAACACCAACACACAGCCAGCAACACCCACACACAGCCAGCAACACCAACACACAGCCAGCAACACCAACACACAGCCAGCAACACCAACACACAGCCAGCAACACCCACACACAGCCAGCAACACCAACACACAGCCAGCAACACCCACACACAGCCAGCAACACCCACACACAGCCAGCAACACCCACACATGAGTAGAAAATGCAGGCCCAAAACCCAATAAACCACAGTGATGTATCCTATAGAAACCCTTACCTTCGTACAGAGCGCTCGCTACTTCCGTTCGGAAAACACGTGGCCCTCAAACCGCATTATATACACTGCGCACGCGTCGAAGTCCGCCTGCGTCCTCCTCGTCGCCCACCCATGACGTTCCTTGTGACGAGAATTCCCCGCCCCGCTTCCCCTCGTTGCATTGTGGGTGAATAAGTAGATGAAGATGGCGGACACATTCTCAGCAAGTAGCGCGGAGGAAAGCCCAGAACCACAGACATCTGCATCCAGCAGCAGATATAAGGCCACCAATATGGCCTTTGAAGAGATGGTGGAGATGGTGGAGATCCTCCAAAGGGAAGATTACGACGAGGGAAAATGGCCCCTACCCTCGACCCAACTTGCGCAAGGACAAGATTCTCAGTACAGTTGTCAGCACCCTGGAGCATAAGTTCGGCGTACGAAGGGGAAAGGATCAACTGTGCAAGCGATGGTCCGACATTAAATCCAGGGAGCCCGATCAGTACAGGAGAATTCGAAAAGCGATCAAAAAAAGTAAGTAAATGACGTGCGCTACTATTGTTATATTTGATATCTCTAATCTTGCGAAGATTTTATTAGAACTCGTACGTGAATCTTGCGAAGATTTTATTAGAACTCGTACGTGAATCTTGCGAAGATTTTATTAGAACTCGTACGTGAATCTTGCGAAGATTTTATTAGAACTCGTACGTGAATCTTGCGAAGATTTTATTAGAACTCATACGTGAATCTTGCGAAGATTTTATTAGAACTCGTACGTGAATCTTGCGAAGATTTTATTAGAACTCGTACGTGAATCTTGCAAAGATTTTATTAGAACTCGTACGTGAATCTTGCGAAGATTTTATTAGAACTCGTACGTGAATCTTGCGAAGACTTGATGAAATTTCGTTTGTCATGATAAAGTTGATTGAGTTTACCTGGCTGTGGGTTATTTGAGTTGTAAGGTTATTTATTATTGTCAGGATCTATACTATTACTACTGTAGAAATGGTTTTGTGGGTAACTTACACAGGGACTCCAGAGGATGGTTTGGGGGGGGGGGGGGCAAATCTGTTAAGCAGGGTGTCAAGCTACAAATTCCAAAGAAATGCTCAGCATCTACAAATACTGTAGCTGATGACTTTTCAAATAAATACACTCACCTGTCACAGGGTCCAGCGACCTCAGCACCCGAGACTAACCGTCCCTTGGATCCTGCAGCTACCATCTTTGATATTGGAATCCTGAAATTAATCTTTGCGGCTTCAATTCCCGGTTCACTATTGGGCATGCGCCAGTTGCGCAATGCAATAGGACTGGTCCGCGCTAGCTCTGGGACCCCTGTGTGTCCCAGCAGACAGCACGGTGGGACGGCGTATACTTCTGTGGGAGTCTATGGCCGGATGTGTGTGCAAATACCTGCCTTACACAGGTATCTGCAACCCCTCCCCCCTAAACGATTCCAAATAAGACACCAGAGGGGTGCAGGGATCCAATGAGCGGAAGTTCAACTTTTTAGGGCTGAAGGCCAGTTTAAGTATTGGAGTTTCATTAGATGGGGATTTCAATTCTGTATTCAAGTAGGATCTTGTAACAAACTGCTAAAAATTGGACAACACTTTTAAACAATGTTTAATATTCATATTTCGGCACTCAAATATCAGTGTGATTAAAAGTGTACCTTTGTGTTCCATTACCATAGGGGGCAAAAGACTCAGACGTCACTCAGGACATCCCAGGACCTCCCGGCCTCAGCAGACTGATTGGGCAGTTAGCCCAAGCCCACGCGGGGATGTGGAGGAGGAAGAAGAGGTGCTTGTAGTCTAGTACATCTGCACCCCACCAAGCGAGTGTCTGAGAACACAGATTGAGCTACTAAATTAATGTCTGCATGTTTTTGACATTTTTTTTCTTTGTTTTTATCTACACAACTTTTAGGTGATGATCTGGTTGTGGAAGGCCAAGCTGCGGAGCCATTTTCCACGGACAGTGTCCACAGGCTTATTGGGCAGATAATGGGCTGGAATATGCAGCTGGAAACAATGCAAAACCAGTTGCAAACCATGCAGAAGGAGATGGCCACCATGCAGCAGGGAATGAAGGACATGATTGATGTTTTGGGGAGAATCTAAAGACCCCTTTTCCAGTTCCAAACATCAATCATGTCCTTCATTCCCCTTTTGATACGCAAATTTTGTTAAATTTTAGATGCCAAATTTTGAATATGCACATGGTGTGTCAACATGTGCTATGTGCCATCAGGGGATCTCAATGTACACATTTTGTGTTTGCAACCCCTTCATCATAATGGTAGTAGGTGAGAGGAAAGGGGTTTCACACACAAAACACGTCCATTGATTCCCCATGATGGAACATAGCACATGTTGACATTACCCATTTGGAATTTTAATTTGTGTGCATATTCAAAATTTGGCTTCTACTGGACATGGGCTACATCAACCAGTTGAACTTTGTAAGTTCCATAGTTTTACATTGTCTAAATATTTTATAACAAAAAAAAAAATGTTTTTAAGATTTTAAACCATGTTTTTATTTTTTGAAAAACAAAAAAAAAAACAAAAAAAAAAATACAATTTTAAAAATGGATAAATCCAACAAAAAAATAAAAAAAATGTTTCTGAAAAAATACAACAAAAATATTTAATTACCAAAAAAATAAAAAAAAAAAAAAAAAAAAAAAAAAAATAATAATAAATCAACCAAAAAAAAAAATGGAAAAAACAAAAAAAAGGAACATGTTTGGATGTGCACTATAATAAAAAAAAAAATGTTTGCACAAATTAAACAATATGTGTGGCTTCTTCTTTTTAAATACTGCCAGTTTGACCAAAAAATGTTGTGGTTCATTGACAAAGGGGCTTATTTAATAAACGCAAAACAAGTTTGGCACTATAATAAGTGCACTAGGACAACATATAAAACAGCCAAAAAGAAAAGCAAACAATACAAAAACCACAATATTTAAAACAGAAATCAATGGATTTATTTTGAAAAAAGAAAGTAAGTTGTAAGGGTCTGCTGCCATTGCAATGGCCCCCCTACCATTAAAATAAGTTACATATCGGTCCCGCACTTGCTGTGCTGATTGGGGGCCAAGCCAAGACGGCGATTTTCCAGCCCTGTCATCTCGGCCTCCACTCCGGCCTCAGGCCCATTAGGTAGCGTGTAGCTGGCCGAATGCTTCCGTAGGTAATTGTGCATTATACAGCAGGTGAGAATTATTGTGTTCAGTTTGTACTCTGCCAGATGGATAGAAGTTAACAGCAATCGGAAACGGTTGGCCATAATGCTGAAGGCATTTTCAACCACTCTTCTTGCTCTGGCCAAACGAAAATTAAAAATCCTCCTCTCAGGGGTGAGGGATCTTTGGGGAACTGGCCTCATCAGGTGTTCACCCAGACCAAACGCCTCGTCGGCAATAAAAACAAAGGGGAGTCCCTCCACATTCTCTGCATCTGGTGGCAGCTCCAGGCCACCAGTCTGGAGACGACGGCAGAACTCCGTCTGGTTAAAGACTCCTCCATCCGACATCCGCCCGTTTTTCCCCACATCCACATAAAGGAAGTCATATTGTGCCGACACCACCGCCATCAACACTATACTATGGAACCCCTTATAGTTCCAATAGTAAGACCCCGAATGGGGTGGGGGCACAATTCGCACATGTTTGCCGTCAATCGCCCCTCCGCAGTTGGGAAAGTCCCAACGGGCAGCAAACTGGGAAGCCACAGTCTGCCATTCCTGTGGCGTGGAAGGACACTGTGAAGTCAAACAGAAAGATACAATTATAAGTAAAAACAAGCCAAAACCACAAACTAAATCCAAGAAATTCCCAAACAATTTTGACCAACATATGTATTTTTTTTTTTTAAAGTCCTTGAAATCAATCAAAAATCTGAAAGATAAAGGAAAATTTTCTGATTGATGACCCCTCTGATGGCCCAGAGAAGATAATAATGGGGATGTGGGTCGGGAGTAATTAATTCTAAGGTCACACAATACACATGCAATCAATTGAACAATGGGGGTGGGGGGGGATTAATTAGAAGCTGACCCAAAACACATGCAAACAATTGAACAATGGGGGTGGGGGGGGATTAATTAGAAGCTGACCCAAAACACATGCAATCAATTGAACAATGGGGGGGGGGGGGGGATTAATTAGAAGCTGACCCAAAACACATGCAAACAATTGAACAATGGGGGTGGGGGGGATTAATTAGAAGCTGACCCAAAACACATGCAATCAATTGAACAATGGGGGTGGGGGGGGATTAATTAGAAGCTGACCCAAAACACATGCAAACAATTGAACAATGGGGGTGGGGGGAGGATTAATTAGAAGCTGACCCAAAACACATGCAAACAATTGAACAATGGGGGTGGGGGGGGACTAATTAGAAGCTGACCCAAAACACATGCAAACAATTGAACAATGGGGGTGGGGATTAATTAAAAGCTGACCCAAAACACATGCAATCAATTGAACAATGGGGGTGGGGGGATTAATTAAAAGCTGACCCAAAACACATGCAAACAATTGAACAATGGGGGTGGGGGGGGATTAAATAGAAGCTGACCCAAAACACATGCAAACAATTGAACAATGGGGGTGGGGGGGATTAATTAGAAGCTGACCCAAAACACATGCAAACAATTGAACAATGGGGGTGGGGGGGGATTAATTAGAAGCTGACCCAAAACACATGCAATCAATTGAACAATGGGGGTGGGGGGATTAATTAAAAGCTGACCCAAAACACATGCAATCAATTGAACAATGGGGGTGTGGGGGGGGATTAATTAGAAGCTGACACAATACACATGAACTCAATTTAAAAAAGAGGGGCAAGGGGGGTGAAAGGGGAGGTGAGTAAAGCAGTACAATGGAGCTGTTAAAATACATTTCCCGAGTACGTCCACACTCCATGGCTTCAAAACGGTCGGCTGATCAAACAAACAACTTAACTGAACGCACTGAAGAACAGCAAGGCCTATGAAGAACGACCTGAAGAACAGGAATGAGCGGACCAGAACGGCCTGAGAACAGGTAGGAACTGATCCACACGCACTGAAAGACAGATACAAACCTCACAAGCACAAACTGAACGTCAGAAACGAGCGAATTAAGCAGAAGTCTGAGAAGCGCGAATCGTCTCTAACCAAACGTCAACTAACACGAGATGCACACGAGATTAGTTAACGGTGCCCAAAGGGTGTCGTTTTGGATCCTGAGCTTCCTTTTTCTAGTCCCGTCGTACGTGCTGTACGTCATCGCGTGAACCGCCGGACTTTTAGCGTGATCGCGTGTGGTCAAGTCCGTTCGCTTTTTAGTCCGCCGAAGCCAGCTGGAAAGTCCGGCGGATTGTCCACTGGACTAGGTCCGCCGGGAAAAGTCCCTTTGTGTGTACGCGGCATGACAGTTACTTTACTAACATGGCACTGCAGAATTCTACACTATAAAAAGACAGCAGTACTTCTTTGTGGATGCTTAAAACATTGGGTAATTTACAAAGGGCCATATTGGAATTATAATAAGTGGCCTAAAAATAGAACTGACAAAACTGACACAACAATCTCAGAAACCAAAAAAATGCATACATTCACGTATAAAATGTAATAATAAAAAAACATCATCACATATAAGACACTAAGCAATAATTGGACAGGTTATTTTCTATTTCTCTACTGATAAACAGAAGAAGATTTCACTTAGCAACAATGTATTCAAGAATCAAGTACCTTGATGAAAAGCATCTGTACAGCACTAAGAAGGTCTCTGCAGGCAAGGACACTTTACATTGTCATACCTATGTGAAAAAAAAGCATTTTGAATACATCATGTTGTCACCTACCTGGACTTTGCCCATCTCCCTTTTATCACATGATCTTTAAATATGAAGGGTATTATTCTACTAGGACTATTCTATCAGTTGTATTTAATCAAAGTTGTACACAAAACCACTGTACATCCACAGTTGTTGCCCCTTTCAGTCTAAAGCTCTCTAGTCTGCCAACATAAGAACAAGCGAGAAAAAATCATCTGCACACCAACATACGTTCAACAGGTTTATTGAAAAACACCAGCACTAAAACAACTGACCAAGAGGTGACGACATTGCACCCAGCCCTTCCTTTTTTGGTGGATTACTATACTCACCTGAAGCAATTTATAAACTGTTTACTGTACATTTTTTTTTGTGAATGAAACATAGTAGTACATACCCCTTACTCATTAATATTGGGGAGTTATATCTGGTGGGGAGGGGAACACTAAACAAAAACAAAATCCATACCAGACTCAAGAGTTTTCAAAGTGTCTTGAAACACCTGTAAATGAGAGGGTGGAATGGTCTCATTTAAATAAAGTCCCAGCAAAGTTATAGTCTCTCAGAACAGGTTTAAGTAAGGTTCAACACACAGGTGGGTGGCCAAGGGGCAACACACCAATCTAACATCTAATGCATGTCCACCAGTCTGTCCTCTGATGACTGCTTTTGCGGACCGGATGAAGGCAAATGAGAAGTAGGTCACAATGCTTCTGGCAGGTCTCTCTTCAAGGTTCTCTCCCTCTTGATCAACACAGCAGCTGTCCTGACACAGGAGGAGTGAGTTGGGTTAGACGCCTCTACCCTAAGCTCTCCCTGGTGCCTAGTAGGTCTCTCTCCTCACAGGAGCCTGAACACTTTATTAATTTCTCTCTCTCCTGCCACATCTATGTCCATTCAATCTCTGGTTGGTTAGCTTAAGTACACCACGCTGCAGATATGAACAATCACGTCTCTCCTCCTCTCTTCTCTGTTTGTGTTGTACATGGCCAGTTGGGAGCAAAAACACACTGCTGTACGGACGCAATAATGTTCAAGATGTGTCTTACCCAGTCCTTAAAATGGATGCTGGCCAGGGCTACAATGCAAAAATATCTTAATGAGAACTAAGATATCTGAAAAAAATCATAAACATTGTAAACAGAGCTGTTCATGAAGTTTGAGCAGGAGATATTACATGCTACACAATGAGAGGGTTCTACACAGATGGGTAATTCTCTATAAAAGTGATTGTAAAAGTAGAAGTTTTTTACCTCAAAGCATTCTCTACATTAAGGTAAAAAACCTTCTGTGTGCAGATCCCCACCCAGCCCTCCTTTATACTTACAACATCTGAGACCATTCTCAATTCTCATTCTCAACGTTTAAAATAATTTCAGCAAGACGCCGTCCGGCATTGATTCAAAGCCCTTCCTCCTTCCTGAAACAAACGCGATGACGTCACTGCGCGCCGCGTTTGTTTCAAGAAGGAGGAAGGTGCTTTGAATCGATGCCCGCCGGCGTCTTTCTTAAATTATTTTAAACATTCTTTATGCTTGCTTTATTCAATTTAAATGTGAGTACAAACCCCTTTTTTTAATAAAAACTTATATCCATCATACAGTATTATACGATGGTCTGCCTTTTTCTTTTTATGTCACTATTTGGATGCACCGCCGAGTGCTGTGACCAGTACTAGACCTACCAGGCTGTGTCTTATCTGGAGTCCTTTAGTACCGAGTGGTAAATCCCTGTTTATCACCTCTCTAGGCGTTTCTTTCCCTTGGCGTCAGGATTTCCGTGTAGAGCTCAATCTGAGTGCTGGTTTATACCTAACCTTTGGTAAGGAGCATTGATATTGGTGGTGGCACCCTCTCTTGATGTGGAGCACAGCGGTGTGGCATGAAGTAGTACACCTATATATGATCGCATCTCACTAGAATAAGGACTCACCATACCTACCATATTCACCTTTTGGACTTTCCTTAGTGATATATTTGATCTATGTTTATCACATATCATCTAGAGTCGTCATTTATGCAATTATTTATTTATTTTACATCGTACTGTCTCTGATGATGCCATTTGGTCTTTCACTGTTATTATCAGGCTTTAGTGTTCTTATTTCCTGAAATACAATCAATGTGAATGTTTATTTGGTAGTTATGTAAATTAGGTAGCTATCTTGATCTGTCATATCGGATTCTATTAATACCTTTACTTGGCGCAGTTTTTTCTTGCATTGTATATTGTGTTTATCCCACTATTCTGCAGCCTGGTTTAATATTTTTATATATTTCATATTTTTTATTTTTTTGTACCTATTGTGTTTACTCCACCTTTCCCATTGGGTTAGCACGTTTTTTTCGCCTGTAGTCTTATTATAATTTAAGCTTTTAGTACAATCCCTTTGTTGAGCCCATGTAGGTGCAAAGATATAACAAAAAAAAATAAAATATGGTAAAATTGGGCAGTAAGTGATAAATGTTTTGTCAAGTTCACTTCAGCTTTTCCTTTCTGCATTTTCTTAAAGCGGTTCGGCACCCAATTCATTTAGTAAATCTCTTTGCCTTCCAAATCAGGCAAAGAGTACTAAATGAAATGTTTTTTTGTTTTTTGTTTTTTACTTACCTTGTAATTGAAGACTTCCGGTCTTCTCTCTCTGCGGCGGCGGGCGGGGTCTCTGCGTCGATCGTCGTCACGGCGCACTGTCTCCTGGGATCTGGTGTCATTGATCCCAGGAGTCAGTGCGGGCATCTTCCGAAATCTCGCGAGATTTCGGCCACATCTTCCGAAATCTCCCGAGATTTCGGCCACATCTGCCGAAATCTCGTGAGATGTCGGCAGATGTGCCGTTACTGCGCACGCGCGAGTAACGGCGGTGCATGCTGGGCCATCTAAAGTTCCTGTGGGTGTTTCACATGCCCACAGGCAAGATGGCCCCAGCACTAAAGAAGAAGACGAGGAACTTCATCGGACGAAAACCGGCGGCGATCGAGATGGAAGATGGAACAGGTGAGTCCCCTAATAAAGGTAAGCATACTTTATATTACGTCCTAAAAAAAAAAATTTTTTTTACAGAGTGCAGAACCGCTTTAATAACTAAAGTCTATCTTGTGCAGACTGGATCAGAGATTCAAAGTATTTTATTTTACTTTAAATGTAGGTTTTATAGCCAGCTCTGTACAGTCCAGCTGTGTATGATTCTTCATGTTTTATTTAGATATTGTCTTGTGTAGCCACTTTTCTTCTTCCGCTTGTGCTGTATCTTGCTAATCATTTCATCTTTAGCACTGTCACAGCAAATGCCAATTGCTCTCCTTATCTTAGCACAATAGGTATGATAATGGATTTTACCTCCTTATTTCAGCTACAAATCAGGCCTTCCCAGCCAGTGAAATATATTTAGTGATAATGTGGCTAGCGATATATTGTAGCTAGAGCAGAGTGTTGATGTGCTCTACTGTAAGAAAATTGTCCCCTTGCCAACTCTAAATCAGTTTCTGAATAGGTATTGCTGTTCTATGGTCTGCAATTTACCTTGAGGGCCATGTCAGTTGTGATGTCTCTAATAGCAATTCTACAATGATGAATATCAAAGTTCAACTGTAAAATTCTGCAATGATTTGCTGTTTGGGGATTTAAAAATCTCAGGGATGGATTGCATTACTTGTTCACTCTTTTTTTTTGTAATTTAACACAATTGGCTCCGCAAATACAATTCTGTAAGATTTATAGATTAAACCTATTGAGCAGATGAGCGGTGCATTTACAGATTTTTGAAATGATGTGATTTGCCATTCCCAAGAAAAGGGAACTTTTACCAGTTATCACAGTCAGACCATATGTAGCCACCACAAGAGAGTTTGCTGAAAATCTTCTTAAATTTACAGTTAAGTAAAAAAATAGAAGCTTTGACCTCAGTATAATTACTTTGAATTCTGACCAGCTGTTGTGACAGAAAATATTTTGTTCCTCATATTTGTTTAGTTATGCAAAGTAATTTAAGGGAGTAAATGTAGAGTTCTCATCATATTTTTATTAAGACTGAAAACGGGCACTTCCAATTAGGATACAATTATACACTAAATTACCAAAAGTATTGGGACGCTGCCTTTACACGCACATGAACTTTAATGGCTTTTAGGAGTGTGTCTATGGGAATGTTTGACCATTCTTCCAGAAACGCATTTGTGAGGTCAGGCAATGATGTGAATGAGAAAGCCTGGCTCCCATAGACGCACTCCTAAACCTCATGGACAGCCTTCCCAGAAGAGTTGAAGCTGTTATAGCTGAAAAGGGTGGGCCAACTCAATATTAAACCCTACAGACTAAGACTGGGATGCCATTAAAGTTCATGTGCGTGTAAAGGCAGTAGACATGTGCAATACGTTTCGTTTTTTTTTTTTCGTTTTTTTCGTTTTTTTTTTTCGTTATTTTCATTCGTTTGTTTTCGTACGAATGAACGAATCATTCGAATCGTACGAATCCAAATAACGAATCGTAACGAATCGTTCAAATCGTACGAATCCGATTAACGAATCATTCGAATCGTACGAATCCGATTAACGAATCATTCAAATCGAACGAATCCGAAAAACAACGAAAATCTGAAAAAAACTAATTAGAAACAACGAATGTACTAATGAAGAAAATCCGAAAAACGAAAACGAACGAAAAAATTCGTACATTCGTAACATTTTTTTCGTTGAATTGGTAATTTTCCGTGTCCCTTACAATGGTGCTGCTAAACGTGCTTCGAATGGATTGAACCAAAAAAATTCGTACATTCGTAACTTTTTTTTTCGATTCGTAACTTTTTTTTTTTCGATTCGTAACTTTTTTTTTGTCGAATCGTAACTTTTTTTTTTTTTTTCGATTTGTAATTTTCCGTGTCTCTATTGAACCAAAAAAATTCGTACATTCGTAACTTTTTTTTTCGATTCGTAACTTTTTTTTCAATTCGTAACTTTTTTTTTTTTTTTTTTTTCGATTTGTAATTTTCCGTGTCTCTATTGAACCAAAAAATTCGTACATTCGTAACTTTTTTTTTTTTCGATTCGGAACTTTTTTTTTTCGATTCGTAACTTTTTTTTCAATTCATAACTTTTTTTTTTTTTTTTTTTTTCGATTTGTAATTTTCCGTGTCTCTATTGAACCAAAAAATTCGTACATTCGTAACTTTTTTTTCGATTCGTAACTTTTTTTTTTCGATTCGTAACTTTTTTTTCAATTCGTAACTTTTTTTATTTTTTTCGATTTGTAATTTTCCGTGTCTCTGTTGAACCAAAAAATTCGTACATTCGTAACTTTTTTTCGATTCGTAACTTTTTTTTTTTTTTCGATTCGTAACTTTTTTTTTGATTCGTAAATTATTAAAATGTAATAATAGCATACACATTACATCAAATTATGAATTAAGCTCCGATTACGAATCTACGAATGTTACGAATGTTACGAATGTACGAATAAATACGAATGCGTACGAAAAAACGAATCAACGAATCAACGAAAAAAATTAACTCTTACGAATGTACGAATCGTTACGAATACGAACACCGACGACTTACGAATTAACCACTTGCTTACTGGGCACTTAAAAACCCCTCCTATCCAGACCAATTTTCAGCTTTCGGTGCTCTCACACTTTGAATGACAATTACTCAGTCATGCAACACTGTACCCAAAATTTTTTTGTCCTTTTTTTTCATACAAATAGAGCTTTCTTTTGGTGGTATTTGATCACCTCTGGGTTTTTTATTTTTTGCGCTATAAATGAAAAAAGACCGAAAATTTTGAAATAAAACAAATATTTCTTAATTTCTGTGTCTATAGTTTGCAAACTAGTAATTTTTCTTCATAAATTTTGGCCACAATTTATACTGCTACATATCTTTGGTAAAAATAACCAAAAATTTGTGGAAATTATTTGGTCTGTGTGAAAGTTTTAGAGTCTACAAGCTATGGTGCAAATCATAAAAAAATATCACATCTGATGTACTGGTGGCCTATCTCATTTCTTGAGACCCTAACAAGCCAGGAAAGTACAAATGCCCCCCAAATAACCCCTTTTTGGAAAGTAGACATTTCAAGGTATTTAGTAAGAGGCATGGTGAGTTATTTGAAGTTGTATTTTTTCCCACAATTCTTTGCAAAATTAAGATTTTTTTTTTACAACATGCAGGGAGCACCATTAGGTGTTCTAGGAACATAAATTACACATCACATTTCTCAACCACCGATTACACTTTTGAAGGCCCTGGAGCACCAAGAAAATGGAAACACCCACAAAATGACCCCATTTTGGAAAGCTAACACCCCAACTTATAATCTATGAGGCATAATGAGTCTTTTGAACGGTTATTTTTTTTCCAGAAGTTTTTGTAAAATGTGGGAAAAAAATGAAAATGCATTTTTTTTACATAAAGTTGTCCGTTTATAAGATATCTCCAACACATAGCATTTGGATAGCAAACATGACACCCTAAAATACATTCTGCTACTCCTCCTGAGTATGGGGATACCACACGCATGAGACTACACAGCCTGGCCACATACAGAGATCCAAAATGCAAGGAACACCATCAGGTGTTCCAGGGACACATAGCGTGCACATACCAAGAATTGCACCACCAAAATTCATTATGATGAGCAAAGTGTAAACAAAATATTACCTGTGGTTGTAGTAGCGCAGTTGTACATAGGAGGATATCACTGGTCCAGGCAGCAGGCAGGGACTTGGTCAGCAACGGCAAAAACAATTGTCCAGGCAGGGATACTGTCCATATAAAGTCCAGGGTCAGTGCAGGCAGAGATATTGTCAGCAGTGCCAAAAATATTGGTCCTGGTAGTAGGCAGGAACATGTGGTGTGGTCAGTGCGACAGGCAGAGGCATGACGGCAGGAAGTCCTACAGGCAGCAGGCAGAAGTAGGGCCTCGTTCAGGACAGAATGGGGACAGGGGTAGAGGCTTTTCCCACCCAAATCTCTTTGAAGCCTCCGAGTCTCCAGACCCTAAACTAGGATTGAGAAATAAAAAAAAAATGCCTTCATCCAGAAAAACAATTCTGGAGCCCCTCACATATGTGAGACCCCTGTGTTGAATCCCACTAGTCCAGTAGCAGGGTACAAGATCAGTCCAAGAGGCAGGCAAAAAACATGGTCAAACAGTCCAAGGTCAGTTCCAGATCAGGGAGAGGTATGTACAGAATCGTTAGGCAGAAGCATGGTCGAATAACAGTCCAGGGTCAGTTCCAGATCAGGCAGAGGTATGTACAGAATCATTAGACAGAAGCATGATCGAATAACAGTCCTGGGTTAGTTCCAGATTAGGCAGAGGTATGTACAGAATCGGCAGAGAGAAGCGTGGTCGAATAACAAGCCAGGGTCAGTTACAGAGTAGGCAGTGGCATAAGGGTTGTGAAGGTTCACACACCTGAGGATTACGTTTACCTCAGGAACTGAGGATTACGTTTACCATACTTCACTAATAATTTATTGAAGTATGGTAACGGCGAAAACAGTCACCTATGCAGAGGCCTGGTTGGGAAGGGCAATGTGCACAATAAAAAGATGTGTCTCTTCTGACTCCTGCTCTGGTACACACCTTACATTTTTTTTGACGTCGTTGGCCTGTTGGTTTGGGAGGGATTTTATCGGGAAAGTGGCGTTCGGAGAGTCGACTAAGAACATCTGATCGGATATTTTCTTAAGGGCAGTGAAAACTTCCTCCTGGTAGCCAAGGAAGCGTTTGGGGTTTTGGGTGGAGATGCAGTAAATTAAATCTGAATTGTATATTGCCAATTGAAAAAAAAATGCAACTTTTTTATACTAATGGTATTTCCGTCTTGTAGCAAGGTATGGTTCCAGCATTTGGTAATTGAAGTCGACTCCCCACATAAACAAATTATAATGCATTTAGGTTTTAGTATGGGGCCATTCCCTGGGGATTTCCACAAAGGTATCATTGTAGATTGAAGACAACATGTAGACATTCCTTTTGTCCCTCCACTTCACTGCCAAAATCTCCTTGTTTTGCAGACTTGCCGTTTCTCCCTTTCTCAATTTCCTATTGACAAGACTTTGGGGAAAGCCCTTCCGTTTTTTTTTTTTTTTTTTACGGTGCCACATGCTGGCGTCTTCTTCCGGTGAAGGTTGTGGAACAGGGGCAGAGATGTGTAGAAGTTGTCTACGTATAAATTGTAGCCTTTCTCCAGTAGGGGGTATATGAGGTCCCAAACAATTTTCCCGCTTGATCCCAAGTAGTCTGGGCAATTGGGGGGTTGCAGCTGGGTGTCCTTCCCTTCATACACTTTGAAGGCATACATGTACCCTGTGACTCGGTCACATAATTTGTATACCTTCACCCCATAGCGGGCCCTTTTGCTGGGAATAAATTGTTTGATTTTAAGCCTGCCACTAAATTTAACAAGGGACTCATCCACACATATGTGTTGGTCAGAGGTAAACAGCTGGGGGAATACTTCAGAAAAATAATTTAGAAGTGGCCGAATTTTGAAAAGCCTGTCATAATTTGGGTCATTTCGGGGAGGGCACTGGGTATTGTCATTGAAATGAAGGAACCTCATTATCATGAGGTATCTGTTTCGGGACATTACCTTGGAGAAGATTGGCATGTGGTGGAGGGGGTGGGTTGACCAATAGGACATCAAAGTGTTTTTTTTGGTGTGTCCCATATTAAATGTGAGGCCTAAAAAAACCTTCACCTCCACCGTTAGGTCTCTCCACTCGTAGGGACGGGCATAGTAGGACGTTGGATTATTTAAAATAAATTGCTGGGCATAAAGGTTGCACTGGGCCACAATTGTCGATAGCATGTCCTTGGTAAAAATTAAATCAAAAAAATGTATTGGGAAAAAATTCTCCGTGTCCACCTGGACTCCTGGCTGGGCAGTGAAAGGGGGAATGTTGGCTTCTCCTGAATTAGGAGGAAGCCACAAGGGGTTCTGAAAGGGCATAGGGAAGGCTGACATGGGTCCTTGGCCTTTCTTGCCGAGGTACTGCGGTGCTGGTGGATGGCACTGCAGTGCTGGTGGATGGCCCTGTAGTGCTGGTGGATGGCACTGCAGTGCTGGTGGATGGCACTGCCTCCTCACCAGAACGCCTTCGTTTGGCGGGCCGAATATCTTCCTCCTCTGAGTCACTCAGTGTTCCACTACTGAGGACTGGCTCATAATTTATGTCCGACTGAGAATCGGAGTCTGAAGGGAAATCCGAAAAAGAGAGCTCCCTGTTGCTCTCCTCAGCCTGGGAAAGTATTTGGTACGCCTCCTCGGCGGAAAAGCCTCTTTTGAACATGGTTGCTGGTGGTGATGTGACTACACAGGTGTGTGCTATGCCTTTACTGATGGGCACTGATGAGGCGGCACTGATGAGCACTGATGGGCACTGAGGTGGCACAGATGTGGACTGATGAGGTGGCACAGATGTGCACTGATGAGGTGGAACAGATGTGCACTGATGAGGTGGCACAGATGGGCACTGATGAGGTGGAACAGATAGGCACTGATGAGGTGGCACAGGTGGGCACTGATGAGGTGGCACAGGTGGGCACTGATGAGGTGGCACAGGTGGGCACTGATGAGGCGGCATAGATGTGCACTGATGAGGGGGGACTGATGTGCACTGATGAGGCGGCACAGGTGGGCACTGATTGGCACAGATGGGCACTGATGAGTTGGCACAGATGGGCACTGATGAGCGGCATATATGTGCACTGATTGATTGCACAGATGTGCACTGATGAGGCGGCACAGGTGGGCACTAATTGGCACATGTGGGAACTGATTGGCACAGGTGGGCACTGATGAGGTGGCACAGGTGGGCACTTGATGAGGTGGCACAGATGTGCACTGATTGTGAAGATGTACAGATGGACACTGATCACCGATTGGCACAGGTGGGCACCAATTAGCGCAGGTGGGCACCAATTAGTACATATGGGGCACTGTACTGATGGGGCACTGTTTGGGCACTGTTGGCACTGTATGGTGTATTTTAACTCACAAATGCAGCACAGATTCTCTCTCTCTCCTCACACGCGCTCTCTGTATGAGGAGAGAGAGCTGGCAATGAGAGATGATGTTTACATTTGAGATCATTGCTCATTGGCCATGGTGATCACGCTGAAAACGGCTGCTGTGATTGGCGATTTACAGCGATCTGTGATTGGCTGTGTCCAAGGGACACGGCCAACACAGAATTTCCCTGATGCACGCTCGTGAGTGCGCACGGGGAGCGAGGAAAGGGGATCCGCGCTGAAGCTGTCATTCGGCTACGGCCGGATGTCAAGTGGTTAACCTGCCCAAACTATAGGTAGATTTGAAACCTTCATTGACATTCAAAAGTAAATTAGAAAATTGAGTATCAAAAGATATTTCCTCTCTGATCCGGTGGAAAGAAATATGGTTTCTTGTGGTCCTAATAATATTGTGCATACAGGGTTGTGTAATGCATCCTTAGTCAAGCTTCCCAGGGAATTTGGCACCCAGTTTGTCAGTTCTTATGGATCTCGTAATAAAGGATTCACCCCCAGAAGGATTTACAGGAAGATATTAAATCCATATGTGAATGCAAAGAGTTGATGATCAGACAGGCAGACAAGAGTGGGGGGATAGTGCTGCTGAAAAAACAGGACTACCTTAAAGAAATGAACCACCTCTTGTCTGGCCGAAATACATATGAGATACTAAGAGGTGACCCAACCCAAGAATATAAGAGAAAATTTTGAGAAAATAGTGCAGGGATGTTACAGATGGGGATTGTTAAATAAAAAAGAGAAGGAATTCTTGGTACTCTTAGCGCCCAGGATCCCGATTATATACTATGTGCCTAAGGGCCATAAAAGTTTGGAAAAACCACCCGGAAGAGAGTGGCATAGATTTTGTCACATTGTAACTAGGGAAATATGTGAATTTTTTTTCTGCAACCTCTTGTTACTAATACCCCTGCATTTCTCAAGGTCATAATGCAGGTCATTATTGAGATTTCATAATTAGATGTGGAAGGTGTGCTATTATTAGTTCAAAACAAATATTGTTGCGCTAGTGATAATAAATGTATCCAACCACTTAGTGGATCAATTCTCCTGTACAAATATGAGTGCCAACATATTAACATGTAAATATATAATACATTCATGTGTATTTCTTCTTCTTAAAATAATATAAATCCCGTGCTTGAGTGCACTAATCCCGTGCTTTTTATTCTTTATCACTGTGGTTATGTTTTACAGTTGAGTTGCAGCTTCCAGTCAGGCTTTTTTAAGCCTATATACCGACTATATCTAGTTATACCTTTTTTAGGTACATTTTCCGCAGCGCAGTTTCTTTTCCCATTTTTATATTAGGCACATGATTATGCCTGAGGCTCTAATTGGCTTGAAAAAGGTTGGGCTTGAGGCACAGTGAACCCACCCACTTGGGACACTAGCGAATCAATATTTGCTATTGGTTTCCAGCTTCTCCTGCCGTCCAATCAGGACAGGAAGCGGATCTGAAGAAGACCGGGTTGGCCGGAAGGAGAAGCCAGGGAAGCCGCAGCAGTGGAGGGGTGAGTACGGACCTGGGGGGATTTGTTTGCCACCCCCCAAAAAAATATTAGCAGCAGCCACCACTGCCCTATACCCAGTTTTTCAAAAATATCAAAATTGCAGCACTTAGGATAAGGTTTGATAACAGCAACAGGACAGTAGGTAAATGTGACCAGGTAGAATAGGCAAAATTGTGGAAAGACAAACAAGGCAGGTATTTTGCTGCACAAAAATGTACCGTAAGTATATCAACTTAGAGACACTTCCAGAAAAAATAACACCAGAAAAGCATTTTTTGAGAGTGGATTAAAGAGTTCTTAGCAAGGTGGCCATTTGTTACACTGAAATTAAAAGTATACTGTTCCATAGATATTTCAGAAAAAAGAAGTCCAGTATCAAGGTAGTTTAAGGTAGAATAGTAAAAATGTGTAGACACAAACATATCAGGTTAGTTTGTTGCAATACAAATTTAGGCTGGACAGTTGTGAATTGTTTAAATAGATCATAATGTGTAAACATAAGTCAAGTCTTTTTGCTTTTTGGTCAGCATTTTTTTTTTTTTAGGCACTGAGAAAGGATGCCAGTCCTATAGGCATATCTGGCATTCATTAACCATTTCAGCCCTGGACAATTTTACCCCCCTTCCAGACCAAAGCACTTTTTACAATTTGGCACTGTATTGCTTTAACTGACAATTGCGTGGTTTGGCAATGCTGTACCCAAACTAAATTTGCGTCCTTTTTTTCCCACAAATAGAGCTTTCTTTTGGCGGTAATTGATCACCTCTCCGTGTCAGGAGTCCGGGCTTAGAAACCCCCTTGGCATCCACGCGTCTTCTCCATAGCTGACAGGACGGGCTATGTGGCTGCTGATTGGTCGGCGCCGCCCATGTGACAGCGATGACCAATTAGAATGCTCCAAAATGTCCCACCTGACGAGGTACGTTTTGGACATTCAGCTCAGGAGATTTCTAACCCCCAGACTCCTAGAACAGGAGATTGTTGTCATCCAGGTCAGCGGGACTGGGGGGGGGGGGGGCGAGGAGGGGATTCTGTGTAGGTACACCTTACAGATTTTTCTGTCAAGGTTAACTTACCCTATAAGCAATGGAACTGCTGTGAACCCACACTAGATGTATGTAATTCATTATTTATGGCTAAGAAAAGAATTGCCTATTAAATGGCGCATAGGTTTTGTCCATGCAGTATATCACTTCATCACCATTACATCACTTTTAAGAAATGATTGTCCCTAAACTACAACCAAATAGAATGTGTGAGGGCACCAACAGCCCCTGCTATCTATATCTCTAAATATCGGAGTGCATTTAAATTATGCAAGTGATAAAAGAAAAAAAAAACATATTCATAAAAAAATGTTGTGGAGAAAAATGTAAATTATATGAACAACTGTTGACTAATTTAGTAAATGTTGCAGTTGCTTTGCTCATACACAAACAGAATTCTGCTCTGATGAAGGGTTATTTCATTTTCAAATAAGGTGCCATTGAAATTAACAAAGATAATCAAATTGTAATGTCTTTCCTTCTAACAAAAAAGCATATGACATGTTATTTGCATCCCCAAAAATCATAACAGGGTTAATTTATGCGCAAATCTAACAGAACACGAGGAGTTGCCCCCATACTGTGAATTATGCATTTTGAATTACATTTTCAAACCTTGTAAAGTCTCATTCTGAAGGAGACAAAAATTGTGCAACAACATGGATATTATATATACAAACATCTCTAAAGCTCAGTGTATCTCTGGAGCAGTTTGCAACAAATAAAGATGACTCATAATTTAAGCACAAAATCACAATTTTATTCATGATTCCTGATAGTAAATGTAAGTTATGTGTTTCTCATTCATATACTGCATAGTAATTTTAATGCATAAAAGATAGATGTTTAGGTTCATATATGCCACAAAGTAAGCAGAGCTGAAAAGGTTCACAGTGGGAGGACTGACCTTATCTCGTGCTTACTAAACACCTGCTCTTCACATTTATTAAACATTTAAAGTCTCAATCAAAAATAAAAATAAATATCTTAGGCCATACAGTGATTCATGATCAAAGAGGTCCTCCATCCACCCATAAAAATATAACATAGGTTAAAAAAAAAGATCTTTAATGTATATTCATGGCAACCAACCCCCTTCTGTCATTTGTTGACATGCTGAGTTCTAAGGTTTCTTCAGATCTTCCACACAAAGTAAAGCAAATGGCAATGTGAAACCAAATTTCACAATCATTTCAAGTGACAGTGGTATTGGCAGTGGAACAACGCTTATCTAATGCTGCAAATAATTTTATGGGTTATAGATTTACCAGAAAAGACAATTTACTAATTAAAACAGAAAATAAATCATACTATAAAAAATAGCATTTTTCAGAGCTGCTATTCCTTCTAACTCATATTGATATTAAACAAAAGGTAGGAGGCTTATTATATTTATTTCTTCTTTTCACAAACAGAAGGATGTTGCTAAATGTATACAATTTGAATACAACTACTTGCCACTAAGTAATGAACCATATTCAGCTTTTCTCACCCGATTTATCTTCTTTAGCAATCATTTCTGTTCTAGCTACTTATTGCTTAATGGATGCAATTAAAAACTCTAGTTCTTAAAAGGGACCTTCACTTTCCCAATGCTGGTCAAACCAATGGTCTCAGTAAACCTTTTCCTTTTTTCAGGAACATATACTCATTGTAAAAAAGGAGAAAGGGATTGACACAGTCAGGAGCTGCAGATGGCTGCTCACCCCAGGTTGGATAGAAAAAAAAAAAGAAAAGAGATTCTCCCTTGGTGGTGGGGTTTTTAGGCAGCAACAGACGTCTGGTAGAAATTATCAGACGAGTGTATGAAGTAAGAGACCAAATCCATTCAAATCAATTTGCAATGTTTATTCAAAATTTTAAAAGAATAGGATGGCACATAAAAAAAAAGGAGTGTAAAACACAAGCCCATACAGAATAAAAATGCGAATACAGTCCACAGAATAAAACCAACAAATATCACCTAACACCACTACTGATATAGTCAGAAGCAGTGATTATATAGGGTGTGACAAAAAACACTGACGCGTTTCGACCTGTTGTCTGTATCGGTCTTCCTCAGAGCATTTTTGTCTGCTGGAATAAAAAGACATTGTAACAGCAACTTCTCAGTTATGTGTTTCTGTACATTTATACTCATGTCCATATACATTTTTTATATTGTTATCGATATAATTACCGGTATAGGTGTAGTGTATGGGATAGTCTTCTGCATGGGTATTTGTAAAAAGTCCCGTCGTTGTTCCTGGTGGCTACCAATTCCAGCTCCTATTGGTGAATCGAGGCACAGTGGGTCATCCAGGCCGTATGTGGCTTGCGAGGAGTCACACTTCTAACTGACTCGCCAAAGGAGACCCCAGAGCGGGCCCCCGGGGGCACGGAGGGGAGGGGGCGTGAAAGAAGGCGGGAAAAGGCCGACAGTAGGGCACCCCCAACAGCGGACTCCTGGAATATACCAAGAAATCATTCAGGGGCACATCTATGTACAGTAGAAGCAAAAGGGAGAGGAAGAGCTCTTTATAAGAGAAAGTCCCTCAGGTAAGGTTGAGAATAACACTCCACCATACTTAGAGAGTGTGACCAATATCATTGGTCTCACCCTCCTCAGAGTCACAGTTCACCTCACATGTAGAGTGTATCTCGTTTTGTAGGGGGTTATATATTTTTAAGTATTAGATTATACCGAGAAAGGAAGTGGATAATGAAATGGAAATATGTCTAGTATTGGAGGGGAAGGGGAGAGGTGGGGAAAGGGGATGAAGAGGAAAGAAGAGAGAGAGAGAAAGAGACCAATAGGAAAAGGAAGGAAGAAAAAGGCGGGGTGACTAAGAAGAACATATATGTATGGCGCGCTTCATACACATAGCGGAATAAATAGAGAGGAAATGTAGAAGTGGTGGGGAAGGTGGGGGGAAGAAAGAATGGGGTAATGAGCAGACAATGCATAGAGTGAAGGATGTGGGCCATTGTGTGGTGGTGAAGGATGTGACATGTGAAGGGGAAAGGGATAAGTGGGTGAGGGCAATTAAATGCAGGGGGAGGGAGGGGAGGAAAGAGGGAGAAACAAGTGGGAAGCAAACACAGGGACAAGAAAAGGGGGACAAACCTGGACGCGTGAAATGGGGGAAGGGGGAAGGGGGGGGGAAAAAAAAGAGGGGGGAAAAAAAGGGAGGGGGGAGGGGGAGGAGGGAAGGGGGGGCCAAAGGGGCAAAGGGAGGTAATTATTGGTGTGAACACATGGTGAAATGTGATTGTGCTGGTATGGGGAGTGGGGCATATGCAATTTAATTGTGTAAATCTGGGGGAAGGGGGGTGAGGGCAGCGGGGGGGGGAGAGGAAAGGTGAGAAAGAAAAGAAAAAGGGGAGGTGATTGTGAGTGAGAACAAAAAGAAAAACGTGAGGGAACCGGGGGGGGGGAGAAGGGGGGAGAGGAGGAGCGGGTGATGAATGATAATGTGAGGTGAAAGGAAAAAGGGGATGTGATGTTGGGCAAGGGGAGAAAGGGGGTAAGAACGGAACCAAGAATGACAGTGAATTATGTATGTGTGGGAATGAAATGAATGGATAAGGATAAAGAGGAACGAGAAAGAGGGGAAAATGTAAAGAATAAATGAAGAAGAAAAGGACATATACTATATGATGGTGGTTATCGTTACCTTCAATATGATGTTTGGTCACATAGGCCACAGAATGACAGTGCACAGGGTTCTCAACCAAGGTACACACGGCTTTTGAGGAGATCAAGCAAAAATCTCTGATAGAATCTATGAATACAAACGAGAAGATGGAAAATGGGGGGGGGGGGAGGTTTCATTTAGAGCCCTTTTTAAAGTCGTATATAAAGAGGAAGTTCCCTTAAAGGGTGAGATGATACTCACTATGGACTCAAATGTGCCTGGAATATGCTGGGCCTCCTGCGGAAGTGGAGTGCCATTCCCAACCCCACCTGGCTTATAACTGTGTACTCCCAAGGCTGATTGGTTCAATGTGATGGGTGGCCAAGCGGGTCCCTTTCCCCCAGCCACCGCGACCACCCGTGTCCCGACAGGGCCCCCGAGGCGAGTCATGGCGGCCAAACAGGTCCGCCTCGTGTGCACTCCCCCGGCGTTCTCCGAAGGCCTAGGCCCTGCACCTGCATCATTTCCGTCGCAAGAGCGTGACGTCATGAACGTGCGCGCACGTACGGGGCCCCGCACATGCGCACAACGTCCGGAAATGTCGGAGGACGCCGCCAGCAAAGGACCAACCCCCCGGAGACGCCCAGGGCCAGCCTGGACGCCTGTAGGGGGAGGATAGAGGGAGGGACAAAATTAAAAGTCCACTCCCTCACCTTTGCTGGGAAGACACAACGGACCTGGGTACCCAGAGGTCAAGAAATAACCAGACGGAGCGGATGGTGCCACCTAGAGGAAGATCAAGGGAAGGATGGTCAAATACAAAAAGGTTGAAAAAATAAATTTTAAACAATGAAACAAATGTGATTGGAAAGAAGAGACCTGGGTTGCATAGGACTATTGGATCCCATACAGTCCATAAGGACTAATGTTATTATTGTCTTTCATTTGGTCTATAGTATTTGGAACAATCCGACTCAGTTATAGTGGGATGTCCCCATTATGTAGGTGGTACGATGAAGGCACTTGTATTTCAAAGTACCTTGTTTTCTGATAGTTTTTAAAGATAAAAACGAAAAGAAAAAAACAAAAAAACACAAGCACCAGATGTACATGAAAATGAGCCGCATGTTTGGCTATACTCTTGGCAGGGGAAGGGATGGAAAGAGGGGTTGTTGTTGGATCCTGGCCCCATACAATGTCAATGAAGACATAGCATACCAGGAATCTTGCGATGTCGTGTGTGTGTGTATATCTCATAAGGGGGGGGGGGGAGGCGAAGCAGGGGTGAATGCAGGAATATGTGAATGTCCTTATTGGGTCTTGCCCGACACGAAGCCCTTTAAGAAGGGAGCATATGAGATGGATTCATTAAGTCCTGGAGGCACATTGGCCTGCAGCCTATGAATCCATCTTTGTTCGTGCTGCAAAAGTGTCTTATTCCAATCACCGCCTCGACCGGGAATATGTACCCGGTCGAGAGCGGTGAAGGATATGCAAGGCATTTTGTAGTTGTGTTGTACGACAACATGCCTGCCTAGGGCTAGGTAGTGATTCCCAATTTGCATGGAATATATATGCTTAGACATCCTGCGATAGAACTCCTGCTTCGTCTTCCCCACATAAAAGGCCCCACACTCACACGACATCATGTAAACAATACCTCTGGTTTGGCAATTAACATAATGTGAGGGTTTGAAGATAGTCCCATTAGGTAGACTGAAAGTCCTCTCCCGTCTGATATATTGGCAGAAGGAGCAATGCCCACACGGGAATGACCCAAGGGTGGTACAATGTTTTCGACGGTTTTGTTTGTTTTTGTACTCGCTTTGCACAAGTTTATCCCTAAGGGAAATGGCCCTTTTAAAAGTGATTGCTGGTTGATCGGACAGGAAGGTGTTTACTTTGGGGTCATCCAGGAGGATGCTCCAATGTTTCTTTATAATATTCCGAATGTGCTTGTGCTGTTGGGAAAAGCGAAGTATAATTCGAATATGATCGTTTTTAACCTTCTTTGCTTCACTCGTCTTTTTAGAATTTTTGGACAGTAGTTTAGAACGTGTTTCTAGAATGGTTCTGTTGTAGGCCTTCCGTAAACATGAACGGCTATAGCCCCGTGCAAGTAGTCTCTCGGTATAATCGAATACTTAAAAATATATAACCCCCTACAAAACGAGATACACTCTACATGTGAGGTGAACTGTGACCCTGAGGAGGGTGAGACCAATGATATTGGTCACACTCTCTAAGTATGGTGGAGTGTTATTCTCAACCTTACCTGAGGGACTTTCTCTTATAAAGAGCTCTTCCTCTCCCTTTTGCTTCTACTGTACATAGATGTGCCCCTGAATGATTTCTTGGTATATTCCAGGAGTCCGCTGTTGGGGGTGTCCTACTGTCGGCCTTTTCCCGCCTTCTTTCACGCCCCCTCCCCTCCGTGCCCCCGGGGGCCCGCTCTGGGGTCTCCTTTGGCGAGTCAGTTAGAAGTGTGACTCCTCGCAAGCCACATACGGCCTGGATGACCCACTGTGCCTCGATTCACCAATAGGAGCTGGAATTGGTAGCCACCAGGAACAACGACGGGACTTTTTACAAATACCCATGCAGAAGACTATCCCATACACTACACCTATACCGGTAATTATATTGATAACAATATAAAAAATGTATATGGACATGAGTATAAATGTACAGAAACACATAACTGAGAAGTTGCTGTTACAATGTCTTTTTATTCCAGCAGACAAAAATGCTCTGAGGAAGACCGATACAGACAACAGGTCGAAACGCGTCAGTGTTTTTTGTCACACCCTATATAATCACTGCTTCTGACCATATCAGTAGTGGTGTTAGGTGATATTTGTTGGTTTTATTCTGTGTACTGTATTCGCATTTTTATTCTGTATGGGCTTGTGTTTTACACTCCTTTTTTTTTATGTGCCATCCTATTCTTTTAAAATTTTGAATAAACATTGCAAATTGATTTGAATGGATTTGGTCTCTCACTTCATACACTCGTCTGATA
The DNA here is from genome assembly GCA_028564925.1 of Lithobates sylvaticus. NCBI lineage: Eukaryota > Metazoa > Chordata > Amphibia > Anura > Ranidae > Lithobates > Lithobates sylvaticus. The sequence continues at coordinate 416,122,063 of CM053028.1, forward strand.
ATTTCTACCAGACGTCTGTTGCTGCCTAAAAACCCCACCACCAAGGGAGAATCTCTTTTTTTTTTTTTTTTCTATCCAACCTGGGGTGAGCAGCCATCTGCAGCTCCTGACTGTGTCAATCCCTTTCCCCTTTTTTTCGTATACAATTGGGTGGTTAAACACCCCTTCTCCTGCTTTTGACACTCCCGAGCTAAAACACAAGCCCAATGATATGTTTTTGATTGTATGAATTGACGTACTCTTGGATTGTTTTAAACAACTGTGACACCCCTATTGATCGAAGTGTTCAATATGAGTAACTTTCAGGGCAATGAGTGGATCAACCTCATGTCAAGCTATGAAAGCGACTTTGAGAAAAAAGATCAAATTGAAACTCAAATCTCTTCCCTAATGGATAAACTCAACAAAACCCTAGAGAAGAAATCTGCCCTTTTCTGGCATGTAAAGTCTTTTAACCGTTACAGTAAGGAGAAAATAAACCCATTGGGTCTGCGTGTACAAATTTTTCCAAACTTAGACCTAATCAGTAGTGAATGTAAGAAAGAGTGGGAAGACAATCTAAACCGCTGTTCACAACAAATGATGACCATACTAACAAATGAATATAATAGACAGATTTCCTTATTGGACATTGAAATTAACACATTAGAAAACCTACTTGAGCCTTTCGTACAACATACCCTATATGTGGAATCTCTGGTCAAACTTCGTGAGGACCTGAGTACCTACAATAGGGGTATCCTGCACAAAAAGGAAACTAAATTCTGGAGGGACAAAATGTCCTTTTCTGAGGGACGGGCATACAAGTGGAATGCCAACCCCCAAAACAAAAGATATTCAGTCCCTAAGCCACAGATGCAAAGCAACTCCAATAAGATTAATACTAAAAACATTTCTAATTTGGGTCAAAACACCAACATCCCCCAAAAAGGGAGGGGTAAATATAAAAGAAATAGGAACAATAAAGGGTCCCCAGAACAGGAGAAGAAAAAACGAACTATTGATATAGAAACAAAAAGAAGCCAGGACGCCACAAATCTAGATAATAGACACGCGGCAGGAACAAAGGACGAGTCCTCGAGCATAGATGCAGATAACTCTGATTCTGCATCCTCCAACAGCTCTAGCAATACCAAACAAATAACCCCCACCTTGGAACGTTTGAAGCAGGCTCCTGGAGCTACTTTAAACTTGACACGGGGACTACTCTCTCCCCAGTCAAACAAGGGAGTGGGAAATCTAGACGCGTACATTATACGGACACAATTAAGTCCCTTAGCGTAATCAACCTATCTTCCCATCCTTTGTCTGCAGCCGAGAGAAAGATCCTTTCACGAGGTTTAACTTTCTGCCCTGAACAAAGGTGTGACATATTCGGTGTTACTGTTGACCTGCAGCTCTTTGCACGCAGGCTCCTCCTTAAGAGCCTGCATGCAAAGACCACCGGTGTGGATGACACCGACTGGTCAACATTTAGCATGAAAGAATTCAAGGCCCTACGGGACCTGACCCTCCTATACCAGGAAAACAACACCGTAGACCTCATTGACCAAATAGACCTAGAAGCACTCTTAGAAGACGCTGACAGATCATAAAAAACTCAAACTATAAGTTTCAAAAAAACATCTTCCAAATTCCCACCCCTAAATTTGAACCCCAACATCGAGACATTTGTGAATCAAGTACTTCGGGATCTGAACAAAATTATCTTAAAAAGGGCCCCTCCAAAGAATCTGGGACGAGATGAAATTGATGCGATGAGAGAACTCTGTATGAATACAGATATCACAATTAAGCCATCGGACAAAGGCGGCAACGTGGTCCTGATGGACAACCAGGACTACGTTGATATGTGCCAATCCATCCTCAACAATGGCGAGTGGTACAAGAAGGTACCCATGGCCCTAATACATGCCTCTCATGATCACTTCTACGATATGATACACAGTTCCTTTCTGAGAGGAACCATATCCAAAGATCAATATGAATATATTAGAGTGAAGTACCCTCGTATAGCTACGTTTTATAGCCTACCGAAAATACACAAAGAAAAAACCAAACCACCCGGCCGACCAATAGTTTCTGGCAACGGGAATATTTCTGAAAACCTGAGTAAATTCATCGACTCATTTCTACAACCTTTGGTGATCTGTCTACCCTCCTTTCTGAAAGACACCATCCATCTACTTGAGATGGTCTCCAACATGCCACTCTCCGCAGAATCCCGCCTAGTGGCTATTGATGTAGAGGCCCTGTACAGTTCGATCCCCCATACCAAGGGGATTGAGACTGTACAGCATGTCCTAACACAAAGCCAAAGATACAACCATGATTTGAATGCATTTATTATAGAAGGTTTGGAGTACATCCTGACTCAGAATTACTTTGTGTTTAACAACTCCCACTACCTCCAGGTGCAAGGCGTGGCCATGGGCACTTGTTGTGCTCCGGCCTACGCCAACTTGTACCTGGGGGAGTGGGAGAAAGCCCTCCTAGATGACGAGGACCTCCTCGTGTATACCAGCCACAACAAGTTGTGGCTGCGTTACATCGATGACGTCCTCGTCGTCTGGGAGGGATCTGAGGCATTATTGCAGGAGTTCTTTACTCGCATCAACGTGAATTCTCTCAACTTGAAATTCACTATGACCCACGACCCAGATACTATTACCTTCCTTGATGTGCAGCTGTTACGCAACTCTAAAAATGAAATTTCTACTACACTATTCAGGAAAAACACAGCGGGAAACACTATCCTCCATGCTTCAAGCTTTCACCCTGACATCCTCAAAAATTCCATACCATATGGACAGTACTTGCGGCTACGCCGCAATTGCTCTGAGGATTCCTCTTTTAAAATTGAAGCAGGGCATTTACAGGAGAGACTACTTGCACGGGGCTATAGCCGTTCATGTTTACGGAAGGCCTACAACAGAACCATTCTAGAAACACGTTCTAAACTACTGTCCAAAAATTCTAAAAAGACGAGTGAAGCAAAGAATGTTAAAAACGATCATATTCGAATTATACTTCGCTTTTCCCAACAGCACAAGCACATTCGGAATATTATAAAGAAACATTGGAGCATCCTCCTGGATGACCCCAAAGTAAACACCTTCCTGTCCGATCAACCAGCAATCACTTTTAAAAGGGCCACTTCCCTTAGGGATAAACTTGTGCAAAGCGAGTACAAAAACGAACAAAACCGTCGAAAACATTGTACCACCCTTGGGTCATTCCCGTGTGGGCATTGCTCCTTCTGCCAATATATCAGACGGGAGAGGACTTTCAGTCTACCTAATGGGACCATCTTCAAACCCTCACATTATGTTAATTGCCAAACCAGAGGTATTGTTTACATGATGTCGTGTGAATGTGGGGCCTTCTATGTGGGGAAGACGAAGCAGGAGTTCTATCGCAGGATGTCTAAGCATATATATTCCATGCAAATTGGGAATCACTACCTAGCCCTAGGCAGGCATGTTGTCGTACAACACAACTACAAAATGCCTTGCATATCCTTCACCGCTCTCGACCGGGTACATATTCCCGGTCGAGGCGGTGATTGGAATAAGACACTCTTGCAGCACGAACAAAGATGGATCCATAGGCTGCAGGCCAATGTGCCTCCAGGACTTAATGAATCCATCTCATATGCTCCCTTCTTAAAGGGCTTCGTGTCGGGCAAGACCCAATAAGGACATTCACATATTCCTGCATTCACCCCTGCTTCGCCTCCCCCCCCCCCCCTTATGAGATATACACACACACACGACATCGCAAGATTCCTGGTATGCTATGTCTTCATTGACATTGTATGGGGCCAGGATCCAACAACAACCCCTCTTTCCATCCCTTCCCCTGCCAAGAGTATAGCCAAACATGCGGTTCATTTTCATGTACATCTGGTGCTTGTGTTTTTTTGTTTATTTTTCTTTTCGTTTTTATCTTTAAAAACTATCAGAAAACAAGGTACTTTGAAATACAAGTGCCTTCATCGTACCACCTACATAATGGGGACATCCCACTATAACTGAGTCGGATTGTTCCAAATACTATAGACCAAATGAAAGACAATAATAACATTAGTCCTTATGGACTGTATGGGATCCAATAGTCCTATGCAACCCAGGTCTCTTCTTTCCAATCACATTTGTTTCATTGTTTAAAATTTATTTTTTCAACCTTTTTGTATTTGACCATCCTTCCCTTGTTCTTCCTCTAGGTGGCACCATCCGCTCCGTCTGGTTATTTCTTGACCTCTGGGTACCCAGGTCCGTTGTGTCTTCCCAGCAAAGATGAGGGAGTGGACTTTTAATTTTGTCCCTCCCTCTATCCTCCCCCTACAGGCGTCCAGGCTGGCCCTGGGCGTCTCCGGGGGGTTGGTCCTTTGCTGGCGGCGTCCTCCGACATTTCCGGACGTTGTGCGCATGTGCGGGGCCCCGTACGTGCGCGCACGTTCATGACGTCACGCTCTTGCGACGGAAATGATGCAGGTGCAGGGCCTAGGCCTTCGGAGAACGCCGGGGGAGTGCACACGAGGCGGACCTGTTTGGCCGCCATGACTCGCCTCGGGGGCCCTGTCGGGACACCGGTGGTCGCGGTGGCTGGGGGGAAGGGACCCGCTTGGCCACCCATCACATTGAACCAATCAGCCTTGGGAGTACACAGTTATAAGCCAGGTGGGGTTGGGAATGGCACTCCACTTCCGCAGGAGGCCCAGCACATTCCAGGCGCATTTGAGTCCATAGTGAGTATCATCTCACCCTTTAAGGGAACTTCCTCTTTATATACGACTTTAAAAAGGGCTCTAAATGAAACCTCCCCCCCCCCCCCCCCCACTTTCCATCTTCTCGTTTGTATTCATAGATTCTATCAGAGATTTTTGTTTGATCTCCTCAAAAGCCGGTGTACCTTGGTTGAGAACCCTGTGCACTGTCATTCTGTGGCCTATGTGACCAAACATTATATTGAAGGTAACGATAATCACCATCATATAGTATATGTCCTTTTCTTCTTCATTTATTCTTTACATTTTCCCCTCTTTCTCGTTCCTCTTTATCCTTATCCATTCATTTCATTCCCACACATACATAATTCACTGTCATTCTTGGTTCCGTTCTTACCCCCTTTCGCCCAACATCACATCCCCTTTTTCCTTTTTCTTTCACATTTTATTCATACCCCCCCCCCTCTCCCCCTTCCCCCCCCCCCCCCTCCCGTTTTTCTTTTTGTTCTCACTCACAATCACCTCCCCTTTTTCTTTTCTTTCTCACTTTCCTCTCCCCCCCCCTGCCCTCACCCCCCTTCCCCCAGATTTACACAATCAAATTGCATATGCCCCACTCCCCATACCAGCACAATCACATTTCACCATGTGTTCACACCAATAATTACCTCCCTTTGCCCCTTTGGCCCCCCCTTCCCCCTCCCCTACCCTTTTTTTTTATTTTTTCTTTCCCCCCCTTCCCCCTTCCCCCATTTCACGCGTCCGGGTTTGTCCCCCTTTTCTTGTTTGTGTGTTTTTTTCCCACTTTTTTCTCCCTCTTTCCTCCCCCTGCATTTAATTGCCCTCACCCACTTATCCCTTTCCCCTTCACATGTCACATCCTTCACCACCACAAAATGGCCCACATCCTTCACTCTATGCATTGTCTGCTCATTACCCCATTCTTTCTTCCCCCCACCTTCCCCACCACTTCTACATTTCCTCTCTATTTATTCCGCTATGTGTATGAAGCGCGCCATACATATATGTTCTTCTTAGTCACCCCGCCTTTTTCTTCCTTCCTTTTCCTATTGGTCTTTTTCTCTTTTTCTTCTTTCCTTTTCATCCCCTTTCCCCACCTCTCCCCTTCCCCTCCAATACTAGACATATTTCTTTTTTTATTATCCACTTCATTTTTTTTATAAATCTAATACTTAAAAATATATAACCCCCTACAAAACGAGATACACTCTACATGTGAGGTGAACTGTGACTCTGAGGAGGGTGAGACCAATGATATTGGTCACACTCTCTAAGTATGGTGGAGTGTTATTCTCAACCTTACCTGAGGGACTTTCTCTTATAAAGAGCTCTTCCTCTCCCTTTTGCTTCTACTGTACATAGATGTGCCCCTGAATGATTTCTTGGTATATTCCAGGAGTCCGCTGTTGGGGGTGTCCTACTGTCGGCCTTTTCCCGCCTTCTTTCACGCCCCCTCCCCTCCGTGCCCCCGGGGGCCCGCTCTGGGGTCTCCTTTGGCGAGTCAGTTAGAAGTGTGACTCCTCGCAAGCCACATACGGCCTGGATGACCCACTGTGCCTCGATTCACCAATAGGAGCTGGAATTGGTAGCCACCAGGAACAACGACGGGACTTTTTACAAATACCCATGCAGAAGACTATCCCATACACTACACCTATACCGGTAACTATATCGATAACAATATAAAAAATGTATATGGACATGAGTATAAATGTACAGAAACACATAACTGAGAAGTTGCTGTTACAATGTCTTTTTATCCCAGCAGACAAAAATGCTCTGAGGAAGACCGATACAGACAACAGGTCGAAACGCGTCAGTGTTTTTTGTCACACCCTATAATCACTGCTTCTGACCATATCAGTAGTGGTGTTAGGTGATATTTGTTGGTTTTATTTTGTGTACTGTATTCGCATTTTTATTCTGTATGGGCTTGTGTTTTACACTCCTTTTTTTTATGTGTCATCCTATTCTTTTAAATTTTGAATAAACATTGCAAATTGATTTGAATGGATTTGGTCTCTCACTTCATACACTCGTCTGACTATTTCTACCAGACGTTTGTTGCTGCCTAAAAACCCCACCACCAAGGGAGAATCTCTTTTTTTCTTTTTTTTTCCGTCGGAATTCGCTACATACGATCGGATTTGGTGTGATCGGACTTTGTTGTCAAAAAATCTATCCAGCAGGAGATAGGACTTTGTCCGTCGGACAATCCGATGGAAACTGTCCGATGGTGCCTACACACGGTCGGAATTTCCGACAACATTGTCTGATAGGACAGAATCCATCGGAAAATCCGGCCGTGTGTATGGGGCTTTAGAGCAAGAAAATGCTCCAAGTTCATGAAATTCAGGAATTCAAGAGCCAGTATGTGACCCCAATAGATGCCAGGATTCTGGTGGACACTACAACCTACTAGAGATTGCCAGTCATGGACTAACACCAGCAAAGGTATGCCTGGTCAGCCACCTCCACTAGTTAGTTTATGGCCTGGACTATGTAGCATCAGTTATATGTTCTGCAGAGTACAGTTAAAGTAAAAGTTGTGAAACTAAGTCTGACCTAAAATAAATCAAAGGGGTGCGTGATGACGTATGAAAGAACAGTGTCAGTAAAGCACATGTGGGGTATGAAGCAAAGCCACTACTACAAGGTTAACTTAACAAGACTAGTAGGAGGAGGAATTTGGTTGCTATAGATAACGAGCACTAGTGAAAAGTACAAAGCAGCTGGTCATGAAGCGTCTTACCTGATGTAGGTGACAGGTCTTTCAGTAGTGAGGGGATTGGTGTCCTGGTTCTCTCCCTAGCAGTTCGTTGCCCAAAGGTGTCCGGTGACTGAAACCACGATATTGAGACCTTGTGTACCTGGCCACATGGTACTGGGAAGATGGAGTTAAGTGAGAGCATTAATGTGGTCCACTCTAGTGCTTGGTGTGACCGCATTCTGTCAATGAGGTGGCAGAGGTACGCTGGACTAGCGGAGTGGGCATAGGCTCAGCAGTGTCCCTCCTAAATACAATATACAATGAGGAAGGTATATAGAGACATGGGATGGAATGTTCTCAGAGGAACTCTCTATGTTTTACAACTCAACATGGTGTATGGCACATCTCTAAGTCGGAGAACTGCAATAATGTTTGATTTTCCCATGAACATGGTCTCCAATGGTCCCAGGGATTTGTGAACGTGTATAATGCAAAATGTACCCCCACGTGCAGGACAAGTGGCCCACATGCTTGTTTTCCGGTTGCTGATATTTACCTAGCTATACCTTGGTTTGAAGGAACATTGCACTGATGTCTGATTACTGGCCCAGCTCTGTCACATATAGGCCATAGAAATATAGAAAGGAGTACCATATAAAAACTTGATAAAGGGTCATTTTAATTATGTGTAAAAAAAAAGTATTATAAAAATAGCCAACATGTTTTAGAGCCAGTACTGAACTCTCACATGTAAGTAACAAGTAACAACTTGACAGCAATGGATCCTCCTTTGCTTCTGAGCAATAGAGGCAAAAACAGTACCAAACAACCGATTCCAGAACATCAAATTGCAAATTTGCAATGTCCATCCATAGACTGGATGACTAACCCCTACTAAACAAAAACACTATTACATGACTTGTTATAAAAAATATGGGACAGTGGATTGAAACCACAGTCTGGTTCTCTAGCCACTTGCCAACCAGCCAGACAGTTATACTGCGGCAGGTTGACTCTCCTGTGCAAACCGCCATACATGTATGGCGATCCGTGCATGTGAAACAGTGGGGGAGCGCATGTGCCGCTGCATGCCGCTGCATGCCGCAGGAGCATGCCTGTGGGTCAATGTCCGCCGGTGACCCGTGATTGTGGTACACAGAGGCAGAACAGGAAGCTGCCTATGCAAACAAGGCGGATCCCGGTTCTGACAGGGGACATCTCAGATTCTCAGAGATCTGCTGTTCCCAGTGATTGGGAACAGCGGTCTCTGTCATGACCCTGGCAGCCCATCCCCCCTACAGTTATAGCACACCTAGGGAACACAGTTAACCCCTTGATCGCCCCCTAGTATTAACCCCTTCCCTGCCAGTGTCATTTATACATTAATCATTTTTATAGAACTGATCAATGTAATAATGTCACTGGTCCCCAAAAAGTGTCACATAGGGTCAGATTTGTCCACCACAATGTCGCAGTCCCATTAAAAATTGCAGATTTCCGCCATTAGTAGTAAAAACATAAAAAAATAAAAGTCCGTAAATCTAACCCCTATTTTGTAGATGCTATAACTTTGGTGCACACCAATCAATATACGCTTATTGCGATTTTTTTTTTCCAAAAAAGATACATATTGGTCTAAACTGATGAATACATTTGGTTTTTTTATATATATTTTATCTTTTTTTTTGGACATGTATTATAACAAAAGTAAAAAATATTGTTTCTTTTTCAAAATTGTCGCTATTTTTTTGTTTATAGAGCAAAACATAAAAACCACAAAGGTCATCAAATACCACCAAAAGAAAACTCTATTTGTGGTAAAAAAAGGGCATCAATTTCGTTTGGGTATAACATCACACGACCACGCAATTGTCAGTTAAAGCGACACAGTGCCGTATCTAAAAAAATGGCATGGTCAGGAAGTGGGTAAAACCTTCCAGGGCTGAAGTGGCTAGAGATGGGCTAGCTGAGCAAAAGAAAGCACAGCTTTATAGCAGCAGCCGCGCTCGGCTTACTCAATTTGCCAAAAGTCTCCAATTCAAACATGCTACTTAGGGAACATTCCTACTGTAAAAAAATATCAATAACCTGCTAACAAAGGGGGAAAAGGAGGGAGAACACTTAGTGCTAGGGACCCAGTCATGGGAAAGCATAAAGGAGCAATAATAAAAAAGATGGAATAAAGGGACACACGCAGAATGTACATTTCATGGTCAATTGTTTTGACCATTGTGTTTATTTAAGGGGTAAACCTAAATTTGACAACTAAAAAAACTAATCAATTTAAATCCTAGGCATAACCTTAAAGGCACAGTATGCCACCAAAAATCAATTCCAGAAAATGAAATCACAATGTACCCTCAGACTAGACTGGATGACTAACCACACCAACTGAAGTCAGAAGGGAACCCCAAAACTGTGGTTTGTTCAATAAGGTTCTGTAAGCCCATGTTAAATATGTCTAACCCTTTTTCAGACAAGTGAACTGGGTCAGATCTATAAATACCTGGTATAAAATCTTTCTATACAGCAATATTATAGCCCACCAGAATGAAGCATCTCCTAGTTGAGTTTAAAATTAATGTAAACATATTTTTTAAACTCCAAATATGGCAAATATGGTATACTTACCTGCTCTGTGAAATGGTTTTGGACAGAGCAGTCCCAATCCTCCTCTTCTGGGGTTCCCTGCTGGTGCCTCTGTCTCCTCAACCTTGGGCAAGTGCTCCAATAGTGACCCACTTGCTATGGGGGACATTCATGCGGGCTTGATCCTGAGGGAGTCATGGAATCCCACTGCTGCCTCCATGTCTAGTGAGGAGAGAGAGTGGAGAAAACCTCTGCTCTTGGGCACTGTGCTAGATCAAGATCGGACTCAGTTAAGTATAAAGCCACGTACACACAATCTGACTTTTCGGCCGGACTGTCCGGCAGACCTAGTCCACCGGACTTTCCAGCGGAGGTCCGCCGGACTTTCCGAACGTGTGGACTTGCCCACACACACACCCGGACTTTTCTGGTGGACAATCCGCCGGAGTTTTGGCAGAAGTCTGCGGGACTTTTGAAATGAACGGACTTGCCAACACACGATCGAAAAGTCTGTTCATTTAGAACGTGACTCCAGGTAGACCCCAGGTAGACTCCAGGTAGACCCCTACCAAGACTAGGGATGGGCGAACGGTTCGGCTCGAGCATAAGTTCAGGCCGAACTTTAGTTGTTCGGATGTTCTGCAGAACACCAAACAATATGCAGTGTTCGGGGCAAATTCTAAAGCCGCCGGAACACCGTTAAAGTCTATGGGAGATTAACATGAAAAATTAAAAGTGTTAATTTTAAAGGCTTATATGCAAGTTATTGTCATAAAAAAGTGTTTGGGGGCCCGGGTCCTGCCCCAGGAGACATGTATCAATGCAAAAAAAAAGTTTTAAAAACGTCCGTTTTATCGGAAGCAGTGATTTTAATAATGCTTAAAGTGAAACAATAAAAGTGAAATATTCCTTTAAATTTCATACCTGAGGGGTGTCAATAGTATGCCTGTAAAGTGGCGCATTTTTCCTGTGTTTAGAACAGTCCCTGCATAAAATGACATTTCTAGTCATTTAAAAGTACTCGCGGCTATAATGAATTGTCGATCCCGGCAATACAGATAAAAGTCATTGAAAAAAATGGGATGGGATCCCCCCAGTCCATTACCAGGCCCTTTGGGTCTGGTATGAATATTAAGGGGAAAAAATGTGTGGGGGTCCCCCTCAAAATCCATACCAGACCCTTCAAGTTTGGTTTGGACTTTAAGGGAAACCCTGCGCCAATTTTTTTTTTTTAAATGGCGTGGGGGTTCCCCCCAAAAATCCATACCAGACCCTTATCTGAGCATGCAACCTGGCAGGCTGCAGGAAAATAGGAGGGACAAGAGAGCGCCCCCCTCTTGAACCGTACCAGGCCACATGCCCTCAACATGGGGAGGGTGCTTTGGGGTAGCCCCCAAAAGCACCTTGTCCCCATGTTGATGGGGACAAGGGACTCATCCCCACAACTCTTGCCCGGTGGTTGTGGGGGTCTGCGGGCAGGGGGCTTATCAGAATCTGAATTCTAAATTTAGACAGCATTTTTCAGCTCCAGAAGCAGGGGTAAGGGATCTGATGTCACACAGTGCACAACATGGAGCAGGAAGCTGAGTGTAATCTGAAACCTGAGTGGAGGAAAAGGACACTCCACTCTACATAGTCTCATAGGGAAACATGCACAGCTGAGGCTGTCAATAACCTACTGTGTATTGGAGGGAAGGCTGTCCACTGAGATTGTCTGGTGGCAACATAGACTCTCAAAAGTGACTTTTGTAGATAGCAGAAGAATGAGAAAGGAGACAAAAATCATACTAGGTGCTTTGGTTAAAGGCAAGTACAAACTATAGAAGGATATGCTTTGTTAATTTTTCATTTCAGAGGTTTACAATCATACAGCAGGGTCTGTCTGGCTAACCCTTGTTCAGTAGGGGTGAGCCATGAGAACTGGATTATGGCATGTATTTTATAGTCATACTTTCTATTTAGATTATTAGATAGTCTATGGGGTCTTCTGCTCTGAGAGCTGCCGTAGTGTGGGGAGCTGTATGTGCCTGCAGAACCATTGAAGTGAGGGTCCTGGGTCACCCTTTGTTGTGAGTGAGTCTTTTAGGGTTTTTCCATTTTCTTGTTTGGAGTTAAGGTTCTTGATTAATCCTGCTACCTAGGAGCCAGTAAAGCAGGTTGAAAGCCACTGGCCATTCTATACTGTCTACCATAGGTGTGCACAGCCTATTGCATTAGGATGTACACCCCAGAGCTCAAACACACATGCATGTGCGTGTATATATATGTATATATATTTATAAATATATATATATACGGTATGCACACACAAACACACACGCTCTTATAAGTAAATGTGAACAAACATTTTAAAATGTATGAAAGCATTTTTTAACACTTATCAGTGTTAAAAAAATTAAATAAAACACTTTATTTTTGTTAACATTTAATTGTTCACACTAGTGGTTGAGAGGCAGTAAAACTCTGCAGTTGAGCTGTACATTTACCACCCCTCAGCTGTAGAGGCAGCAGTTGGGCATGTTCACATGCCACAGCTGAAATTATACCCTGTTGCTTTCAGCAGGTGTAGCACCCACTGACCGTGACCCATTCAAGTGACTGGCAGCACTCTGCAAGCGCCCACCAACTGTGTGCAGTGTGGAGTTCAAGGGGTTAAAGAAGGTGGTGTGGAGGAGATACAATGCCTATTCACCACCTCTCAAATGCTCTCTGAAGAGCGATCTGCAAACAGATAAATCAAAGCATTTGTGAATGAGCCCCTACAAATTCCAGTGTCCACAGTGCCCCCCTCACATCTGAGTCCTCCTTTACATCAGAATCCACAGCATTCCCCCTTACACCAGAGTCAATAACGTTACACCATATATTCCCCCTTAAATTAGGGTTCCCAGAGAGCCTCCCTTACATCAGAGTCCCCCAGTGTTCCCCTTTACACTGGGAAAGCTGATATGAAGAATGCTGTGGACTCTGGTGAAAAGGGGAACTTTGATCACCAGAGTCCCCATTTACATCAAATTCCCCCTTTATACACACTGTAAGAGGGGGACTCTGGGAACTCTGATGTAAGGGGAGACTCAGGTGATCAGAGACCCCTTACATCAGAATCCCTCTTGTAATGTAATGTACAATGTAAGGGGTAACTCTGACACAAAGGGGATCTCTGCAGACTCTAATGTAAGGTGGTCCTCTGATGTGAGGGGGTCTCTGGTTACCACAGGGTCCCTTACATCAGGGTCCCAATTTTATATACACTGCAAGGGGGGCTCTGATGTAAGAGGCAATGCTGGAAACTATGATGTAAGGGGGGGAACCAGGTGATCATAGACCCCTGACATCAAAATTCCCCTTTATATACAATGTAAGGGGGGCCTCTGATCTCTGCAGAATCGAATGTAAGGGGGATCTGATGTGTGGTGGTCTCTGGTTACCACAGAGTCCACAGAGAACCCACTTACATGAGAGTTCCCATTAACCCCAGTCTGCAGAGTTCCCCTTTAAGCCAGTGTGCCAGACAATAAGTATTTCTAGAAGGAGGTCAGGTCAGCCATAGCAGCCCCCTCACAGCACAGATTCTTACTTTATCTGACCAGCCCCCCTTCTCTAGTATATGTGAGCATTGCCCTCCCCTCCACGGGACTACAAATCCTAGCATAGCAGGCTGGGCTCCTATTTCTCAGCTGTGCCCCACACACAATATGACAGAGAATGACTGCACCGCACACTCTCTTCCTGCCTGCTGCATATACACTGCCACTGCGAGAGTCTGTGCCCTCACTCCCCCCTTACCATTGACACAAAACCAAACCCTAGCGGGCCTCACTCTCCTCGGCTGGTTCCATTGTCGGCAGGGCGGAAGTCAAAAGGCGGGGCACTCGGAGGCGGAGCTAGGAGGATAAAGTTACATCCTCCAGGATCACCCCCGGCAACCAATAATTCTCTTGGTGGTGGACACAGGGCAGTGGTAAGCTGCAGCGGCCCCACGGTGGCAGATGGCAGGACTTGTTTAGCATATAAAAACAGTGGGGTTAATCCAGCCCCGATGCTGCCTCTATAGTTCTGGCTACAGCATCCCTGACAGCCGGCAGCAGAGAGATATTCAGCTGTCAGGGATTCTGTAGCAAGAACTCTAAAGGAAGCATTGGAAAATGCGGCCACCTGCCTGCTTACTCCCCGGTCAGTGACTTGCATTCACCAGAGTTACATAGCTAACCAAAAAATAGTCCCACTCGCAGCACTGCTATTGTCCATTAGCAAAGGTGCTGAAATGGAGATCCTGCTCACTCTGCCAGCAAAAAAGCCCTGGGGTGTGCCTGGACATTAGGGTGTGCCGTGAGCATGCCTATGCTGTCTACTGGTTCACGTAGCATGCAAAAGGTTCTGAACAGCTTGTATACGAGTGTACATTTACTGTCCCCTCAAAATAACTCAACACACAGCCATTAATGTCTAAACCGCTGGCAACAAAAGTGAGTACACCCCTAAGTGAAAATGTCCAAATTGGGCCCAAAGTGTCAATATTTTGTGTGGCCACCATTATTTTCCAGCACTGCATTAACCCTTTTAAGCATGGAGTTCACCAGAGCTTCACAGGTTGCTACTGGAGGATGTTAGAGACCTTGCACTCCTTCACCTTCCATTTGAGGATGCCCCACAGATGCTCAATAGGGTTAAGGTCTGGAGACATGCTTGGCCAGTCCATCATCTTTATCCTCAGCTTCTTTAGAAAGGCAGTGGTCGTCTTGGAGTTGTGTTTGGGGTGGTTATTATGTTGGAATACTGCCCTGCGGCCCAGTCTCTGAAGGGAGGGGATCATGCTCTGCTTCAGTATGTCACAGTACATGTTGACATTCATGGTTCCCTCAATGAACTGTAGCTCCCCAGTGCCGGCAGCACTCATGCAGCCCCAGATCACGACACTCCCACCACCATGCTTAATGTGGAGAACAGCGGTGCTCATCTGAGTGCAGCATATTAAAATGATTAATGATGAATTTATTAAGATAAAAAATTTAAATAAGAATTAACTCACAGGGTAAGGGTTAAAAAGGCTAGTCACAAGAGGGGGGGGGGCTCTCTGTGTAGTCCTGATCCAGATAGCCGGCGGTGTGGGGTGCTGCTGCTGTCTCGCTAGCTGCAGGGGTTTCCAAGGCTCTGAGTCAAGCTGGCAGTCGTCTCTCCGTCAGCTGTTTGACGTCACTGGATGTGGGACACAGGGCTGTCAGGTGCATGTTCAGTGTCCAGACGACTGCCAGCTTGACTCAGATCCTTGGAAACCCCTGCAACTAACGAGACAGCAGCAGCACCCCACACCGCCGGCTATCTGGATCAGGACTACACAGCAAGCCCCCCTCTTGTGACTAGCCTTTTTAACCCTTACCCTACAGAGCTGCTTCTTCTTCCACAGCTGGCTGCACCTCTAGAATGCTATATACACTTTTAACCCTTCAAACTTGTTCTTTTCCAGGGTCCAAGACCCCCTAACCACTTGATTTCCTTATCATAATCACCTTTATCTATAGTTTTGTTTCCCACCCATCTGTTTTTCTCCAAGCGCCACTATACACCCCCCCCCCCACCACCACCACCATGCTTGACTGTAGGCAACACACACTTGTCTTTGTACTCCTCACCTGGTTGCCACCACACACACTTGACACCATCTGAACCAAATACGTTTATCTTGGTCTCATCAGACCACAGGAAATGGCTTCAGTAATGCCCCGTACACACAGTTGGAAATTCCGATGGAAAAAGTCTGATCGGATTATGTTGTCGGAAAATCCGATCGTGTATGGGCTCTCCTTGTTGGCCTCTCAGTCATGATGGGGGGGGGGGGGGGGGTTATTACACAAATGTATTAGATAATAGGAAATGGGTGATTAGATGTACTTTATTTAACCACTTCAAGGCCAAGCCTATTTTTGACACTTGTTGCTTACACATTAAAAATCTGTATTTTTTTTGCTAGAAAATTACTTAGAACCCCCAAACATTATATATATATATTTTTAGCAAAGGCCGTAGAGAATAATATGGTGATCATTGCAATATTTTATATGACACAGTATTTGTGCAGCGGTCTTTTAAATGCAAAGTCCTACTTTGTATTTTTGAAAATCGAACAAACATAAAAAAAAGGGATAAGGGATTTCTGGTCAAGGGTTATATTTAAAGTTACATTTCTTTTTGGCACCAAAATCATTCTGCAGTAGATTGCCTTTGTCAAAAACAATTTTACTAATAACATCCTGACATAGAACAGATTCTAAATTTTCTGTACTGTACTATATAAGAAGAAAGGAAAGAAAAGCAATCGTAAGTGAACCAGGCTTTACTGCATTGAACCTAACTGCTTGTGAATCTTGATCGAAGGAAAGAGCACAAAGATAATCTATTTAGTGAGCTACTCTTCCGACACTATAAAAATAATGGCTTTGACCAAAATGTGTTTCTTTGACTGCAGTAAAAATAGTAAATTGGTAAGACCTGGTTATAGTGTGTGACAATGCTGATTAGATTAGAAAACCGTCTACATTTGAGGAAGATTAGATAGATGTGTTTTAGCTGTTTAGCTTTAAGGTGTCAGCTTTCATTTTCATGCCTGAAATAAAAAATACAAAAAAATAAAATGCATTATCTTTTATTATGATTACCGTAGCTGGAAATCAACACTTTTCTTTGTTCCAGTATGTAAAAAGCAGGCCCATGGCATGCTAGACTACAAAAACATAATGTTGGGAGTGGTACTAACTTCCTATTATAGCTTTACAACATTGTGCTGAATACATACAGTACAGTACTGGTGGAAACATATAATTTACTTTAATACCTATAATTGATGCTGTAAAGGCCTAAGAGCTAGAAAATCTATTTAATAATAGCTTATTTTGTACTTTCTAAAGAAACGATGAAAATCTATCTAGCCTGTTGAGCTTTGAATAGGACATCCAAAGTCTTCTTATAACCACAATGAAAAACAAAAGTTACAGTATATAAATCAGAGCAGATAAACTTAAAGCTAAAATGTATTTTTATTATTATTATACAACACCATACATAACAGTTTGTATTCCATCGAAGCAAAAATAGGTGCCCAATCATTCAATAGTGCCAAAGCATTAATAACTCCATAAATAAATAACATGCACACTCAATAAACTGAATTACATAAATAAAGTGAAAGTTGGTGTTTAACCCACAATGTGTAATCAATAGTGACTACATTAAAAGTTCATAAAAATCCTTAATGAATATTGCGGCCAAAAAAAGTGCAACTAAAAAAATGTCCAATCCAGTGCTTCTCTTCATGTCTAGCACCACTAAGTGTCTCAGCTTCTTTCCAGATGTCACTGATCTCTAGGTTATTGGAGATCTGTAGCGCTTAATGCAATGGATGTCAGTACAACAACAATGAATGTCAGTACAGCAGCTCTCCTGGTTCACTCACCACTCATAAATTAAGTCATTGGTAGCTTCAGAGAACATGAGAGGAACAAAGGCAGGCCACATTGTGTAAAATTGCTGCTATAATATGCTTTTTTGCAAAAAAAAAATGTACTCACAATGTAAAAAGAAAGATTGAGCATGTATGGCTCTGGAACTCCCTGCCCAACATGTTTGGTCACAGTCAGGACATAGTCAGGGGATAGGATCTGGCCAGCAACATCCTCATCACATCAATAAATAGTGAAAGTCGTCAACTCAATCAGTGCTCCCCCTACTTGAAAATATAGATCAAATCCTTCCAAAAGGTTTATGCCAAGATAGCAATATTAAATATCATGCCAAAAAACTAAATGTGTATATAATTTGGCTTAATTTTAGATTAAAAAAAAGTCTTGTGGCCAAACATCAGAAAGCACTGTGTCATAACAATAAAGGACATGGCCCAGATATGCTAAAAAAAAATAATATAACTGTATAATAGTATGCTGAATCACAAATCCTAATACTGAATATACAGGAAAACCACCTATGCTAGTAAAATTACATAAAAATATAAAAATTTTAAAATTTATAAGATAAAAGCAAAAAAAAACCCCACTGAAACAGATACAGTAATTCATCTCTAATTGAAGTATTTATATATTGAAAAGAGCAGCCTTGATCTTTTTCCTTTTGGCTACTCCCCCCTGCCAAGTGCCCCAATAGCAAGCCATTTGCTATGGGGGCATTCAAGCAAGCTCACTCCTGAGCCAATGGCTCTTGCTGCAGTGTGAGTCAGTGAGGAGAGAGTGACCCCGGAGTGCCACTGCTCTCATTCACATCTCTAGAAGAAGCAAAGGTTTAGGTAAGTATAGGGGGGGAGCTGCACCCCTGCACTTTTTTAAGTTAAACCCATTCAGTTTAAAATAGAAATAAAAGTCAAAACATTTTTGTATAGCTATAAAAACATAAATAAATAAGTTTCCCTTTTTTTTATAAGTGATAACATTTCCTCTGTTCTCAGCTGCATAGGAGCTAGGGGGAAGAGAAGCAGCAGCACACTGAGATTGCCAATGAAAGGCTATGCAGCGGGGGCATGTCAGAACAAGTCTAATCATTGGAGGAGAGTAAACTGAGTTTCCAGCATAGCTAGAGAACTGACCATGATGTGTTCTCCTACTTGGCATGGACGGTTTTTAATAGGAAAGCAAGGGGGCTAGCAGGAACACCAGGGATTTCCCATGAAGGAAGCAATACAAAGCGAATAGTATACTTTCTCATATAAGTACATGGTACAGCAGGCACATATAAGGAATAAGGAGTGTTGGGGTAACAAGAATGCATTAAAGTAAAAAACCTTGAGCCTTTAGAACCACTTTAATACCACAATTTAAACCCCACTTAACATTCATTCCCAATGTGCTCTATGTTAGAAGCTTGTAAATCCAGTGAGTTTCAAGGCATGAAATTTCTCTTCTGCAGTTGTTGCATCGCCAATGTGGGGAAACAGCACACAGACCCATCCAAGGGTCTACTATCAATTTTTGGGGACCTTTCGAGGGGTCCGTGTTTTTTATTTTTAAATTTATTTTTTATTTTTTTAGAAGCTGATAGTCACCTAATTTGTTGGCAATTTACACTGTATAATTTTTAGCACATCCTACAGCAAAAATGAAAAACATTGATTCTGGTATGAATGTTAAGGGGATACCTCACAGAGAAAACAAAAAAAAAGCGTGAGGTCTCCCAGAAAATCCATACAAGATCTGTTAATAACAAAAAATAGGTCTTTTACCGCCTTCCTGCCCAGGCCAATTTGAATTTTTCAGTGCTGTCGCATTTTGAATGACAATTGCGCAGTCATGCAACAATGTACCCAAACAAAATGTTTATTGATTTGTTCACACAAATAGAGCTTTTTTTTGGTGGTATTTAATCACCACTGGGTTTTTTAGGGGGACCTCACATGATTTTTCAAAATCCATACCAGACCCCAAGGTTTCCAGTATAGAATTTGTGAGGAACATTTTTTCTGTTATCATTTTGTGGGGCTGCCTTTAAAATATATAGAATAGGGAGACACAGCAGTGCTCATCTGAGTGCAGTATGTTAGAACAAGAACATAATAAATGTATTTAAGTTGAAAATGCAACTCACAGAATGAGGGGTTAAAAGCAGGTTAATCACAATAGTGATCCTAATCCAGATAGCTGGCGGTGTGGGGTGCTGCTGTTGTCTCGCTAGCCTCAGGGATTTCCAAGACTCTGAGTCTATCTGGCAGTCATCTCCCCGTCACCTGTGACGTCACTGGATGTGGGACACAGGGCCATCAGGCACGTGTTCGGAGAATGCGTGCTCCTACTTCAGGCTGTGATAGTGCCGTGATGGAATAGGGCAGTATTTATATGGTGACATGGAGGGGGAAAGAACCATATTTCCCAGTGTCCTATGCAAGCTGCTTATGTCAGAAGGTAACATTTAGTGCAGAGAAGGGGCACTGGGGGGTTTGTAGTATACATAAGTACTCAGAGTAAAAAATAAAAAATAATAAAAAAATGTAATGTATAAAAAGTGTAAACAGGATTATATGGAAATGGGGAGAGGAGATGTTTGGTATAAAGAGAACT
This sequence comes from Lithobates sylvaticus, assembly GCA_028564925.1. NCBI lineage: Eukaryota > Metazoa > Chordata > Amphibia > Anura > Ranidae > Lithobates > Lithobates sylvaticus. The sequence goes on from CM053028.1 coordinate 416,142,164, forward strand.
GGAACTACTTCAAGTGGCGGATATGAGGCTGACTCTCTAATGGTGGATATTGGTAATGCATAGGCCAATAGGGGAGGAGTGCAGCACAAATCGATTAAAGTAGTACAAATTCAGAGGATGACTGTAAGGGTCCTATTGCGAATAAAAGATGAAGAGTTTCAGATCCATACATATAGGTACATAGATGCATGTATACATATGTATATACACAAATTTATTTCAATTTTTTTGGAGAGATCAATATCATGTTAAGATGAATTATACTGTATATATAAATGTAAAAATAGATGTAAAAAGACAACTAATTTGGATGAATTATAAATTAGTGAGGTACCTAAGGACATGTAGATTTGGAGTAGTGTGAATATGTGTAAAGATAATAATTGGGGTTTTAAAAGTATGAAGAAGGTCATTAGATAGGCCAGTGGATTAGACTCTAGATGACTTCATGTAGAGGGATGAATTATAAGATGTAGTGGACCTCCAGATCCTCGTTGAGGCCCCCTGGTGCCATACTTCCCAGTGTGTATATCCAAAAAAATTTCCTGTTCAGATTTCGGGAGGCTTTTGGAGATGGTTTCTAAGACCCAAACTCGAAGGCCTGTGGATTGTTGATGGTGAAATTCCACTGAAACCAAATCCAGAACCGAGATCGCATCTCAGCCACTTAGGTTTACAACACAATACCACACTTAATATAGGAGAATGGAACATGTCTTCAAACAACATTGGAGCATACTCCAAGAAGACCCTCATTTACAATCATCTATTTCGGATAAGCCCAAGATCTCCTATAGACAAGCTCCCAAAATTAAGAGTAAAATTGCTCCAAGCAAACTCAAAAATGCAAAACTACCTATACGATCTACCCTTACCTATCTGTCCATCAAGGGCATGTATCAGAGACACAAATTCCACTGTTTTACCTGCAAACACGTCCATCATGGTCAGAAAGAGTTTATAGATCATACTTTTGATGATTTCTATAATTGCTCCAATGAATTTGCCATCTATTGTCTATCCTGCCCCTGTAACCTACTTTATGTAGGCAGAACTATTAGAACTGTCAGAAAGAGGTTTGGTGAACAGTCAGTGGAAGAGGACACCGACAAACGTAGTGCTGTCAGACACTTTCTAGAATTTCACCATCAACAATCCACAGGCCTTTGAGTTTGGGTCTTAGTAACCATCTCCAAAAGCCTCCCTAAATCTGAACGGTTCTGGCGCTTTTGGGTCAGAAAAACTTTTTGGATATACACACTGGGAAGTATGGGGCCAGGAGGCATCAACGAGGATCTGGAGATCCACTCCGTCTTATAATCCATCCCTCTGCATAAAGTGACCTAGAATCTAATCCACTGGTATATCTAATGACCTTCTTCATACTTTTATAACCCCCAATGATTATCTTTACACATATTCACACTACAGGGGGTCCCCTACTTACAAACATCCGACTTACAAACGACCCCTACTTACAAACAGAGGGAGACAATAGGAAGTGAGAGGAAATCCACCCCTAGGAAGGGAAATTGTCTCCTGTAAGAGTTAACCACATGCCGACCGCGCTATAGTCGAAAGACGGCCACAGCGCGGTCGGCTTGTTCTAAGTGGACGTCCTACGGACGTCCTCCCAGAAACTTGCTCCTGAGAACATCCATGGGAACATCCATGACCGCCGGGTCCCGAGGAACCGGCGCATCACGGATCACGGTAAACAGCCGCTGATAGCGCCCGTTTACCACGTGATCGCTCCGTCAAATGACGGAGCGATCACATGTACACAAACCGGCATCACGTCATGACGCCGGTTCCTCCCTCCCCTCTCTGTACCGATCGGTACAGAGAGGGGAGAAGCGGAGAGGGGGGGAGAGACGGGACCAGCGCTGTGGGCTGGATGTGTAGTGCCCACAGCGCTGGTCAATACACTGCCACCACTGTGCAATTCTCTGCCACCACTGTGCAATGCTCTGCCACCACTGTGCAATGCTCTGCAACCACTGTGCAATGCTCTGCAACCACTGTGCAATGCTCTGCAACCACTGTGCAATACTCTGCAACCACTGTGCAATGCTCTGCCACCACTGTGCAATGCTCTGCAACCACTGTGCAATACTCTGCCACCACTGCAATGCTCTGCAACCACTGTGCAATACTCTGCCACCACTGTGCAATGCCCTGCCACCACTGTGCAATGCTCTGAAACCACTGTGCAATGCTCTGCCATCACTATGCAATGCTCTGTCACCACTGTGCAATGCTCTGCCACCACTGTGCAATACTCTACCAATACTGTGCAACACTGTAATACTCTGCCAATACTTGCCAATACTCTGCCAATACTCGCCAATACTCTGCCAATACTCGCCAATACTCTGCCAATACTCGCCAATACTCTGCCAATACTCGCCAATACTCTGCAATAATTTTTAATAGAAACAAAGATTTTTTTTTTTTACCGAATTTTCTGTATTTTTTGATTTATAGCGCAAAAAAAAAAGCGGTGATTAAATACCACCAAAAGAAAGCTCTATTTGTGTGAAAAAAAGGACACAAAATTCATTTGGGTACAGTGTTGCATGACGGAGTAATTGTCATTCAAAGTGTGAGAGCACCAAAACCTGAAAATTGGTCTGATTAGGAAGGGGGTTTAACTGCCCAGTGGTCAAGTGGTTAATATGGGAAAAAGGTGTCCACTGATGCTTTATCACCAGTCCATGTTTCCCTAACAACCCAAAATTTTCAAAATCCAATTGTCATTGGGACAGAAGGTGAGGTGGAATCTTCTGAACAGGGGCACAGACAGCAAAACAAATGTTACAGGGGTGATAACCCTTCTCTATGTTAACTAAAAAAACTAAAAATAGATTTTTTGGCTGGAGCTACACTTAAAAAATGTAGCTGTTCCGACTTACAAACAGATTCAACTTAAGAACAAACCTACAGTTCCTATCTTGTTTGTAACCCGGGGACCTGTACTCCAAATCTACATATCCTTAGGTAACTCACTAATTCATAATTCATAATGCATCCAAATGAGGTGTCTTTTTACATTTATTTTAACATTTATATATAATTCAAAAAAAAATCCCCCAAAAAAATGTTGTGTACATGCATATGTATACATGTATATATGTACCCATATGTATGCATCTGAAATTCTTTATATAGAACTCTTTTATTCTCAATAGGACCCTTATGGTCATCCTCTGAATTTGTACTACCCTAATCGATTTGTGCTGCACTCATTCCCTATTGGCCTATGCATTACCAAAATCCACCGTTAGAGGGCCCACCTCATATCCACCACTTAAAGTAGTTCCATTTCTTTTTATACCAAGCTTCTGCTTTCCCACTGTTCCATATAATCCTACTAAATGTTACCATCTGACTGCAGCAGCTCACATAGGACAATGGGAAATGTAGTTATTCTCCCATCCATATCACCATATAAATACTTCCCTATTCAATCACAGCACTATCAAAGCCTGAAGAAGGAGCACGCATGCTCCGAACGTGCGCCTGACGGCCCTGTGTCTCACATCCAGTGACATCACAGCTGATGGGGAGATGACTGCCAGATCAACTCGAAGCCTTGGGAATCCCTGGAGCTAGCGAGACAACAGCAGTGCCCCACACCACTAGCTATCTGGATTAGAATCACACAGTGAAGCCACTATTGCAATTGGCCTGCTTTTAACCCCTCATTCTGTGAGTTGCATTCTCAACTTAAATAAATGTATTATGTACTTTTCCAGGGTCTAAGCCACCCCCCCCCCCCCAGCCACTGGACTATATCAGGAGCCCTATATGACCACCTCAACTTATAGCCTCACTCCCATCTGTCTTTCTCCAAGTGCCACTATACTGCCCCTCTTTAAAATGTATAGCACACCTGAAGGTCCTGGTATGAGTTAGGAGGGAACCCCATGTAACACAGCCCAGCCATGTAAGTGAATTGTGCCTTTGATATTACTGGTTGTTAAAGGCTCCGCAGTGCCTGCACCTGCCGAGGCATCCTTAACAACCCATGACAGTGGAAAGCTGTCATGGCTAATAGTGGAAATAATACTGTTATTATGCATGATACTCAACTCCCATCTGACCTCCTAGACAGCCAAAGTTTGGACTGAACTTGTGTTAGGACTGAACCTTGAGCTCACCCTTATTACTGACCATCTTTTCTTGGCATTGCCTTTTGTTCACAGCACATCATTGCTCCACCTTGTATTACATCATTCACAATTACCACACCCTCTACACCAGTGATGGCAAACCTTGGCACCCCAGATGTTTTGGAACTACATTTCCCATGATGCTCACCTACACTGCAGAGTGCATGAGCATCATGGGAAATGTAGTTCCAAAACATCTGGGGTGCCAAGATTCGCCATTATTGCTCTACACCATAGAAAAAATAACATTTATAGAACAGCATAAACTTGGCCAGCAGAAGAACATTTTGAATGAGGGAGAATTGTCCAAAATGTAGTAGAGATAAAGGGGTTAATTTACTAAAGGCAATTAGGCTGTTCACTTTGTAAATAAATTCCCCATAGTATGTGAATGTGGTGAACATTTTGCAAAGAATATGCAATCGTGTGCAAGGATAATAAAAAAGAAAAGTATTATTGATTACACATGATTGGATGATGCATGTCAGCAGAACTTCACCTCATTCACTAAGCTAAGGGCAAATTGCAAACAAGCATCACTGGATACACAGACTGAAATAAAATCTGACAATAATTATTTTCCTTCTCCACTCTGTCCACAAACAAAACACAATTTTTGAGTTAGAATTTAAAATGTTTTTTAAACTGGTTTATGTAAAAATAAAATAAAATGTTAAGCATTCCTTCATTCTATAGGTAGTATCCTCTTACATTGCAGCCCTATGCCATTTTCTAGTTGCTGCCATTGTAAACTCAATGTACCTTACTGGCAGTATGATTGTGTTAAAAAGTTGACCTTGCTGTAATGAGAAATGCAAGTGATTTGAAATATAGCTGACGATATCTCTAAGTTAGAATACACAGAAAATTACCATTATCAGAACTAAATTGTTTGTAAATTACATGAGCAGAAGCAGTTATAAAATCTGTCATCTGATCCAGTCTAGTCAAATAAATGTGAAATAAACTGTTAGTATTTGTTTGCCTTTCATTGGTCATTCAAGGGCATAAATTTGTTGAAATTTGATAAAGTGTTTCTGTATGCTAACTTCAGGCTTATTCTGTGTCGGTTCGTTTTTTTTTTGTTTTTTTTTAAGGCTCAGAAGTGAATCTCATAAAGCTGTCAAAACATGCATGGATTGTCGCTTGTTCAAGCCATTAATGATACTGACTATAGCTGTCCAATAAGAATCATCTAGTCAATAAATCTGTCTAAGCTTCCACATTTTGTTAGAGCTGATTACACAATTGAAAATGCAAAATATGAACTTAAGAAAATATGCATTGATAAAGTGTCCATTAATGGCAACCAGATGAGGAGGAAGCAATACAGAAAGTTGAGTTTCGCTGACACAATTGATTTTTTTTTTTTTTCAACTCTGAATAAAGAACCACAGATCAATAAAACAATTTTCAGTAACCCTGTAAGTGTATTAGAACACATCTAAAAACTGTTTAGATTCAAGAGAAAGAAATGAAACATTGCTCCATTTATATATCTAAAACCTTCTGTATACGTTTTGCAGTGAGAATGCTTTGTTACACTAACTTGGGATGTGCCCACCAGCTCTAATCTAAACCCTTCAAGCACAATAATGACAATCAAATAACTAAATAAAGACATGTTACACAGGAAAATCTGAGTACCTTTCCATGTGTAAACTTACCTACATAATACCTGCGTAAGGAACATATATAGATGTAGAATCACATACAGAAATTAACTTAAAATGGCCTGTTAGAAAGTATATAGTGGCTTTGAATATATTTTGTTTATTATGTCAGAACCACAAACTGTAAAAGAAAGTGCAGTTTTCACAATAAAAAGTCTCACAATTTGCGCCAAATTAATAATGGTACAAAAAATTGTTTATTAATATTTAACACAATAAAGGTGTGCAGTAGAAAGCCAGGAGGATGATGGTGCAAGACAGTCACACATTCCACTATTTTCAAATTATATATATACAGTATCTCACAAAAGTGAGTACACCCCTCACATTTTTGTAAATATTTTATTATATCTTTTCATGTGACAACACTGAAGAAATTACACTTTTCTACAATGTAAAGTAGAGAGTGTACAGCTTGTATAACAGTGTAAATTTGCTGTCCCGTCAAAATAACTCAACACACAGCCATTAATGTCTAAACTGCTGGCAACAAAAGTGAGTACACCCCTAAGTGACATTTTTTAAATTGGGCCCAAAGTGTCAATATTTTGTGACACCTTTATTTTACAGGACTACCTTAACCCTCTCGGGCATGAAGTTGCCCAGAGCTTCACAGGTTGCCGCTGGAGTCCTCTTCCACTCCTCCATGACGACATCACGGAGCTGGTGGATGTTAGAGACCTTGCGCTCCTCCACCTTCCATTTGAGGATGCTCCACAGATGCTCAATAGGGTTTAGGTCTGGAGACATGCTTGACCAGTCCATCACCTTTACCCTCAGCTTCTTTTGCAAGGCAGGGGTCGTCTTGGAGTTGTGTTTGGGGTCGTTATCATGTTGGAATACTGCCCTGCAGCCCAGTCTCCAAAGGGAGGGGATCATGCTCTGCTTCAGTATCTCACAGTACATGTTGGCATTTATGGTTCCCTCAATGAACTGTAGCACCCCAGTGCCGTCAGCACTCATGCAGCCCCAGACCATGACACTCCCACCACCATGCTTAACTGTAGGCAAGACACACTTGTCTTTGCACTCCTCACCTGGTTGCTGCCACACACGCTTGACACCATCTGCACCAAATAATTTTATCTTGGTCTCATCAGACCACAGGTACAAGTAATCCATGTCCTTAGTCTGCTTGTCTTGTGCTTTCTTGTGCATCATCTTTAGAAGAGGCTTCCTTCTGAGACAACAGCCATGCAGACCAATTAGATGCAGTGTGCGGCGTATGGTCTGAACACTGACAGGCTGACCCCCGCCCCTTCAACCTCTGCAGCAATGCTGGCAGTACACCAAAGACAACCTCTGGATATGACACTAAACACGTGTACTCACGTGTTCTTTGGTTGACCATGGCGAGGCCTGTTCTGAGTGGAACCTGTCCTGTTAAACCTTTGCATGATCTTGACCACCGTGCTGCATCACAATTTCAGGGTCTTGGCAATCTTCTTATAGCCTAGGCCATCTTTATGAAGAGCAAGAATTATTTTTTTTCAGATCCTCAGAGAGTTCTTTGCCATGATGTGCCATGTTGAACGTTCAGTGACCAGTATGAGAGAGTGAGAGCGATAACACCAAATTTAACACACCTGTTAACACCTGAGACCTTGTAACACTAACAAGTCACATGACACCGGGGAGAGAAAGGGCTAATTGGGCTCAATTTGGACATTTTCACTTAGATGTGTACTCATTTTCAGCGGTTTAGACATTAATGGCTTTGTGTTGAGTTATTTTGAGGGGACAGCAAATGTACACTGTTATACAAGCTGTACACTCACTACTTTACATTGTAGCAAAGTGGAATTTTTTCAGTTTTGTCACATGAAAAGATATAATAAAATATTGTATTCAATGGCAAGGGTTGCTGGGGTGTGATGGAGGGTCTACTGATGCTGCGGGGATATCTATTGTTGCTGGAAGGGATCTATTTTTGCATGGAAATGTATTGTTGCTGGTGGAGGATCTTTTGTTACTGGGGGGGGGGGGTCAATTGTTGCTGGATCTACTATTTAGGGAGTGGTCTACTGTTGCTGGCTTCTGGAGAGTCTATTGATGCTGGCCTTTGGGAGATATGTTGTTGCTGCTAGGAGTTTATTGTTGCTGGGGGGGGGGGGGTCTATTGCTGCTGGCTGCAGGGGATCTATTTTATTGCTTTTCTTGTTATTATTACCAAGTTTCATACAAATTACTTAGCACTACAAAATTATACTTGCCTCTATATTCTCTAAAGGGGGCTGAACTGGGAGCTGGGTAAGGAATGGAACCAAGGGTCGGTGCTCAGAGGTGGGTAGGGGCAGAAACAAGGGTCAGAGGTGGATAGGGGCGGAGACATAAAGGGGATGTTCCTGCACCTATTTTCCTGAGAAAAAAGCACTGTGTGTATATATATATCTATATATATATCTATATCTATATAGATATATCTATATAGATAGCTATATATATATCTATATATACTGTATGCACTGCAACATAAATGTTTTTATTATTTTGTTTATTTGACATGCAATGCAATATAATATCCCACATGTGACAATATATATTCCCCATAAACCCCTAATCTTAGTTTATCTGGGACATGTAGTTAGAAAGCCTTTATCTGTAGAAAACCAAGTGATCTGGAATCCTGTGTCATAGGAATTATATACTGTATATCACAAAGAGACAAACATTTCCCAACACACTTACCAGCTAATATGCAGCCTTAAATATTGTAAACACTTACTGGGCATTAAGCAAACATATATACATGGCTAAAATGTTAAAGGAGGAGATGAGGCATATTTTATTGTGATTTTTTTTCAATTTATTATGTCACAGTCAAGAGTCGAAAACATTTCAAGGATATGCTGCACACTATATAAGCATTTTTACAGGCCATAATAGTAGAATTAGAGACTAAGTAGGTTCTAACATGAAGCAAAAATGTGTTTGTTTTTTTAACCACTTCCATACCAGACACGTTCATCCCCTTCCTGCCCAGGCCAATTTTCAGATTTCCGTGCTATCACACTTTGAATGACAACTACTCTGTCATGCAACTGTAACCAAATTAAATGTATATATATACACATATATACAGTTGTGCTAATAAGTTTACATACCCTGGCAGAAGTTATGATTTCTTGGCCAGAGAATATGAGAATATGAATGATAACACAAAAACATTTCTTTCACTCATGGTTAGTGTTTGGCTGAAGCCATGCATTATCAATCAACTGTGTTTACTCTTTTTAAATCATAATGGCAACAGAAACTACCCAAATGACCCTGATCAAAAGTTTACATACCCATGATTTTGGCCTGATAACATGCACACAAGTTGACACAAAGGGGTTTGAATGGCTATTAACCTCTTCCTGACCGTCCACTGTCATATGACGGCGGCAAGAAACATCTGTTGTTCCGGGCCGCCATCATATGACGGCATTTCCTTTGCGGCCACTAGGGGGCGTGCGCACCACGTCGCTGGGGACTCAATGCACGTGCCCGGTGGCCACGATGTCTACCGGGCACCCGCGATTGCCCAGTAACTGAGCAGGACATGGATCTGTGTGTTTAAACACACAGATCCAAGTGCTGTCAGAGGAGAGGAGATCGATGGTGTGTCCCTTGTATATAGGAGCATCGATCGGTCACCTCCCCCAATCAGTCTCCTCCCCCCACAGTTAGAATCACTCCCATAGGGAACATATTAACCCCTTGATCACCCCCTAGTGTTAACCCCTTCCCTGCCAGTCACATTTATACAGTAATCAATGCATTTTTATAGCACGAATCGCTGTATAAATGTGAATGGTCCCAAAAATGTAATAAATAATAAATAAAAATCGCAGATCACCGCAATTACTAGTAAAAAAAAAATAATAACAAAAATGCTATAAATTTATCTCCTATTTTGTAGACACTATAACTTTTGCGCAAACCAATCAATATACGCTTATTGCGATTTTTATTTACCAAAAATATGTAGAAGAATACGTATGGGCCTAAACTGAGGAAAAATTTTGTTTAAAAAAAAAAAATGGGGATATTTATTATAGCAAAAAGTAAAAAATATTGCGTTTTTTCAAACTTGTCCCTCTTCTTTTGTTAACCGCTTCCCAACCACCTCATGTACATATACGTGAGCAGAATGACACGGGCAGGCAAAATCCCATACCTGTACGGGATTTTTTAAATGCCTGCCCGTGGGTCACGTGCGCGCCCCAGCGGCACGCTCGCGACCCGGTCGGGAGCTCCGTGACCCCGGCCGCGGGACCAGCGGACCCGATCGCCGCTGGTGTCCCGCGATCGGGTCACGGAGCTGAAGAACGGGGAGAGGTATGTGTAAACAAACCTCTCCCTGCGCTTCCTACTCTGCCTGTCATTGATTGGCTGTTCCCGGTCATCGGGAAAGCCGATCAATGACGTCAGATGTCAGCCCCGCCCCCTAATGTAAAAAAAAACACACACGTCACAGCCCATAACCCCTCCACTCCCCCTAGTGGTTAACCCCTTCCCTACAACTGTAATTTATACAGGAATCAATGCATTTAAATAGCATTGATTGCTGTATAAAGGACAATGGTCCCAAAAATGTGTCAAAAATGTCCGATGTGTCCGCCATAATGTCGCAGTCACAATAAAAATCGCTGATCGCCGCCATTACTAGTAAAAAAAAAATATTAATAAAAATGCTATAAAACTATCCCCTATTTTGTAAACGCTATAACTTTTGCGCAAACCAATCAATAATCGCTAATTGCGATTTTTTTTACCAAAAATATGTAGAAGAATACGTATCGGCCGAAACTGAGGAAAAAAAATGTTTTTTTATATATTTTTTGGGGATATTTATTATAGCAAAAAGCAAAAAATATTGAATTTTTTTCAAAATTGTCGCTCTAATTTTGTTTATAGTGCAAAAAATAAAAACCGCAGGGGCGATCAAATACCACCAAAAGAAAGCTCTATTTGTAGGAAAAAAAGGACGCCAATTTTGTTTTGGAGCCACTTCACACGACCGCGCAATTGTCAGTTAAAGCAACGCAGTGCCGAATCGCAAAAGGGGCCTGGTCCTTTGGCTGCCAATTAGTCCGGGGCTGAAGTGGTTATAGTGCAAGAAATAAAAACCACAGAGGTGATCAAATACCACCAAAAGAAAGCTCTATTTAACATAACATTTTTTTTTGGGTACATTCTTGCATGACCGCGCAATTGTCATTCAAAATGCGACAGCGCTGAAAGCTGAAAAATGGCTTGGTCAGGAAGGGGGTGTTTGTGCCTGGTAGGCAAGTGGTTAAAGGTAACCATCCTCACCTGTGATCTGTTTGCTTGTCTATTCAGACGAGGTGGATCCGCTTGCACGGAGTCCGCTTCTGTCCGCCGGCTCACCGCAAGATTTCTCCATTGATCTCCGCTGAGCCGGCGGATGACAGGTCCCTCTCTGCTCATTGAATGGGGAGGGGCTTGTCAAGCGCCGCTGGATTCTATAGAAAGATCGGATGAAAACGGACAGCATGGCAGTACCAGGACCCCCATACCCTTTGTATACTTAATTACTTGCATATATAAGCCTTCAAAATGGGCACTTTTGATTTTTCCAGTTGTTGTCCCATAGACTTCAGTGGGGTTTTGTTATTTGGTTCCGAACATTTGCGATGTTCGAAAGTTCTGGCACAAACCGAATCGTTTGGCCCAGGTTTACTGACAGACTAATTTCTTGAGGCCCTAAAATGCCAGGACAGTACAAATACCCCAAAATTACCCCTTTTTTGGAAATTAGACAATCTGAGATATTTGGTCTGAGGCATGGTGAGTTTTATGAAGTTGTAATTTTTTGTCACATTTTTTTCTCATTTTACTGTCACCAGAACAGTACAACATAATCATATGACTGATGTTGTGATGATCAGAGTCACTGACTGGCAACAATATATTAATATTTTTTTTCTTCAAATTTCTTCTTTTACAATTTCTTTTTTGCATACCAGACCCTGCAGACCTGTAGAGTGTTACCATAGTGACACTGTACTACACCGGGGGAGTGATCAGGATTTTTTTTACACTATGATTGCGTATAACAGTGATGATCACTGGTACAAGCAATCATTTTATGAATAGCATTAATTTATTAATTGTGTACTATTGTGAATGTTGTGATTGGCCACTGCTATCATATCATACAGATGCACTGTGATTGGCCCTGTCTGTACCATGCGACCACTGTGACTAATCACTGAGATTAACACAATAGTACACAATAAATGGCTATGAATGAAAGCTATGTATTGTATACAACTGTCATGTTACTGCTGTGATTGGAAACAGCAATCACATAGTAACGGAGCTGGCCCGGTAAAATGATCTGTCATTAACTGTGTCCAGTTAATTAATGTGCATCATTTTGCAGCAAGTGGCTGATGCTGTGCCAAATAATTCTGCTAACTCCTCTTTGGTTTTGTGGCAATAACAGTGATAACTGTGAATTAAGAGGAAGAACAGAATGCTTTTGCAGCTAAAGATGACTGCACACTATTCTGGGCTTGGTAGACAAGGGAGGAGGAAGATGAATGCTTGGTTAGCCACTCCACCACTCCCTCTGTATGCTCTGGATGTATAGCACACACTACACAAAAATAAAAGCACATGTGTCCTGTCTCTTGATGCACCTTTGGCCTGTGGATAAAAATTCTTCTTGCCCTCTTATAGCTTCACAGGAAGAACCTCTGCCTCTCCATTTAGGCATCCCAGACATGATGTAAATGTATAAGTTATTCCATGACAGGAGATGTATGGGGAATATACTGTATTGTTTGGTGCAAAAAACACTGTGGTTCTTTAGAGGGCTACACTGCATCATCATAGTATGCAGTGCTCCACCGCAAACAAAGGGAAGGTTTTGTGGTGTCATTAACAACCTTAGGCTACTGCTGTTGACCCCATAAAAAAGGACATACCATTAAAAGAAAATAAAAGAAAGTGAAAAGGACCAAACATTACAAAGTTAAAAAAAAAAAAAAAACATCACCCTTTTTATCTAATGCTAATAAACACATAAAACAAATGCTATAAATTAATTTGCAGTTGCAGTGAGTAAAATAAGTATTTGATCCCCAAGCAAAACATAGTAGGTGAGCTTGAAAAAAGACACAAGTCCATCAAGTCCAACCTATGACATGACTTAGTACTTGGTGGAGAAACCCTTATTGGCAAGCACAGAGGTAAGATGTTTCTTGTAGTTGGTGTCTAGGTTTGTACTTATCTCAGGAGGGATTTTGGTCCACTCTTCTTTACAGATCTTCTCTAAATCCTTAAGGTTTCTTGGTGGTCTCTTGGAAACTCAAAGTTTCAGCTCCCTCCATAAATGTTCTATAGAATTAACGTCTGGAGACTGACTAGGCCACTCCATAACCTCAATGTGCTTCTTCTTGAGCCACTCCTTTGTGGCCTTGGCGGTATCATTTGGGTCATTATGCTGGAAGATCCATCCACAACCCATTTTAAGTGTTTTGGCTTAGGGAAAAGGTTCTTGCAATACATGGCCCACCCATTGGCCCCTCAATGTGGCAAAGTCAGCCTTTACCTTTAGCAGAGAAAGAGCCCCAAAGCATCATGTTTCCACCTTCATAGTTGAATATTTGGTGAGGTTGAAAAAAGACACAAGTCCAACCTATGTGTATGATTATATGTCAGTATTACATTGTATATCCCTGTATGCTGGGGTCGTTCAGGTGCTTATCTAATAGTTTCTTGAAACTATCAATGCCCCCCACTGAGACCACCGCCTGTGGAAGGGAATTTCACATCCTTTGCCGCTCTTGCAGTAAAGAACCCTTTACGTAGTTTAAGGTTAAACCTCTTTTCTTCTAATTTTAATTATTGGCCACGAGTCTTGTTAAACTCCCTTCTGCAAAAAAGTTTTATCCCTATTGTGGGGTCACCAGTATGGTATTTGTATATTGAAATCATATCCCCTCTCAAGCGTCTCTTCTCCAGAGAGAATAAGTTCAGTGCTTTATTAGCTTTGTTGCCCTTTTTTGTACTCACTCCATTTCCAGTATATCCTTCCTGAGGACTGGTGTCCAGAACTGGACAGCATACACTAGGTGCGGCCAGACCAGAGTCTTGTAGAGCAGGAGAATTATCGTTTTATCTCTGGAGTTGATCCCCTTTTTAATGCATGCCAATATTCTGTTTGCTTTGTTAGTAGCAGCTTGGCATTGCATGCCATTGCTGATCATCTACTAGGACCCCCAGGTCCTTTTCCATCCTAGATTCCCTCAGAGGTTCTCCCCCCATTCGTATTTTTGCCACCCAAATGCATTATTTAAAATTTTTCTACATTGAACCTCATTTGCCATGTAGTTGCCCACCCCATTAATTTGTTCAGATCTTTTTGCAATGTTTCCACATCCTGCGGAGAAGTTATTGCCCTTCTTAGCTTAGTATCGTCCTCAAATACAGAGATTGAACTGTTTACCCCACCCTCCAGGTCGTTTATGAACAAATTAACTAGGATTGGTCCCAGCACAGAACCCTGGGGGACCCCACTATCCACCCCTGACCATTCCGAGTACTCCCCATTTATCATCACCCTCTGAACTCGCCCTTGTAGCCAGTTTTCAATCCATTTACTCACCCTATGGTCCATGCCAACAGACCTTATTTTGTACAGTAAATGTTTATGGGGAACTGTGTCAAATGCTTTTGCAAAATCCAGATACACCACATCTACGGGCCTTGCTTTATCTAGATGGCAACTCACCACCTCATAGAAGGTTAATAGATTGGTTTGGCAAGAACGATTCTTCATGAATCCATGCTGATTACTGCTGATGATACCGTTCTCATTACTAAAATCTTATATATAGTCCCTTATCATCCCCTCCAAGAGTTTACATACTATCAATGTTAGGCTAACTGGTCTGTAATTCCCAGGGATGTATTTTTGGGCCTTTTTTAATATTGGTGCTACATTGGCTTTTCTCCAGTCAGTAGACTGTGAGTAAAAATTAGGAACAATGGTCTGGCAATTTCTTGACTGAGTTCCCTGAGTACCCTCAGGTGCAAGCCATCTGGTCCCGGTGATTTATTAATGTTAAGTTTCCCAAGTCTAATTTTAATTCTATGCTCTGTTAACCATGAAAGTGCTTCCTGTGATGTGTCATGAGGATAAACACTGCAGTTTTGGTTACTGAAGCCCCCGATTCCCTCGTGAAGACTAGGGAGAAGAATAAATTCAA